>CM021737.1:3292268-3478220 GCA_011075105.1 Heteronetta atricapilla
CTTCCCATCCCTTCCCATCCCTTCCCATCCCTTCCCATCCCTTCCCACCCCCGCGATGAGTTTGTACGCGGGGGTCCGCAGGAGCGGGGTGCGCCTCGCCCCCCGGGGTGCCCGCTGCGCTCTCCTGGCCGGGAGCGTGGAGAGATGCGGCTCAAGGAGAGGGGAAAGAGAACTAAAAATGATGGGTTTAAACCTTAACGGGCTCGGAGCGTGATCTCGCTGCTCTGCTTAATGCCCTGCCGCACGCCGTTGGCATGGGAAGTCGGCTAGCGAGATCTGAAATCCGTGCTCGGGATCTGAGTCTGCCGGCAGATCTGTCGGGTTTTGCCGGGGGAGATGAAGGCAGGGAGCTGGGGTCGCTCCGCACCGGTAACTTGGGGAGAGCGGTCTTCCTGGGGGTTGGGCAGAGCATCGCGGAAGGCTCGCAGCCTGCTCGTCTTGGTGCCGGGGGGCTTTGTCGCACCACGGGCTGGAGAAATGCCAGTTTGGACTTGTGGCCGACAGAGCTGCGGTTGTGTGGGGTTGAGTTGGTGACATTCCCGACCCGGAGCAGTGAAGGCGCGTAATTACCGGGTGGCTTTTGAGGAAATTGAGCCGTGAAATAGAGAAGGGGGGAGGAAAAGTACGTGAGGCTGGGGGGAATAAGGATTAATAGAAGGAGCGAGGGAGAGATGAGAGGAAAAAGTGGAAAACTGAGGACAGGGAAGGACAAAAGAAAATCTGGACTGTATCGTTTCATCAACAAGGTTATTGTGCAGCGTGCATTAAAACGCAATCACCCTGTATTGTTCCCCTTGCCAGACCAAAGCTGACATCTTTTTTTCCTTTTACATTTGAGGTTACGATGACAGAGAAAACGATCTCTTTCTCTGCGACACCAATACCTGTAAATTTGATGGGGAGTGTTTAAGGATCGGAGACAGTGTGACTTGTGTCTGTCAGTTCAAGGTAAGAAGATTGATATTTCCTTCTCTAATCCATTAATGAGAATACAAAGCAAGGATCCCTCCTTGTAACCCGTCACTTGGCAATTTATTTCTCTCCGTGCAGACAAGTTAGAGGGAAAACCTGGCAGCACGAATAAAAGCTGGCAGGAGAACCAACTGGTGTCAAGAAGACATAAGTTTCTGGGGGAAAATGCAGATGCTACGGCTTTAAATGTCCCCTCGGGTCTGCAGTTGCAGGTTGTGCATTTCTGATTTTGTTCCTCTGCCCTTTTAACGAGGATTTAGAGTCCTTTCTAAATTCATTTCTGATACAGATCGTGGCTTATTGTATTCAGAGTTCTGATCTAGTTAAAGAAATGGATCTGTAATGTGCTTATGCAATATTTTCAGGAAGGGCTGCATAGTGACAATGCTTCTGACTGTTTATCTGCCCAGCTGATCAGATTAAAGAGAAATCCCTCCGTTCCAAAATCACGAACTTCCTTCGGGTTTTATATGGTCGTAGCGGGTTATTGCTGAGCAGTGGGGTTTTTCTTCCTCCTCCTGCGCCGTCTCTCTCCCTCTTGCAGCTACATCTAAACCTCAGGCATCCTCAAAAAGTCAGACGATTTCATTATGAAGGATTCCATTTAATATGTTCTAGCCAACTTGCAAAACAGCTGTGCTTTCCACAATGACCTGAATAAAACCCGAGCAAATTGAAGGGGTTTGAAGCATGTACCGGCACGTGTTGCATATACGTCTCTGTCCCTGCGGTTGCTCGCATTTTAATGTGGATCTGTGAAGTTGGGGAACTCGCAGTGCTGACGTGGGTTTCTACAGCAGAGCAGGCCAAACAGTGCACGGTTCAGGATCGTGCCCATCTGTAATGATTAATTTATTGTTGAGCTTTGATCGGCTATTCGCTTTGAAGCGTGATAAAGTATTGTTTATATTTCCAGAGCCAAATTTCGCTTTGGGGGGGAAAATCCCAAGTGATACATGCCTTCGTTTAAAACAAAAAGAAGGAACTTTTCTGCCAGGAGAACAAGACAGCTGTTTGCTGAAGTGCCTGCGTTTCCCTGCGTGGGGAGAGAATTCATACTGACCGTGTATTTCTGGTGTTCCATTTTTAGCTTGCGTGCGATTAAAAATCCCCCGTTAGGATGCTGCTCTGAGCAGAGCAGCAAGGAGCGTTTGCCTTGGCTCAGCATGTGCGGTGATTTAAGGCTTGCTCTGTTTTCTCTTTCGAAGAAAGGGCTGTGATGTGATGCAATGCAGCAGCGGTGCCTCGCTCCGCAGCTGGGGCAGGCGTTGTGCCGTCGGCGCCGGGACCTTTGGGGACCCCCAGAGGTGCTCGGGTCCCCTCATCGGCGCCCCGTTGGGCGTTAAGCGGTGGACTCGTAGCCTGCAGGGAGCGCAGCCAGGCGTTGGGGGTAGTGGGAGATGTCTTCCCAAGGCAGGATACGAGTCCCTGGTGGCTTGGGGCTGACTGCAGCCCCCCGTGGCGACGTGGGGCTGGCTGCGACCTTGGAGGGCAAAGCACCCACCCGGGGGGCTGCCTCGCCTTTGCATCAGCTGACAGAGTGACGAGCCAGAGCCGCCGTCGTAGAAAATCAGTTTGTAACGTGGTGGCTGAGGCTGGCCGAGCAAGGCAGAGCCAGCCAGGTAATTTATGTCACGAGGAAGGGGGTCCTCCATCAGAATTCAGGTGTCCCGTTTCGGTGACAGCTCTCTGGGGTGATAGTGAGCAAATCAATAGCAGGCTCCTCATCACTGTAATTACTTTTTATGTTTTCTCCTGAATTTGCCAGGGGCTTTCGCTGCAGCTTGAGAGAATAGACAAGGACTGAAAGCTAATTTTGCCTCCGTGTTGTTTGAAAGGCCTGGGCTGGCCAGCCCTGGGGTCTTGAGGTCCTGGGGGAGGCAGAACTGGGGCTGCTGCAGCTTTGGCTTGTGTGGGGCTTTGTGTGTGTGTGTTGTTTTTTTTCCCACGAACCAGGATTGCAGATGTACATCATACCTATCCATGCGAGGTTAATAAATTAAAAATCGTTGTCGAGGGGGTAAAATCCCGTCGGGCTGCTGTGGAAGATCTGAGTTGTGCTCTTCTCGCTGGAGAGCAGGCGGGCACGCGCTGAGACGGGGCTGGGCGTTCTGTGGCTCTCCTGTCTTCCTCTTGCACAAAACGACGGGCCGTTCACAGACTCCTCGTGACGAGAGCCACGCGTTGCATCAGAGGACATCGTGTCCCGCTCAGCCCCACCTGAAGCCCCGGGGGCTGGCTCCAGCGGTGGGGCTGAGCGAGGTGGCAGCCGCCACCCTTGCTCACCGCACAGCGAGCTCAGCGGGGCCACCAGGAGGTGCAGAGCCACAGCTGGGGACACCGCTCCCTCCATTCTCAAGTCCTCCCAAAGCCATCGTCTGGCAGCTTGGGATCCCTTCCCTCTCAGATGTTGCAAACGAATCCCAAAATACACCGGGGCATTTCCGTCAGCGTTGCATCTCTTGACCAAGACTGCGAGCGTTCACTGCTCGGTGTGTGAGGAGCCCTGTTCCCGGGCGAGTCGAGTCCCTCCTCTGCTTCTGCGTTTCCGGAGCTGCAGCCTCACCTGGCCGGCTTGCAGCTTGATACTACGCTTCTGGAATATAGTGTCGTGCTCCTTGGTCCCAAACAAAGCTGGCGTTTTGGGAGTGGAGTCTGAGAGCAGGAGGAGGTCAAGCTTCTGGCAGTGTTACCTGGAGAAGGAGTTACGCAAGTTCAGCATTCTCTTTAGAGAGCAAACCTTCACGGTTTCAGGGCACAGCACCGACCCAGCACTTACAGAGCTGGTTTGTCTCCGACTGGTTGTGAGTGCTCAAGGCTGCTCGTGCTGAGAAAGGCCACCTCCAGCTGACAGTTGGTTGGGTTTGGATGCGTTTATATCCAGGTGTATCTTAAAAACCCCAGTGCGTAAGAGAGGACGTGACAGCACCATGCTGCTGGCTTTCTGGGAGCTTTGACGTGGATTTCATTGAGTACTTGATCAGGCCTTACTTTAGGGATGGAGAATCGTACTCACGTCTGGGGCTTGGTCTGCTGAGTCCTAAACCAGTGACACAAATGTTGCTAGACTGAGGAAACCATGACAGTCAAGGTCTAATGTCCTCCAGGGCCAGAAAGAAGGCCGCCAGTTACTTGACTTCCAACACCAAGACCTCCTCATCAGCAGTCTTGGTTTCTCTCCTGGGTGACTTCCACCGTGGCTTCATCACGGCTTCCTGAGCCCCCCAGCTCAAACCAAGGCAGGATCCCCCTGGAGGCTCTTGCTTCTCGCGTGCCCTGCAGCCCCTTAGTTTGGCCTTTTCCATCCAAACAGCGGTTGTGCAGAGCTTGAGAAAGAAAAGGATGCAGTGGTCTTCGTGGAGTACCTCCGCCTCTGCTGTCCAAAGCCAAGTTTGAGCTTGTCATCAGCTGCACGAGAGATGGGGAAAACCTCTGCGAGGAGAATGAATCGTTTCAGGAGCCCTGGTGTCTCTCAAACGTGTCGTAACGTCTTTGAGCTTTGGAAGAAGCTCCAGCCCAGCTAACAGCAGCTCTGTCGCCAATCTGTGGGGCTCAAGATTTCGCTCCTGACGTTTTATATTGTTAACATAGGGCTGCTTGGCCTTTCAGATTTGAAGCTGAGCCAGCGTAAAAGATCACCTCCGGCTCTGGGCGAAACCAGCGGTTCCCACCGTGTTCCTTGGGAACGAGGTCCAGCATTGTTTCTGCACGCCAGAGAGCCTGCTGAGATGCTTTGGGCCAAGTTCCGCACAGATTGCTCTGACAAGGAGTCCCACGGCTGTCAAGCAGAGAGGATGTGTAAAACAAGCGTGGTTTGAATCTTCGTGCTTTAAAAAAATGTGCGTGATTGTGTTAATTGTCCTGGTTAAGTATTCCAGATCACCCCTCCAGCGTTTGTTGTGGAGCTTTGGGATGAAGTCGGCGTTTTCTGCTTGAGACGTTGCTCAGCGTTGGAGCGCAGGCATGAAAACAACCTCTGCGTGGAGCAGCCCTTCGTCGGGAGAGGAAGGAAAGGATTTTCCTTGCTGCTGCTGCTGGTTTTCTGTCCCGCCCCGAAGGAACAGGACACTGGGGGTGGGACGCAGCTCTGGAAGACTTAAGAAAATTCAGCGCGTGAGGAAAATGTCCTTTGATTTGGCCCGATCCAAATGTCACTCTGACCAACTAGGAATAATTTCTTGGCAGCCGCCCCGCACGGAGGCCTGCAATTAATGCAGTCTGTGCAGTTGTTGGTGTTAATCGTTTCTGTAGCCATCCACGTAGAAGCCTGTTTGGTGTTTACATGCCTGGGATTTCGCTTCCGCGCTTGAGGCTGCGCGTTAGGAGCGCGCCTCTGCCACTCTGTGGCACAAGCTAGCTGAACTAGGCAGCACGGTTTCTTTTTTTTTAATTTTCACTCGGATTTAAGCAGAGGTGAGCATTTGTAAATAATAATTGCGATCATTCCATTTGTTATAATTAAACAATGAGGCATACCGGGAGTACAGTAATCATGAGCTAATCATATCCCCGCTATAATTACCACGTACAGGGTACATCCAAGCATTGCTAAGCCTCGGAGTGTGATTATCTTAAGATAACTGCACCCGGTAGGTTGCCCGGTTTTCTCTATGAAACGGAATGATTTTTATTAAAACGAACAGGAGAGGGCGAAGCCATCTTTCAGCGGTTGGGGGGGGAGGTGGAAAAAGGAGGTGTTTTGGGGAGCTGGGCAGGACTTTGGGCTGAGGCAGGCGCACAGCTCCATGCCGAGCTGCGGCACCTCTGCCCCTGGCCGCCGGCCGCAGCGGGGAGCGCCCGGAGCTGGCGCAGCATCCCGGCCGCTGCGTGCCTGCCGAGGGAGAGCTGCCCAGCTCGGCACCCGTTGTCCCCTTGTCCCCGTTCCTCCAGCCCTAATTGCAGCAGGGTGCTGGAGCAGGGGGGTGAGGGCAGGTGGATGCTTCCCCCCGGGGCGCCCAGGAGCATCTCTGTTGCGGCGGGGGGGAGTGTGTGGATGGGGAGGAGGAGGGGAAAGGAGAGCCTGCTCCTTGCAATTTGCCTGTTGCCATCCAATGGAGAGGTGAGAGGAGCCGCTGCTGCTGCGGAGAGGAGCTGCTTGCCTTGCAGGATGCTCCCTGTCCGGGAGTGCCCCCGCCTCCTCCTCCTCACAGGGGGACACCTCGGTGGGCGGTTGCTGAACCTTGCCCCGCTCGCTGGGGCGATCTCTTCCCTCACCCGCACAAGGCTGTTAGCTGCTCCTCTCCCTTTCTTCTTTACCACATCCCCCCTCCCTCTCCTCTAGCCGCTGTAAATGTGAAGCGGGGAGGCAGTGCCTCCCTCCTTGTTGTTTTCCCGAGGGGTTAACACTGCGGGGGGGACGGGGGACACACAAATCGGGGCTGCCCTATCCATCCATCCCGCCTGCCTGGCTAACGCTACTGTTCCTGGCCTTTCCCCCCAGTGCAACAATGACTACGTGCCCGTCTGCGGCTCCAACGGTGACACCTACCAGAACGAGTGCTACCTGAAGCAGGCTGCCTGCAAGCAGCAGAGTGAAATCCTCCTCGTGTCCGAAGGATCGTGCGCGACCGGTACGTACCGCGTGCTCCAGGCTGCCTGCCCCCAGATAAAACCGCCTGCGGAGGGTAGGAGCTGTTTGAATCCCTCCTCTGAGTTTGTCGTGGGTTAATTCTTGGCAGTCCTGAGCGTGAGAAGATGCTGCTGACATCCTTCCCTTTTCAACAGCCAGCCTCGCATGGGTTGACAGGGTGCAGCATAGAAGTCGTTTTCTTTCCTTTTTTTGAAGTGTATATCCTGTGCTGCTGGTCACACAGCCCTGCCTGTAGTTAGGGGCCGTGATGACAGGTCACTGACAGCAGAGTAAGCGAGCAGGTGCTTGGTAAATGGGCATCTGGATTACAGCAACCCACTCTGCAATCTGGAGAGGGTAGGCCTGGAGCACCACCGCCTGTAAAGCAGTTCCTTAGGTTTTTTTCTTGTGCGCGTAGGGCTTGCTTCCCAGCTTGTAGTTCTGACTGTAATGAGCCAAGCCAGTTTATACCAGCCCAAAAAACTCTTAATGAGCAGGTCTGCGCAGTAAATGGCTCTTCTGGATTTGTTGGAAGAACTCATTGAAGAACATGTGGGAAAATTGACTGGTATTTGAGACGCCCTCGCTTAACTCCGAGCATCGGGAGCTGTTGGTGTCTCTGCTTTTGTGAAGCAGCTAGAGAAGCGAATGAGCCACGTCAGTCAGGAAAACCAAGCTGCTTAGGCACGGGAGTTCTTGATGTCTTTCCTTTGTGCTCAGTGTCTGTTGGAGCTGGACAGTGAACTTAACTTGAGAAGAATAGGAGGAGTAAGGCTTTGTTCTTGAGAGAGCACTTTAAACTTCAAGCAGATTTTTTTCTCAGGTGAGGATAGAGGAGTCAATAAAAAACTGCATCAGGCAGACTTTGTGCAGTGCTATGACTTTTTTGTGTTTCATACGCGTAAGAGAAAAAAAAATCCAGGAAAAGAAGTTTCTCTGAAGCTGATACCTGACAATTTTCAAGAAAAAAACACATGCAGAATTTTTTTTGTCTATAAATAGATATTAAGTAGAGCTCAGGCTGACAAAGCCTGTTGTGGCACAGGATTTCTTTGACTTGGTAGATTCTCTCAGCACAGCAACTGGCCTTTTTTTGTTCAGACTTTATGATTAAGGCGTTGATTTGAGTGCATTACTTCCTCTTTTCCCAACCTTGCTTGCTAGTGGCAGTGGCACAGGCCCCCAGCAGAGACCTGGGCTGGCAGAGGTCTGGGCATCAAAGGGTAGGGCAGGAGGAGGAACGTGGGATCCTGCTCTAAAGAGCCAGTCGTTTTCTGTTCTATTTCCACCCCTCTTTTGTCTCTCTTCCATGGAGTCTTGCTGCGCAATTCTACCATTCTGTGCCTCTTTTCTGACAGGTTTATTTAAATAAAGGTTTTCAGTTTTTTAACATGTGCAAGCCAGTTCAGATCCACCAGATCCTACTGTCAGTAAATTAGATCTAACAGTTCATAGGGTAATTGAATCCCCAAGCAGCCTTTCCAAACTCTATTACTCTTGATGCTGATAAATGGATAGACCCGCTGCTAAGGGAGGTAAGGGGTGACAGCCTCCCTCCCTTCCCTCCAGGAGGAATGCCGCTTATGGATTTTCTAGCCCTACTCATGCGTGCATTCCTGTACTTTGTCTTGGTTAGAAAGTATCACACTGAAGCTCAGGGCTTGGAGATTTTGCGACGTTGTACTTTCAGAATCGGTGAATCTGGTCATTCCATCCACAAAACATTGAGCAGAAGAAAACAGAAGCGCTTGGTTTTGAACCTCAGCCACAGCCTTAAGGAAAATGGCATTTTGATCATTTATCTACAGACTTTGAATAAGGATTTAAACGGTTTATTCAAACTAGTGATCTGATGAGATGTCACTGCTCTGCGCAGACAATGCCGTGAATTTCCAATTGGTCTGGCCTCAAACAAGCGGGTTTAAAAGCCCTGTTTGATGCTGAGGGTTTAGTAGTGGCCACGTGAAACGACTTTGCACGACTGTGGGGAACAAAGCTCCTGGAGCTGCTTTATCACTCTCAGTACAACAAAATGAGGCAGCAGCTTCTGAGAACATCACGGCACTCCAGGGCTTATGTTATTTTAGTCTTATATAGAGACTTTAAAGTAAAGAGAGTTCAGACACGAGAAAGACGGCTTGAGTGAACTGCGTTCAGATTACATCTCTCTAATTTACCCAGGGATGACATCAAACATGAGGTACGCTGTAATACATTTGACTGAACAATCTTGCCTTACATGCTTGCAGGACATGCGGTAGCACATGAATATAAATTTCGTTCTGTTCTTTTCTCAGATGCTGGCTCAGGATCTGGGGATGGAGGTAAGAGCCATCTTTTAATAATACTGCTTATGTGTACGCGCGTTGTCTTTTGCAATTCCAGCTTCTAAGTGGATATGCCTTGCAGTTTAGTTGTTACACTACGTATTGTCTTTTGTTGGGCTTTTTTTTTCCGAAAAAGTGCCATTTTGCATTTTAGTCAAGCTGGAACCTAGTTAATGACATGCTGTTTTCTAGGGAAATTCAGAGAGCTGTGTTCCTTCTAATAGGACTTGGAATTATTCATACGTTGTGCTAGGAGCTCTATCTCCATCTACTGTTACTGTTGCACTCATTTGTTTTATGCTTAGAGTAATATTTCCTTTTGTTTTTAAAACATGAGCCAAACCCTTGGCTTCTTCTCACTGGAGGATTCAAGCCAAATATTTTGTGGTACTGGAGAGCTTTTTTTTTTTTTTTTTAAAGATAGGAAAAAATGTCACAAGAGAGGAATTATGTGTTTCTTCTAAGAACAGCAGCAGCAAAAACAACCACGGAAATAGTCCAAACCCTTTGCTGCGTACGGGGGATGCTGTAAAACAGTAGCAAACTTGCATTTAAGGTGAGGGTTGGCTTTGTGGTTTTATTTTTTTTTATGGTTTTGTTCATTTACCACTGATTTCTGGGATATGTGACTGGTTCTTCTTGGAATGTAAGTGGTGGCTCAGGGTGGTGCCTCACCTCAGGGTGGGGAACGTGGCTTCTGGGAGATGCTTGCGTTGTGGGGCTGGTGGGTCGGGCTTCCCAGGAGCCTGGGAGACCAGGGCTAGTTTGGGTGGCTGTAGAGAGTTGCCCCGAAGAGTTACCTCACTTCTGCCCCGGCACTGAAGGAGCCCCATGGCAGGTGAGGGGAAAGGTCAGCATTGGGCTGGGATACTGCCAGGCTCCTCCGGCCACGGTGGCCACTGGGAGCAGGATTTGGCATTGGGCAGCCAGCAGGTGTGGGCTCTCATGTAGTTTTGTGGCCAGTTCTGGCTGTCAGTCCTGGCTGGATTCAGGTTTTTCAAATACATTTCTGCTGTCTGGTAAAGTACCACCCAATCTTCGTGTAGTGTTGGTGACCAGCACGCTGGAGAGCGCAGCATTTAGGTGAAGTGTTATTTTTACCAATGAAGTAATCAACAGCCTGAGCATGGGGCATTTGCAAGGGACCTAATTGTCAGAGACTGGACTTGGTTTGTTTTCTGGAAATCAGAACATTTTAAGAGGCTTCAGACTTGGCTCCCAGAAATCACAGCTGAAAATATTACATTAAAAAATTTTGTCCAGCTATTCTTATTTTGCTCTCATGTCCTTCTAATATTTTTTCTGAACTGGACTAGACCAAAGAGATTCCTGATTCAGATCTCATATTAATGGAAATCTGCAACTTGAGATGGGATTTTCACACACTCAGTCAATAACCAATTTTCAAGTGATGGATTTTGTGAGACTTTTTCATGTACATACTATGGAAAATGAATAAGATTTCCAGTCTGTTTTATAACTGGGGGAGATGGGGAAACAGACATGCCCACTTTCTAAAAGGAATGAATTCCATACTCAAAAGGCATGATTTCCAAACGATTTCGTTTTAAAAGCTGAGGCTGACAGAAGATGAGCAGAACAGGACCGTGGGGACTGACTAGGCAGATAGTAAGGAAGCAAATTTGTGAAGTAGACAGAGGCAAGTTGGTGTGTGTTTAAAGGTCTACAAAGCTGCCTTGTACTATACAAGATTTAGTAGGCATCCACTGCTGTTCTTAAAGTGCAAAAGTATATTTATGTGCCCTAAGAAGCTAAATCCAGCCAAGTAAATATTGTCACTACATCACTCTTTACTACACATGGTCTTGTTGTAAAAGCTGTAATAAATTTTGGATGTCATCACAATAAGTCTTGTAAAATCCACTCCAGCAGTCGTGAGTGGGAAGTTGCTCTAGGAGAAGTCTGAGGTCTTAGGAACATTTTCAGAAAAACAAGAGACGAACACGATTGCCTTTCTTCAGCTTCTCCAAGCTGCCAACCAGTGCTGGGGGCCCTGGAGGCCTGCTGGGGGCTCGGGCAGGCTGGGCAAAGCCTCCTGGGCCTGGTCGGGCCCTGGAGGCCTGCTGGGGGCTCGGGCCCCGTGGGTTAGGAAGCTCCTGTTGAAAAGCCTTTTCAAACAAAATCCGGTCAAATAACATCAGTGGGGAAGTCATAGGGATCTCTTCCTTGCTGTGGGCTGTGGTACAAAAGGATCTGTGCTTAGCGAAAAAGAATCTGGGTCATGGAGAGTGTCTGGGTAGGGTTTGTTCTCCTCGGGCAAAGCGTGGGTGGATTTCTACTTGAGGGCACCCATCAGGGGGTGATCCTTCAGTGTGATCAGTGTGAGTACCTGGGGACCGTCCTTAGCAGCAGGAACATCTGCCTTCCTGCACTCGTAGGTGGACAAGGAGGTTGCTTCTTACTGGAGCCCCTCCATATTACTCCCCTCGATTTCTGCACCGTTTCTGTGTGTCATGCCACGAGATGAGCGTACCGGCTTTCCAACAGATCTGTATCTTGTGGTCGGATTTATGTGGTCTGGTAATGTACACACCTGGTGGGGAATTAACTCAAATTGCCAGTTGGTAGAGGACACAATGTTTTCCAGTTCTTGGAACACGACCACCATGTTGCTTTGTGGTGGCTTACCTCATGGCTGGTTACAGTTCAGCTCTCAGTCCTGTTTCTTCCTCTATGGAGTTTTTGTCAAGTGAAATCATAACTGGACGATGGTTCAGGACTTCCTGGAAAGGGGTCGGTGCAATGGACAGATGTCCACAACCACACCGTGTGGTCACACAAGCCTCATTTTCTCAGGAAGCAGGAACAGTACAGCCAGAGGTCATGTTTTGCCAGCCATGTTTCCCTTCTGCTCGTTGCCATCTGGGTTTGCAGAAAGCTCTTCTGGCTTTAGTATTTGGGTCTTACAGTTTTCTGCTTGACTTTCAGGGTTGCTGGGAGCAGGGGGTCCCAACTTCTTATCCTTTTAATGATCCTGGGGGCTTTCCAGAGGTAATGTAATACCGCTTTAGACGGCAATAGCATAATCAATAATGCAACACAAAAGTCCCCTTATTTGTAAAGTGATGGGAGAAATGTAATGTCATTGAGTTACTGAGCCATTGGCACACGGTCGCTCTTGGGGATATCCAGTAAATGGGTAGGAACACTAGGTGTTCAAGTTTCTTACCACAGAAGACATTTTTTCCCCCGTAAATGAAGACTAAAAATGCAGAATCAAGAGTTGTTTCTGTTTTGATTGCAGAAACTGAGTACAGTGTGGAATTATTTAAAAGCCAGTATCACAGAGAGATACTAATCAGCGGCAGAAAGAATGAATGTGAAAGAGTTTATACAGAGTAATTTAAAGAGATTCCATTCATTTTCATCTACGCCGTTCTCTAGACTACTGGGCGGGTTTTTTTTTTAGAACCCAGTGATTCATGTTTTGGTCTTGAGCGAGTTCATAATGAATTCTTGCTCGTTTCCTAGCTGCCTTCAAACAGTGACATGCTCAAGATGCAGTATTTTATTATAGTACTTAACAGACTAAGAACGTCTCTGCTTGGTTTCTTTTCTGCATTGAAGGCTTTTTTCCCCCTCCCTGTGTTATCCACGTCCTTAGCTCCGTTGATTGGCTTGCATTCAGAGCCTGATCAATTTTCTGTGGGTGCCGATCACACCAGGTGTCTGCGATCCCCCAGCGCTGCAGTACACAAGCACCTACATTGAATTAGTTTCAGAGCCTCGTTCAATTTCCACTAAAGTCCCACTGATTCTAATGGGAATCGTACGGGGCCCCTGGGTATGCAGATCTCACCAGAGTTTGGCCTTTATGTTAATTCTTCATGATCTAGACTAAAGCTGAATGAATAAACAAGTCGGAATTCATCAATATCATCGTCACCGTTGTTTTAGAGTAGCATCTAGGGGCGCTAATTATAAGATCAGGGCTCCAGCACGGCACACCCTGATACCGTGAGGCACTTCTGCACTGAGGGAGAGGATGAAACCTGTGAAGCAGAGCCTGAACGTCCAAGTTAGGCAAAGGCTGGAAGCTGCATCGTGCTCCAGTGGCTGACCTGGGGGGAACACACGGTGCCTTGGTGCTCTGTCTTTTGAACCACGCTGCTTGTCACATGCAATCCACAAAGAACGTTCTGAAAGTTATTCCTGATGCGCTGCTGTTAGGCGTACCTGGGAAGCAACAACCTTTTGGGCTGTTGTGTTTTTTCTCTGTCTCTCTAGTTTTGTTTATTTTAAGGGTGAGAAGGGCTTTTTTGTTTGTTTGTTCTCTTCGGTTTATGCCTTCAATCTTATCCAGAAAATTGGAGTCCTGCAGCTCTTTGTAGGTGCCAACATGTAGATCTAATGATAGATTTGGAATTCTGGTCTGCCTTTCCTGTCGGCTTGGAGATGTGTTGGTAAACACATACATATTACGAAGCTGTGCGGAACAACAGCCATCTTGAGAGACTCGTCCAGTCAAAAGAGAAGAAAGAAAACACTGTGAGGCCTGAATTGTTTTTTAAGGCGAACTATAATACAGCGCATCTATCTCTTTGTTTAATTAACAGCCAAACAGCTACTTTGACCCGCTTGCCTTTGCCCTTGTGTCCACGCTGGGTTTGTGTGACTGGCTTGGACTCAGCAGCTCTGCTGCTTTTCCTTGGATTTCTCTTTCTGCTTTATTTCAGGGTTGATTGATAGGCAGGGCTATGCAGAACACAATGAATATTGCTGTAAACACCGTCCTAGCAATAGCAGTTGAGCCAAAATACTCCATAAAACCTGGCGTGTTTATTGGCTTGAATGAAATGGTGTATAAAATGCAATGCTGACCTGCACACGTATACACATGTATTAGTATATGTGAAAGTAATGGAACTGTTCTAATCTAACTTCTAAAAGAAAAGGAATTTGTGTTTTGAGCCTGCACATCCTGTCCTTTTTTTCCCTTTTTTTTTTGGCTGGGTATAACAGGTGATACGGGGCTCTTCCATGTGAGTTAAGAATATTTGCTGACCCCACATGCTGTTATCAACTGCAACAAGGCAGTAGGAAAACGGCTTCTACTCTAATTTCATTTGGTTAGCGTAATTTAAAGCAGTATCGGGAGGTACAGAAGCAACTATAAGCAACGTGCGTGTGACTGGGTAAATACTTCTGGAGGGAATGTCTAAATCTTAAATGATGGACCTGACTGTGGATGGTCAAATATATGTCTTCTTTGTTAAACAGGTTTTTACCTTGTTAACCTCGGCATGGCACCGAGCCCAAACCAATAAGCTCTGTGAAAGGCTGGGTTTATTAGCTCAAGCTTTTCGCTGTCCTAACGTGATTACTTGACTTTTAGTTCAGGGCTGGTGCTCGTCTGACCTGTGTAAGAGTTTAGCTCGGGAAAAGGCAGTTAGCATCTCTCTGTGGCCTTTAAAAAAATTGGGAAAGGATGAATCTCGTGTGTGTTTGGTGACCGAATGGGAAGCACGTGGGCATTTCTAAACAGTGAACTTCTAGGGCCCCACTGTTGGTGTTTTGCACTGGGTAGGATGCAGTAGGTATTTTGGAAATCCTAGGAAGGTATGGAAATAATAAGAATATCCTGCTTTTGGATTTCTGGCAAGTTGAGCTAAGCACTGAGCTAATTGACCCTGCCTGCCTGAGATGTTGCAGCAAATCCCCCCGAGCTCCTCCGGACTTGAAGCTCTCTGGGGTTACTTATAAGTACCAGCTTGGAAGGTGCTGGTTTGGGATTTAGTTGCCCAAGTTCTGCCCATGTTTTGCTTGCTGCTTCTGAAAATAGAGTGCAGAATCCCCTGAAATGTGCTGCGCTTTATCCCTGTGCTTGCTTTGTTGCCAGTGGGCCAAAGTCCTTGCTGTGGTCTTGACTCGAATGCACAGCTGCCATCAAGTAGACGGGCAACGCTGAGAAATATCATGGGAAAGAGTTGGCCCATAGTGAATGATACGTGGCCTGTTTTTTCAGTCATTCCTGGAGGGAAATAAATAAATAAGAAAACAAATTGAAGATACCCTGAGGATCCAGAGCCTTTTGCTGACAAGAGGTCAGAATGACTTCCATTCATAGCTGCTTCCTTAAATGATCCAATTTCTTGACATTTTTTTAGTGCTTCTTTAAAACTGTTCAGAGCTACAGAAGGAGGCTGTGGATACTCACCTACACCCAAAAAAACACTGAAGATGCTCTGGTTTCACTTTTAAAAATCCAAACTACCCATCCACATCAAAACTGAGTAAAAAAAAATCTGAAATCTGCTGTCTAATCATGTGCAATCTGTAAATCCACAAATAACTAAGTCATCAAACCAGCAAACAAATCCTATGATACTCCAGCAAACAGATTAAAAAGAGGGCATCCTATCACAAACACTCATTTATTGGTCTGTTACTGTAAACAGAGCAAAGGAGAAAGGCAGTGGACTAGATTTGTCTGCTACATCTCTGTAAACCTGGATTAATTTTCCCGGTGACAAGTGTGGAGATTAGCTGTGCTGACAGCGAGAGGTGAATCTAGCTCATCGTTTTGCTTTCCTAGGCAGGAAATTCTTCCACGGGGAGGAAAGATGCTTCTCAAGCTTTCCATGGGCTCAGAACACATCATTACTTCATGGGCCAGCGTATGTGTTTAGGCATGTGCTTAATTTTTAGCACATCCTTAAATACCCTTGACTTCAAAGCTTTCTTCTCAATGTGGATGGCTCCCACAAGTGGGGCCTGAGGCAGTCCTGGAGTGACCAGAAGGTCTCGAGGTCCTTGTGCGTCTTTCAGTTCCGTGCTCTGTGGCTTAGTGCTTGAAGAAGCTGATTCACTAGGCACTTCTTTTGAACTGGTTTTGGCATGACATAGGATTTGTTAGATGCTCTCATGAGACCTAACAAAGAACAAATAGGGTGAAAACTGCCAAGTCCTCTCGCAAGGTTTGTGTACTTGCTTTTCTTTAACTCTTACATTTCAGACCTCCGTTGCATCTGGAAAATATAATGTATTCTGCATCAGACGCTTAAATTCCCTTTTGTCTAGGAGGATTTCTTCCCTTTCAGAGATTAGTAAATAAAAGCAGAAATTTTGCCTGCTCTCTTTGAAATCGGTGGGAGTTTATCTTCAGGAAGGGCATGACTGCTTCCCAGACACTTCGTAAACTAGGGATTGCCGGCTGCTTTGTGTAAACGCACGTATCGGGTGAGTTTAATGAGCGTGTCGCCAGCCCAAGAACCCAGAACATCTCATAATCAAATTCAGACAAGTTAGAGCTCCACGGTACCGTGCTACCAGTTCAGGTGATATCACCGCTCTCTCAGCCCAGGTTTTTAAATAGGTATGGAAGATGCTTGGTTCTCATTTACAGCAAACTTGTAAAATTTTTCCAGTCCTTGTTGGCCAGGAGAACATTTGAATACAAACAGTAAATTCTTCATAATAGGAAGAGCTCCAAATCGCATTCTGAAAATACTGTGATCTGGGGAAGATGGTGTCAGAACTCTTCCATGATGTTTCATGATATTTTTTTTAATGCTTTGGACTCTTCGATCTGACTTGTTCTAGCTACTCCTCAGTTAGACAATGATGGTGCTTATTTAAACCCATTAAAACAAGCAGCTGCTGAAGCAGGGCCCTTTCTACTTCAGCAGCTCCAAATAACTAGAGCCAGGAGTTTAAAAAGAGCTAGTTAAGGACCTTAATTTGTGTTTTTTGGTACATCTGAGATCATGGAAGAGTTCTAAAGGTCTGACAGAATGTAGGTACGTGGGTATTCAAAAGGGTAGGGAAAAAAAAATCCGGTTATTTATAGGCTTGTCAATCTAACATTGATCGAGGTAGAGCAGGACGTGCTGATCCAGACCTGATTAATAAAGAAATAAATGAGAACTAATGCCGAGCAATATGGGCTGATGTAATAGATTTTGTCAATTAATTGAAATGTTATTTATGAAGCTACAAATTTGCTTGATAAAGACAGCAATATTGATGTAGTGTACGTGGATGTCAGTGAAGTATTTGGCATGCCAGTACACGGCAGTATGATTAAGGAACAAGAATCATGCAAAATTAACATGGTACATAATTAGTGGAGTAAAAACTGCCTTTCACAACATGATTGTAAGTGGATTTATCATTTTCATACGGCCAGCACAGGCATCAGCCTCATGCTGTTTATCTGTTTCTCCTTGCCAGTGGCTCGGGTGGGAACATACATTACTCATTGGTCACGCTGATGTGGCTGGGGAGGCAAGAAATGAAGAGATCACAGAAACAATCCGATCTCATTTGCTAGGCGCACTGGCACAAGAGAGAGCAGGCATTCTGACGTGGGCACAACCCTGGAGCAAAGAGGAGAAACCCAGAGGAGCAAGGTGGGGAAACGCCCCTGGAAGCAGTGACGCTGTGGAGAAAGCTGGAGCCCGGGCTTTTTGTGAGATTCCTACATAGCCCAAAGGGCTACCATTCTCCTTGTCTGCTTAAGAAGCAGGCTCCCAAGGGTGTCAGATTGCCTCCACCTTTCGTGATGACGCAGCACCCTCAGCTCCAAAGGTCCTGAGGAGCAGGAGAGACCCCTGTGCTTGGCTGGGGAGGTGGTGGGGAAGCTGCCTTGCTGGGAAAGCTTTGGTGCTCTGAGCTTTGGCTGGGGGAAGGAAAGGGGCACGTAGGACACAGTCCGTACGTAGCTCTGTGGGGAAGAGAAATGAGCAGGAAAAGGGTTCTTTTTTCTGGCAGACAAAGGTCTAACGAGATGTCAGGCTGGAAATGAAGGTTAGACTCTTAGAAAGGGAGGCAACAGCAGATAGAAACAAGCAATTAAAAGTTGTGTCGGATTCTCTGTCGCTTGAACTTTTGACAGCTGTGTGCCTAGACTGCTCTGCTCAAACAAGGATGCGTTTGGGAGTCCCAGGGCGTGTGTCTTGTGGCAGGTCAGAGCAGGTGCTCGGCAGTCCCTTAATTCCAGGTCCTGTAGATCAGTTTGCATGCCAAATAGGTTAGGATGATGTCCAGCAAGATATCTGCGTTAAGAAACCTGGACTGACGACGTGAAAACGTTTGTTCATTTAAAAATCCACACCGCTTTCTTCTCTGCCCTCCCCTATCTAATTGTGTGCGTTTACACGTGCAGGTAGTGGAAGCAACGTGGGCTCCAGTAGCAAATAGAAAACCTCACGCGTAACGCCCTGCTGATGGCTCTGTGTTTAAGAATAGGCCGTGCCAAGTTGCGGTTCACTCCTCGATGTTGCCCCGCGCCAGGTAACTCCAGCAGCCATCGACCTCCTCGAGTCGCGACGGGCACCGTCGGCGTCCTCCGTGGCCTGCGGGGCTGCTCCGAGCCTCGGGGCCGTGATGGTACAACCACATCCAGCGCCAGGATCCTTTTCCTGCCTGTTTAGTCTGGCATAAGGGGGCGCGAGCAGAGAGGAGGATGGCACCCAAGGAGCTCCGAAGCGGGAACGTGTATTGATCACAATTAAATATCATTTGTTTTTATCTGTTATTGCAAAGAGCCTCCCTGGCTTTGATGTATTACTGTGTGAGGTGGCTTTGGGAGGTGGGAGAGATTAATTGCTCAGGCTCACACATGTCTTCCACCAGACTCGGAGGCATCTTCATCTTTGTTCTTACAGAGGCTTGATAAACAAATAACTTATTCTTTTGTACTGCGCCTGAGATTTTCATCAAAAGAGGAGGGAGCCTGTGGTGTGAATCACGGGGCCAGCGCAGGACAAGTCAGTGCTGTAATTCATTTAGACAAACGTTGAAGTGAATGGATGGACTCAGGTTTGTTTAGATTAGTGGCCTTTTGAAAAATGAGTTGTCCCGTGTGTACAATTTTTCAATCTGTTTACGTCTAATTAGCTGCTCAGATTGGCTAAAATTAAGTGATGTCACTTGCAATGCATTCAGGGGTGCAGATGTGATGAAATGGGCTCTTCTGGAGTCCCCCTGGTGAGTGGCTCGGAGCAGTGGCACGGTGTGAACTGAGGGGGTATGGAAGATGGGCCTGTAATGTGGAATCAAATATAACCCAGCCACAATTTCACATACGTAGCACCTCTCTTGTACTGCTTCCAAGAGAGAGCACGATCTTCCATCGCCCTCTCTCACATCTTCTCAGTCCTGGCTGACTGGGGCGTTGTGTTGGGGCGGCTGCCCCCAGACATTGGCATCTTTGCCTGTTTTGTTATCGATTCCTGTGTGCTAGATATTCCTCCCTGGAGACAAGTCATTTGAACAGCTTGAAATCTAAAAACTGACTGCTGCAATGTCAGGTTTCTAATTCTGCAGCTCAGCTGACAGCTCTGGAAAGTCCCAATCAAAGGCCAGAAATACACCGTTCTTCAGCAGGCTTTGTTCACTCACCATACGGCCCCAGCTCTCTTTTATTGCTCCAGTGCCCACAGATTTTCACATTTCTGACCAAAACTGTTGCTGTTAATATGTAAGCTTCTCAGCAATTAATCCGTGCGTATTGTTGCATCAGTGCTTTTAGGCTACGACCGGAGATCAGCACCCTCTGCGCAGCAGCAGCAGCGTAGCTATAATGCTTAGTCACGGATACGTGTCTAAGGAGATTTGGGCACGCGTTTCCTCAAAGTTTCTGTTAGTCTTTTCCTTCCTTGGCTCGCAGAAAGCCTCTCCTTGGCATCCTCTCTCTCCTTCTGTGACCTGATGCGCCAGCACCGCTGGCGATGCCCCCAGGGTATTTGTGCTGGAAGCGACACCGTGGCTCAGTGGGACAGGACCGCCTTTGGTGGCTCAGGGATACAAGGGGAGTGCCTTCCAGTCGCTCCAAGGAGCAGAAGGGGACCTTTAGCCAGTGGGAGGATTTTCCTATGAAGCCTTTGCAGGAAGCGCTGGAGCTGCTCAGCAGGAGATGCGGTGTAGATGGCCCCACCGAGCCATCCGTGTGCGGGCAGCGGCAGGGAAGAAGCCAGCTGCCACCATGTCCAGCACCCCGGGCATCCTAACCCCTTTGGACCCAGCTCTCTCCTGCCCTGCCTTGCAGTTGGTTTCCCAAAAGGAGCCAAGGGCACTCGGCCGGTGAGGATGTCAAACCGTGAGATCTCGGGTGCTGGGGCTGAGCCACGCGTGGCTCCAGCCTTGCCGTCAGAGCTCTTTTTGGCCTTTTTCCTGGGATTTCTCCTCTCCAGACACCGCTGGTGGTGAGCATCTTCTTGTTGGCATTGGTGGCCCAGCCGTGGCGGCAGGGGTGGTGCCAGGCAGGGCTCCCTCGTGTCAGCAGGGGGAGCTCACAACTTGCCTATGCTGTGGGTCCTGGAAAAACACATTTGGGTATTTTCCTTTGGTTTTCATTTACCGTTCGCCTGCCGTGCTCTAGTAGGCTATAGCGTGTGAAGTGGGTGACGTTTGAGGCCCCCGATCCCTAACACTTGAGTGCTCCGCCAAAGGCAAGGGGACCAAATGTTGAAGTATCACCAACAGGCAGCAGCAAAAATGTTTCTGTTAAAAAGAGAGTTTTATACAGCAAAAAATAATAATAATAATAATAAAAAAACCCCTTTCCAAGCAGAAATACATCTGCAACTGAACCCATTAGCATTAAATATGGATACAGGTTGGAAAGCTGCAGCATGTTCTAACTCCTCTGCTATAAGGTACTCTTCTCTGGATGTCTTTACCTAGAAGACAGGTGCTTTGGGGCTAATATTTTCTTTTGAAGAAGGAAAATCCTTAAGGAGGATTTTTTGCTACTTGAAAACCATACCATGAGTTCACAACAGTACATAAGATGTGCAAGGTTTTAATATTTAAGATACTTGTTCTTCCTGCTCGTAAGCAACGCTTTTTAACAAGCAAGATCCAGTCTTCATCAGGATTTTTCTGTTTAGTGTCTGCCCAGTTATCTCTTTTCCATCTTGTCTGCTGCACTGCAGCATGTGTTGGTTGAAAGAGATGCTCTTGATTCCGCTAGGCAGTCAGGCAGCCCAGTCCTAAGCTACGTCTGTTTTACAGAAGCCAACTAGATGGAGAATAATCTACATTTTGTCTCGAGCTGGTGCCAGGGCAGAGAAAAAACAAATACCCTTAATGTGGAAGTAATGCTGAAAAAACTCTTTCAGTAATTTAAGCATTAGAAAGAAAATATAAAGTAATTTTCTAGAACGTTATAGTTATTTAAAAGCAATTACACAAAACAAGAAGGTTCAGAGTTGAGAAACAAATGGGAAGAAACCCCGCCACGGAGTAGCATAGAAACTCACCATCATCCTGTTTTGCTGTCTTTGTCTTTAGATATTCCTACCTCATTCCTTTTTAACCTAATTCATAGGAAGATTTTGCTTTATCTTACAAAGAAACTTGATTGATCCTAGGGGCAGGAAAAACGGTGGTACAAAAAAATCCTTTCATCGTGTTTCATTAAGCTTTTCTGAGGTCCCTTCTTCCTAGAAGAAGAGATTAGATTGCCTGTGCAATTCGTGTAATTAGGAATATGCACTCATCTGTCTTGGGCATTGCATGGCGCTGAGGCGTGTAACCCGCGTGTTCTCCCTTCCCCTCAGAGTGCTGTGACTTCCAGGCAGGGCTGCAGAAAGCCACCTCTGCTGTTTCTGTGTTCAGTGGCACCGTAGGACTGACTGGCCGCACGCTGGTAACGTGAAGGGACGTGGGGGGAACGCGAGAGCCTCCGCAGCCTCCGACCTGCCAGCAGGCGAACAGCGCGGGGAGCCGTCAGACTGCACGAGCTGCTACGGTCAGGTTAAATCCGTGCCCGCAACTGGTACGGGGGGAAGAAGCTGCTGGCACGTGCAAGTGTCACTGCATAAATCCTCACCAGTTCTAGCCTGAAACTAAGGCGCAGGCAAGTCGTCCTGTTGTGTCATTTGTATCTCAGAGAGGGGCAGGTGGTGAAAATTCTCCTTGTTTTTTTTAGGGTTCAGTGTCACTTTGGGTGTCATTTACAAGGGCTTGGACCGGCCCAGCTTCATGTCAGAGCTAAACTGGTAAACGTGCCAGAAGTCCCGAGAGCCCTAATTTTCTTAATCTTCCATGAGAAAAGAAAATTGTGATTGAGGTGCTGTGGTCTCGTGGAGACCCAGGTGAGCATACTCTTACGCGCGTGTGTGGGTGTCAAGAGGGAGAAGATGTCACAAGCCACCCTGGCACGGCAAACAGCTTTTGGGAATCCAAGAGATACAGTGGAGGGAAAAACTGAAGAAGAAAGAGCCAGCAGTGAGGGAGAAAACTATTCCGTCAGCTCATCCCGTTTAGCGTGGTTGCCTTGTCATTGTCTGGAAAGGTTCAGTGCCAAAGGGCTTCCTAAAGGACAGCGGTCCTGTGACTGTGCTGCAGCAGGCGGTGTTACACAGCTGCTCTTCCTCTAAGGTAATCTACGGCAGCCTTGGGCAACAACGCAGCTCCTAGGAGCAGTAGCCAGGTATGCCAGAAATAAAGTTGAGACAAACGTAATGTTTTACCCCAGGCAGCCAGCGGATGCTTTTTGTAAACCTCGGTCTGTAGCTGGCTGGAATAACTTTTGATATATTTTACATTGCATCATCTTTAAACGCATTTGTAACAATAATCCTCTGGTAACTTGAGTTTCTTCGAAGTGCACGACAGATCCACCTCCGTTTGCAGCGAGAGCAGAGCCTGCGCTTTATAAAAGCTCCCGGTTGTAATTGCCACTTCAGCACATAGTTTACAGGCAGCGCGGCGGATTAACTGCGGAGTACTCCAGAGGTGCTCTGCACTTATCCTATAACTGACAATGTCAACTGAGGGAGAAGAGCCTAGGTAAGAAATGCAAATAAGCCGAAGGGCGTGAAAATGTGCCTTTCTCCTTTGGCTTGTCTTTCATAAGCAAAATATGTAATTTCTGCTCTTTGAAACCTACCCATGAATGAAGGCATGTCAGCAGGTGCTCCAAGATACTTGGCTGCCGCTGTTTCCTACGCAGAACCCGTTCTGTACCTGAAAAGCTGCGCCTCTGCTTTTACGCTCACGTTAGCAATACCCTACAAAATTCAAGCTTTCAAGCCAGCCACGGTACCCTTGTGATGAAAGGAAGAGAAAGGTCAGCGAGGCTTGTCCTTGTTAAGAAACAATCCCAACCGATGCTCAAAACCCTGAAACGTTAAACCAAGCTGTGCTCACGTATGGCAAACATGATCAAGCTTTTCGCTCGTTTCAGCTGCTCTGGATAATTCCTTTCAACTAGGTCTAGTCTTCAACTCAGCTTAATTGCGAAGCTGGCCTTGCTAATGAATTTGTATGAGTTTTCTGGCCCTGGCAGTTTTCACTTTAATGCACTCTGTATATTATATTAAAAATGTATATCACAACTGAAGCAGTTTTGTAAAACCAGCGTTAATGCAGCATCTGCTTATTTGTGCCTTGGGGATGCGAGACAACAGCAAACTGCTTACTGCTTGAGAAATCAGCACGCCACCACACGCCTTGCTGTGGTGCTAGAAGTCAGGGCAGTGCCTTAATCTGGATGCAGATCAAATTGTTGTGTTGATAATTAGAAGACAATAAGCCTGCATGAAATTGAACCAAGACGTATTAAAATCAGGTAGTAATTCTCCTTAATGCTGACTGGAAGGAAGCCATGTCAGAAGGTAACCAGAACGCATTATTGTTTGCCATTATAAAAAGGTCCATTTAAATAGCTCTCTGTCACCTAGGGCTATTTAACCTTTTGTAGGTATGAGCATTACGAAGCGGCCTAATGCATATTTTGTGTGCGTTACTGCTCATAAATGCATGCACGCAGCTTTTATGTTCCTATGTGAATATTCATAATGAATCAGACTGGGGTCAGTGTATTTCCAAATCATGTCGCTGGTGATAGCCAGGAGCAGCTGTTTCCAAGGAAGGTGAAAGCAGCTTCATCCTTGAACTACCCTAGTGGGAAATTGCTTGCTAAAACCTGCTGGTGAATGCTTGGCTTGTGCGTCCAGGTGGGAGCATAGATGTGAGCATGGATGTCCCCATAGAAGAATATGTTTGTATGTGAGAATCAGCTGTGAATGTGAATCCTGGGTTCTGGCGATACGATCATGAGCTTAATAATGGTCTCCTTGCCAGAAGAAATGTGTTTCTCATCGTTTCCCTGGATGTCCTCTTTGCCTGGGGTTCTGGAGGCTGAGCACGAGAGCTGTCGGCTCATGCAGGACCCTTCCCTGTGCTGCTGCTTGTTCTGCATGCGGCTGCCCGCCCCTTTCAGCTTCAATTCTCCTGCAAAAGAGATGTGGCCTTTAGGGAGGCACTTCCATGCTTGAGAACATTTTCTTTCCCAGCATTTCAACGTGTCCATTTCCTCCCTGTGTTTTTTGTACGCTATTTTATATGCTAACGGGACGTTATTAGTTTGATTTGTAAGGAGCAGTGTTACGAATAGTTAGGTGATTGACTGCAGAGCCTTCCCGTAACCTGACATAACTGGCTGCAGTGTGCCCTCTTCTTTAATCACGCTCCCTTCAAAACAGATCAACTCATACACTCGCATAGATCAATAACTGAAAGGAGGAACCAAAGGCAGCTTTTGAAAGCTCACGGATACTGTAAGCCCGTGAGCTCTCTCTTGGTCTGATCAGAGGCCTTATGGTGGGTTTAATTTGGAAATCATCATTTGGGTAAAACTGGGGCAGAGCTGAATCTCAGCTGGTCCTGGATAGCTTCAGCAGCATTCAGAGCGCAGATCTGACAGCAGATGTGCTGCTTATTTACAGGGAGGTGTAACTGGAAACTCAGATCCAAAGCTAATTTTGCACTGCCACGAAGAATTAAAAAAAAAATAGTTGCTTTTAAAGGTCATGGTCAAACCAAAGAAAGGGAAACCATTTGATGTTCCCCATTCAGAGGTGGTAGCATGCTGGGGTCCAAACTCTTCCTGATGTGACGTGGTACAGCCACGTGTGGTAGAAGAAGGGGTGCATCGCTGCTGCTTGGGTGGAGATGCTCAGAGTCCAGATGTCACAGCTTTCTCAAGCACAGGTTTTCTTAGGTTTAGCAAGAAGTCCTTTACGCCCCACAGCCCCTTTTGGTCATCGAACCTTTCCATTGCAAATCGTGGGCACTGCGGGCACCGTAACATCGCACAGGCGGTGGGAGGGGGGGCATCCCGCAGAGCTTGGCCTGCTGTGGCCAGCGACACCAAAGCAATGGGAAGAAAAGAAAAAGCTGCCCATTTTCTTGTTTCTTGTTCTCAGCCCCAAGTGGTGGCAGTGATATGGGAAGAGTACTTAGGGAAAGTGGCATTTCTGTTCACATTCATAGTTTTTGTTAAACTGTCGAAGATCAGTAGAAACCCTTGCTAAAACTAAAGGTGTTACTGTGCTGTTCGCATAAGCAGAAGAACAGGAAAGGTTTTTAACACCCTTCATCCACTCCAAGCCAGAGTGCTCTGGGTATAGGCAGGCCTGTGACATTGATCACAGGTTTAAAACTTCCTCTGCTGCAGGTCTGGGAGAGAGCCTGGTCCTGTAGCTCTGCCTGAAATCTGACATCTAGCTGCCTTGGCCTCACTTAAACTAATCCATCTGCCCTGTCACAGGGGTATTTCGGCATTTAATGCTTCTCCTTGTCGTGCAATAGGGAAAAAGGGAGAACAAGCAAATCTGAAACAGTTCGCCAAAGTGTGATGCCTCAGGAAATGCCTTTGTTTCTAAACCCTGTGCCTTTAAGTATCTATCCAAGTGCTTACAGACCATGTAGTTGAGTGTGTGCACAACAGCAGAATGCCTGAAAACATGCTAAATGCTTTTTGGCCATAATGTTTTGAAACAAGCTGTCAGGTAGCTGCATCAGGTACAGTGGCTTGTACCATTCCGTAACAGGTTATGGATCCAAAGAAGAATAGCACTCGGTGTTTTCTGTGAAGTCATTTAAAGGGCTGATCCTTCCCTTACTTGGTTCTTGTCACCTCTCTTTGCCAGCCTGGTTGTTTCTTTACATATAAGCATAAAGAATGGGGCTCTTTGTGGCTATTGCTTTGGCCGTTAGCAGAAGAAGAGAAGGGCTGTGTCCATGTTTGTATACGTAGCACATAATATATCAAAGTACAATATAAAAGATTAGGTTACTTACATTAAAAAAAAAAAATAACAAAAAATAGCCCGTTCATTTTTGAACCGAAAGAAACCACGATTGTTCTTTTTTATTTTTTAAGGCCTGCTGCATGCACAGCCTATAAAAACCTGAATTATTAAAATTGACAATCTCAATAATGCTCTAAAATCCACAGGAAGAGGCTCTGATGATTGAAAATCCAAGGAAATCATCAGTAGTCAAGGGCAGACAGGGCTGGATCCTAAAGGGATTCCAGCTTGTAGAGAAGAAATAATACAGCGGGAAGTAACAAATAGAATTAGTTGGTTCTTCAAGTAGAACAGTTACAGGAGGAAGGAGGATTATACATATGCATTATTATTCAAATAATGTGAATGAATAGAGGACTCCAGACCCATGGGTAACGCACAAGCAGTACCGAGAGAGACCCAGAGCTGCTGAAATAAATCCCCATTACAAATGGGCAAGGAAGGAGGAGAATAAAGTACAACAGCTCCACTTGAACTTTATTTCATCTGCTGATGACTTTGTTAAAACGTTAGACCTTTCGCGTACAAAATCACATTTTCTGAACACCGAAAAGTTCCATTTGGTTTTCATTTGTTTGTTTGTTCAAGGGTTACTGGTTGCTCTGAAATAAGCAAATTCAGAGGTGGGATTCTGCAAGTCTGACATTTAAATGGCAGTTTTGGTTATGTGCAATTTTCTTCTTCAGTTCTTCTGGGAGCATTTTAGTGTCTTATTATGCGGTGACTGTGCTACAAACTCAAGTTGTCTGCATGGTGTGGACTGAATGCGTTCCTGTGCTTTGTCTATGACTGTGCAGGAGTTCTGCGTGGAAGGCCTGTAAGATTTGAGAGAGATTTGTTAGTAATTCGGCTGTGTGCTCTTTAAGCATCAGAGTGTTACCGTGTAAGCATACTGTTCTACTTGTGAATTGGAAAACCTTCAGCAAATTTTAAGTTAGAAACTTCTCATAGCAACTATACTATCTCCATTAGAGGAAATCCCTGTAGCATCTTCCGAACAGCCTGTGTGTTTCTTAAAGGCAGAAACCAGCAGATCCCTTTTGCTTTTCCCAGCTCTAGTAATTAGCAGGAATAAAAATGTTCAGAATTTCACCAAGCCTTTTTACTGGAGTGCAGATGTGATTCTTGGTGACTCAGACGTTCCCCAGAACTGAGTTAGACTCAGAGTAATTATTCCAAAGAATTATCCTTCCAAAATTAGAAGAAAAAAACATGTAATTACAACTGCAATATTAACATACTTAATGTCTGCCTAATGTCTGAGCATCAAGTCAGAGGCTGTATTTTCACGCAGTATACACACTGTAAGCAAAATGAATTGGGGCACGCAATTTCTTGAACAAAGGTCCTAAATATGAGCTCCATGAGCATTTGTGCCATGATTGGCAATGGAAGTTGAAGAGAAACTGAGGAAAGCAGTGCTTTATTTTTCCCTAATTACTCTTTCTCTACCCTCTTTCTCCTTTACATATTGATCTGGCCATTCTGACAAGCACAGCAATCTCGGCTCATCTCGCTGTGGGCTGCTGAGGTCGCGCCCTGCATTTTGCTGGCCTTGCTGTTTTCCTGGCCTCAGCACACCACACCAGCAGAAAACTGCTGGCGTGTCCGCTGCTTCATCCTCTGCTGACTGTTGCACTGAAACGGCTCAGCATGGGGCCAAACCCCGTCCAGAAGTGCCTCGGGGAAGGGGCTGAGGAAGGGCAGCCACCGATTACTTAGACGAGATGGTTGTAGGATTAGTACCTCAGAGTCAACTCTCATGTCTTCTCCAGAGAGACGTTTCAAGCCACCGTTACGTGATGATTCTGTAAGGATTGGTTCAGCTGGCTGTCTCACATGGGGGCCCTGAGCCAAAGAGGGGCACAAAGCTGAGGTTCTCCCTCCAGAAACAGCCACCCTGTCCCTTGCTGGCCTCCAGGAGCTCCTGGCCCAGCTTCCCCTGACGGATAGCAAAAAAGGTGGGGTGGGATGGGCAAACCTGTGTTTGATGCTAGAGCTGCTGTGCAGTTAAACGGTGGTCCTCAGTCCCACTTCTCTCTTCATCAGGGAAAAAAAAAATGAAATAAAATTTGCTTTTAAAGTGGAACAAACATTGCACCCCCAGCGCTGAACCTTTTGTGGGAAATGGGGAGCGGGAGATGGATCAGATCAGAGGTGTACGTATTAGCAACAGCAAAGGAAGAAGAGATGCTATTGAAAGCCCTAGAGAAATGTTTTGTTTTAAGGGATTAGTTTAAAAGAAACACTAGAGCTTTAGACAAAGTAAGATTGCATAAAACGTGCATAATTTATGAGTATTTTTTTAAAATACAGCACCTGGTTCAACTCCCTCTTTTTCTGTGGAACTTTTTGTGCTTTCTACTTCATAGTAGCTAATTTGAGTTCTCGTATTTCAAAATACATTTCCAGATTGCTCAGTCTGATTAACTCCTGCTGTACTTCTGTTCACAAGGAGCTGTGCGAACCGGGGCACGTGGAAGGGGGAGGGCAGCACGTTCATACAAGTGGTAGCAAATGTAACTTGCAGCATGCTGTTACATTTATGTGACATGACATGCTCGTGCGAATCAAATGTGCTATTTTTACGGCATGTATTAAACGTGAAATTGTGACTGGTGTTAGAGCAGGGTCAGAACTTCTGCCAATGTGCCATGTAATTTTGTTTTAAGAATGAAGGTCTCGAATGCAAACCCTCCATTTCCAGAAAATTTATTCCGTTTGTCCAGGGTCAGCCATGCCCATAGGTCATTGCCCCATTTTGTTTGATTCCTTCCTTACACAACGTTTGGTATCATATCAGAATACGAGCAGAGAAACCTGGATGGCTTCTGAGGCTATAAAATCACATGCAGGACAAGGGATCTTGCCTCTTGTACACGTTGTGCTCCAGACTCCGGCCGATGGTGGCCAGCATCACTGGAGTTGTGTTGATGTGTGTCAGCAGAGGCAGAGCCAACCTGAGAAGCAAATTTCGTCCATGGCACCTTTGGCTGTGAAATAATGCCTCCCAAAGGCAGATGAATTATTGGTCAAGTTGACCAATAATTATCGACCTGGGTTGAAATTCATGCCCAAAATCACCGCACTACCAGCACTTCAGGACAGGGCCTGGATATGTTCTTCAGATGGCAGTTAGGCCCGGAGTACAGTAAATAGTTTGTGGGTGCCTAACTTGTGAGGAATTGGCCCCGTAAAGTCCTGTCATGTTGTGCTGAGGAAAATGGCTGCTTGGGAAACACAGGCCTGGCTTTGATGCCCTGGCATCAGGGGCAGGCCGATGCCTGAGGAGAGGAGTCACCTCCTCAGGGACTGCCACAGCGTGGGCCAGGCCAGGTGGCAGAGCAGCCATTAATCACTCTTTTGGCTAATTGGGGCCTGTCAGGGCTGAGCACACAGCAGGGCCACCAGGGCCCAAAGCAGGCAATGCACAGGCATTGCACAGGCATGCTCGACAAGAATGAGAGTCTGGAGGGGTTGATAGTTACCTCTGAAGTGTTTCTTGGCTCTACTATGTTCACCTCACATTTGTATCTCTATTAAAAAAAAACTTACAAATATAAGTTCTTATGATTTCAGGGAATTATTTTATTCTAATTATAGCTAATCCAATTAAAGGTGATTTGTAATGACTGCTGAATTAATTCCAAAAATACTGGATTTAATGAGTGGATTACTATTTGTTTTGATAAAGGGGAAAATGTGAATACCAAGGTAGAGTATTTAGTTTACTTAGATCACGCTGTGCTCAATACCGCTGGATTTACAGAGCTATTTGTTTCCAAAATGTGGGAGAGCACGTCCCTGCTGAACACACTGAGACAAATAGCAAGCTTGTTTCCTTTCAAAGAGCGTATCTGTGCGACAGGGTCAGGCTTTCTTGATTTTCCTGTAATGGAAATCAGATGTGATGTCTGAGGTCAGAACTTGGTGTGGTGCACCAGGAAGCAGAGTACTATCTCTTTTTTTTTTTTTTAGTAGTTTTTTTATTTAATTTTCAGCACAAGTTTGCTAGCTTTTGCACAGGGTGCACCTTGACAAGCTTCTTTATGTGCCACGTACTTGTTTTTTCCCCTTCTGTAGCAAGCTGAACCATTGCAGGCTTGACCAGGCAGTCATGGCCTGATGCTGCAGCTGGTAGGATGTATGCAGAAATGATATCTGTGTGTATGGTCTGGCCAGTGAGCTCATGGCCCAGCAAAAACAAGGCAGACAGCTGCAGCAATGGGTACGGTGGTAAACAGCCATGGGAAAAGCCTTCTGCTGCCGGGGCAAGATGGTAAAATACAGGGTACATCTGTACCCCATCCCTGAAGCAAGGGAGGGTGTAGCTCCCTCAGGACTCAACTGCAAGGGGCCTTGTTTGCGGCTTTGTGTGCTTTGTGTAAATGCATTGAGTGGAGCAAAGAAGGCAGATACCATGGCTCTGCTTCTGTGCCTTAATGATCAAGAAGTAGCACAAGGTTATCCCACTTTGCATGGGACCAAAGTGTGAGAGAATTGAAGGTGAGCACCGAGGTCTGCATGGGTGTAAGTTGAAGCAGAAAGAAACAGTCATTGATAAGGTTCCGATTGTAGGGAGTCAAGAGGTTTAGAAAGCTAAGAGGAGCACCTGATTTAGAAAACGAAGCTCTGTGGGAGAGAGTCTCCTGGTTAGCCAGCATTGTACAAATACAAATGGAGAGTCTTGTTCTGAAGATGCATAGAGAAGTTGGCCAGGTGGTTTCCTCAACAGGCATGCCATCTTCATCACTTTACACAACTCTTCTCCTTCCTTTATCTCCCTCCTCTCATCAAACCTGTCTCTTCATTTTGACTTTCCATCAGCTTCTCATGTAAGTGCTGTCACCTCCCTGTCTCGTGCTCCCCTGCCTGTGTCACAGCCTTGCTTGCTTCATCCTCCAAGCCTTTGCAGCTCTAAGTCGCTCTCAAAAAGCCACCCGTCTGGTGCTGCTGTGCGCAACCCACATGGATTTGGGGGTTGGACTAGATGATCTTCAGAGGTCCCTTCCAGCGTCAGCCATTCTGTGACTCTGGACGTGGCTATAAAACCACCTGAGTATTGTTGTCACCCCCCTTCACTAACCCATCAGCTTGTGTTTGACTGCCTCTGTACTGGGCATTGCTTCCCCGTTTTCCCCTTCAAGCTGTGTGACTGTGGGTTGAATATTGCACCAAATTAATACGTGGTGACAATCGGCACGGTGAGGCACTCCTGACTGTAAAAACCAGCCTGCAGTTGTGTTTGTAGATTTTCTTCAGACAGCAAACGGTCCCTTTGCTTACGTTATCAAAGGTGATTGACTAAGTAAATGGAGATGAGTCTCCTTCCCAGCAGCTCTTGCAGCAAATTAGGTATGGAAAAAACTCTGGTTCCTAAGGAAGTCAAAAACTACTGAGCAACCTGTAATCAAGGTTCTCCTAATGTTGTGTTTTAAGTAGACCCATTATCATAGCAATGTCTTCCTGAAAGCATTTAGACTTCATTACCCCATTAGAGAAATTAACATATTTTAGCTGATAAGCTGCTGGCACATTCAAAAACTTGCAATAATGCTGGGTGTTGAAGCTACTCCAAAACGTGCTTTCATTAAAGGGGTCTTGCACCGCATAGGAAATATATAAATAGAAAAGCCATAATTAAAATGCCACATTATCTTGTTCTAAAGTTAGTGTGTCTTGAAATTTAAATATACATTGGTATCATTAGAACTTTCCAGCAGAATTTTTCCAATTCTATTATCATCGTGGAAAAGAAGCCATTAAAAAAAAAAAAGTGCATTTCAAATGTGAATGTATCTTTTTAATTAAAGTTGGGATAAATCTTTTAAAACCAGTTACTGACTCTGAGAGGTAGCAGAGTGTCGTTGCTGCGTTCAGAGCAGAGGTTGCACAGGAGCAAGTCAGTAAAATGTGACGGGGAGGATCAGCAGGATGAGCGTGTAGCCAGTGTAAGCGTTGTAATTGCAAAGTCAACAGAGAAACGGCAGTTTATGCCAGCATTTGATCTCAGAGAAAAATAACAAAGTCTATAGATAGTGATGTAAGGAGGCTTCCTTTCTGGCTTTTTAATGAAAGAGGTTCTTGTATTCCTGCTTATCTGAAGTATGTGTTGTGCAGGACCTCCCTGCTCCGTTCCAAACGAAATTCAGCGCCTTGCCGTAATGGAGTTGCGAAGGCGCAAGCCGCCACCCATACCGAGAGCACTGCAGGCGCCCCCGGGTGAAAGGGAAAGCATCCAAGGAGAGTGATCAATACAGCGACTTGATTAGCAAAAAGTAAAGCGGCATCATCCTTGGACAACTCCTGATTGTAATTACTGTCACCTTTCCCAGCTATTTTCATGCAAACAGAGTTTTACAAGCCTTGCCTTTTGAAATACTCTGCCAAGCGTTTTAAGATTTTTTAAAACGTCATAATTTCTGTTTCGTGCACAGAAAGCTTTGACTCGTTATTCTTTGGTTGCTTCCCTGAGTTGAGTATTGTGCTTTGTGAGAGGAACCGCATCACCCCGAGGCATGCGTGTGCGCTGCTGTCCGCGTGAAGCACTGAGAAATCTTACAGATGCGGGTGGAGGTTTGAGCACTCATGCTACTTAATGGACCCTAGGTAATTGGCTGCCTTATTAGTCAATAAACGACTTTCTATATGCTTCCAGAAAATTACACCTTGATTGATCGTAGGCATGTTATTTATTTCCTAGATTTTGTTTCAGCTGAGAGGGAACGCCCTAGGAGTGTGGTCAGAGGCAATCTAGATGCCATTACCTGGGCATAGCTTTCTGATACATGGGCCCAGCTGACTGCAAAAGTAGCAAGTTCCCATTCATCAGCCTGAGCTCCAAAAGCATGGCAGGGACAGAGGGTTGTCTCTGTACTCATGATCTAATGCACACTGTTTGTATCAAAACTGTCATACCAAGGACACTGGTGGGAGTAAGAATGCAGTCAACTCAAAGCTGTGCTTCTGGCATTATCTGGCACGCTTGCAAAATACATCCTCAAAAATGTAATTATACTGAATTCACAGAGGTCTTATGAAAAATGTATCAGGTTGGATGTTTATTCTGATGGTAGACGAACTCTGACATTCCTGTTCATGTTGAGATGTGATGGTGTGTGGGTGTGTAATGATATGTATGCATACACACACAGGTACCTCCGCATATGACATGCAGACAGAATGTGTGTGCCAGTGTCTGGGTGTATATTTATGTATTTGCACTCTCATTCATGCAGCCAAGTGCTGATTAGTTGCTGGGGACTATACATTTTCACAACAGTTTTGTAAGGGCAATCTATAATTTTCTGATATTTTATCTTAGGAAAGTTTTACCATTGCCTATGGAGTTGAATAAAACGATTCTGTTATCGGGGTAGGGCAAAACCCTTCAGGCAGCAGCTTGGGAGCTGTCTCACAAGTGCACCACAGCTGGGTGGCCGGGCAGGAGGACAGCTCCGTGTCACTTGCTGGCTGGCCCAGCAGCGCTGCTCCTGCCAGCCCCGTGCTGGGGACAGCTGGGCACGTGTGTTCTGGGCTGGAGGAGCTCTCCTGTCCCCGGGCCCGAAGCAAAGACCCAGGGCAGAGCTAGTACAGCTGCCTGGCAGCCCGCACGGACACCAGGGAGTGCTTCCAAATGCTGTCTTGGGCTTCTCGTGGTGGCCTCTCCGCGCTTGACTTTTAGCACAGCGTTTGACCTCCAGGCCTCTGCTAAATTTATAGCCGTGGTTACGCCAGGAAACTGCTCAAAAAATGCTTGCAGTCTCCATAGAGAAGGCAGGCGAGTGGGCAAGCAAAAAGTAGTAGCTCTCCTCCCATTCTGCTGCAAGAGAACTGAGATGCAAGAGATTAATGGATGTGCCCAAGGTCATATTGGAAATCTGCAGCAGAGCCAGGCACTGAATCCAGATATTCTGCATCCCGGCTCAGCGCCGTAGCCATATTTTTTCTGCTAGTATGTAAAAGAAATGCTGTTCCTGGAGAGTGAAACAAATCAGAAAAATAAGCTGGTAGAGTGCGAATGAGAAAAGGTCATTTGTCCTGTTTCATCACTTTGTTGTCCAAAGATCTAATTACTTCTGGAATTACCTCAATGGCTTTCAATCAGTGCCTGTCTGTCTCAGGTCATTCCACACACCTCACCTTGTCGGTTTCAGATGCTTTCTAAAGATTTTTTTTTCTCCTCTCTTAATTAAAAAATAATGCTCCTGGCCAAATCTTCTGCACGTGTTTTTCCAGCCTATGCATGAGGCTGAATACCGGTAGAACCGAGCACTTGCGCTTCTGACATCCGATGATTGCTGTGTAAGAAGTGAGGTGCTTTTACCTGTAATACACCAGAGCTTTCTGCAGATTTGAGATGACTTATAAATTACACTGTGGAACTTCTTCACCCGCAATTGAATTGTAATCACCGTGGTGCTGCTGGAAGGCGCGGGCTATTTAAGAACACAGAATTTTTGCGCCGCTCTTTCTGTCGTGGCACATTTCAGCATCAGGAATGACTCCCAAACCAGCTTGTTGTTAAAATGATGTGTTTCGGTTCCGTTATTCCCTTTCGGTTTCAGGATCTTTAAAGGTGCAGTCCTATTTTCAAGTTTTTTTCTCCGCAGTCATAGCGTCAGGCGGGATTCCTCCACCCCCAGCTCCACCAAAGCCTTTGTGCGTTCTCGTGGTTTCAGCGCTGGAGGTCTGCACAAACGCAGCAATTACCCTGCGATTCACAACCGAAGCATGACAGTAAGTGGTTCTTGGCACATGGCAGGTGGGGCAGGCAGCCGACCTGGAAGAAACAGAAAATCAAAAAGAATGTGCTCGTTCTCAGTGAACAGCACTTCCAGCCTGGGGGATGGCTGGGATCGTTCCCCAAGAGGTCTTTTCCCACACACCTTTGTAATTCCTCCGATTTTCTTACACTGACCCAGATTTGGGTTGACTGATTTTGGGTGGGACCACGTGTGTACAGACCCGTGAGCTCTCAGGAGTGTGTTTCTTCTGGCGTGGCTGTTAAAACTCATGTTGATTTCTGCATGGAGAGCGCGGTTCCACGTTCTAAAACCAGGAATGCTAGGGTTTCATTGTTGAGAGGGATTGCCAGGAAAGATGGATAATTAAACTAACCAGTTTAATTTTTCCCACCTCCTAGATCTCAAACTAAGTTCTGTCCTCCCAGCTGTTTGGGCCGAGTGCAAGCTTCGGAGGTCCTCTTGCAGGGGGCACTGGTGTGTTAATGTACCAGGGCGCAGGAGCTCTGATCAGGGACACGAGCTGTGTTTTGCAAGACATACAAATACAGAAATAACAAGTCTTTGCCCCCAGAAGTTTACGATCTAAGTAGGCCAAATCTCAGTTAATGGCTTGAAAATAATTTTTACAAAGCCATAATTAGGTTAGATTGTACCTTACCCTCCTTTCTTTCCCCCTTCTATGAATGGAGTCAGTGACCTAAAAGCTCTGCTAGACTCCATCCCTTTGTTTCTATTATTAACACTGTTTACTTAGTATTTTTCTTACTGCTGAGAGGGACAAAGGATTTTTTGTTCCCCTTAGATGCAATTTGTATGATACTGTATTTATTTGGAATTAAAAGGACAATAGCAATGTCCATGCTAGGCCCCTTTGCAATTAATCAATCTCCCCCAGATTCTGTGCAATAATGAGCTTGCTTGGGCAGGAAATAAAACTGCAAAACTGCTTCGTTTCCCAGCCTTGCTAGAAATGTACCCTCATTTTCTTCTCGCCACTTCCTCCTCTCGCTGCCTTCTCCAGTTCGCAGACCAGCTTCCCTTGGTCTTTGCACAGTCTGCTGGAGCTGATTACGGCAATGCAGACTGATTGTTGCTAAAGAGCATAATGACAAATTTAACCCAGAAGTTGTTTAAAGTAGCTTCTGAAAGAAAGCTGCAGAGCATGGCGCTTCTTCAGCTTCTACCTTGCAGCGTTTGTGCGGGTGGGGACATAGAAGGGTGAACTCTTCAGAAGAAATTGTTTGGCTGTTTGCTCAGGCTTTTTGCGGAGGTATTGCGGAGGCAGTACCCGCTGTTGAAGAGCCCAGAGGTGATGGGCAACCCAGTTCAGTGCAGGCTGCGTAGAAAGGAGCAGGAGGTGAAGTCCAGCGGCTCTGTACCTCGGCGTCGGTGCGGGAGACCACAGGGTCGTAGAGTTCATACTGTGCTGGGAAGCACCGGGGGATGTGTTTCATGACAGCACTCCCCACCCAGCCCCCTTAGTGAAGGAAGCACCAAAAAAAGCTTCAGCCAGAAATTAGGAATTACAGAAGTGATCTGCTGATGTGCTCGTACTTTTGAGCAGATCTGTATCAGATTTGCATCAGCTCCTGAAGTAGCAAGTCCCACATTGAGCAAAGCTGTGTTACCCTGCATTTCTTTTTTCATGTCAGCAGCTAATTCAAGTTACTGTTGACCAAGGGTCCTTTCACAGTCACCTGGCAACTTCTGCTGTATCACATTAACAATCCTCCTAAAGACATGCAGAGGTGGAAGAGCTTTTATTGGTTTCAGACTGAAAGCGTATTTTGAAAGAATAAATGGAATGATTTTGTGCCATTTTAAGTACCACACTGCTGTGCTTCAGCCTTCACATCCTGGGGTAAGCTTAGAGTTGGCCTTGCATTAAGCACAGTTAATGGGTCTCTTTAGCGTGTCTGTAATACTCTGTTGCAATGCATACAAAGGATCACTTTTTTTTTCCCTGAAGGGACGAGAGGAGCAATATCAGTTTTGAAACTCTTGGACTGGTCCATTGGCTTAGCTCTTTACTCAGCATGACCTTTATCATCCCATATCTCATTAGAGAAATTCGTGATTTGTCTTTGGCAAGATCAGAATCACCGCTTTTAGATGCTGTTTGGTTTTTATATATTTATACTATTCTCTTTGTCCTGGCATTTCAGTACATGATATGAAGCATTGTTTTTCAGCTCTGACAATACTGAGGGGAAAAGTTAAACCACTACTAAAACGTCAGCACTGGTATGGCTTCAAGAAGAATACTGCAGCATTAGCAGTCAGAGTGTGCGTCGTCTCGTGATGAAGTTCCTTTATGAGAAGTGCCATTACTTTCATTTTACAAATAAGCAATTGAGATAAGTTAGATAAGTGTAATAGTTTTCTGGGGATCGCAGAAGGAGCTTTGAGAGTGCAGAGTCACCCTTCATAAATCTGACCCTGACTACATGAGCCAGTGGAGGAAACAGATTTCTGAAAGAACAGAGGAAGTGAAAATGACCAAATGCTTTGAAGAAGACATCCTTAACTCTGCCCCCAGATGGGTGCTTTCAGAAACATCATTCTTTGTACCTGGAATTTGATTTCTAAGCATTTTCTACAGTTAAACCAAAGTGTTTGTTTGTATTCTTGATCACAATTACGTAGCAAGAAGTGTTACTGGTTTGTGATCACAACAAGCACTGGTACGTACGTACAACTTCATGGAGTCGCATTGGTAGAAGTATATTTTGCCTTGTGAAGCGAAGGCATGTCGTTAACCAAAGCCCAGAAGGCACACGGCACCTTACCTGCTCCTCCCCCAGTAATACGTTCCTCCCAGTATAATTCCCCCTGCAAGGGAGGTGCTCTGCTCCGACGCCTCCTGCACTTGTGGCGGGGCAAAGGGAGGCGCTAGCATTGTCTGCATGCCCCTGGACGTGGGCACCTGCACGGGGAAGCTGCGGATACCCCCGTGGGCAATGGCCAGTGGGACAGGTTGGGCCGGAGGATCTTCACAGCACTCAAATTCAGCTCTTCCTCTCTATTACTCTATGCCCTCTGAAGTGCTTTTGTCTCTCTGCGAGTTAAGGTGTATGTAAACCTTAGAGACGACGGGCACCAACGCCTCCGGGACAGAAGTGTTAGGGAGCATCGCTGGCAGCGGTGGCGTCAAGGCCTGGCCCCTCTCTTCTTCTTGCAACTGATAGTAACCAAAGCCAGACAGAAAACACCGCTGTTCCTACACTGTGTGGAACTTCGTGGACGTTCAACACAGCTATTCTCACCATTGTAGAGGGGTAATATTTAGGCAAAGGGATAAACCCAAAGGCTGACAGGAAAGACCTTTTTCCTTTTAGAAATCACGTAGTGTGTGTTGCTTTTTTTGTTTAACAAGAACCAGACTTTACATTATTTGTTGAACGAAATGCATGAAAATTTATTAAGCAAAATAAATAAAGGAAAATCAAAGGAATTAATCACAGAACTACAAAAGGAGAAATAAAACAGCTTGGCAAATTGCATTTGTGGTACAGTAAAATGCATGCTGTGTCTGAATAAGTAGTAAATCAGCATTTTGATAGCAGTACTATGTGAAGCCACAAACTAGATATATGTAAATATCACAAACTGTGGAGATGCTTGAATATAAGAAGTAAATACAGCACACCAAAGTTCAAAATTAGGCAATCACCTCCTAATAATTATTTGTAAACATCCTGTTAATCTTAAAACTCTTTATTTGATGTTTTATTACTCTGTTCAGTGATGATACATGACTTGTAAGGCTGCATTCAAATAGTCATTAGTCTGGAAGTTTCCGTTGTTAGCAGGATACCAAGCAGATAAATGATTAATTGTGGTTTCCTGATTCCATCTTTTCTTTGCTCCCCTTAGGCCTCGTTCTGTCTCCTCGTGATTTATGCCAGAATCAGGTCTTGCTTTTTATATTTCGGTGCGACTACGGGCTCACTTCTTGGTCTGGGTCAGGAAAACCAAGCCTTTGGGGGGCTGCCACTTGTCCCCCCCTTGGAGAAAACACCCATCTCAGTACTGCTGGCTTTCTCTTCTCTGTCACGGACAGAGATGAGCTGTCTCCAGAGGCCTTGTCCGGAGATCATTAAAAGCACTGGGAATGCTAATATTGGCTTAATGAGTTCGGCTCTAGGTATACGTTGTCAAGAGAACCGTAAATGCTTTACGAGCCTTGGGAAGGTTGCCTCTGTCCCGGCGGTGCGTAGCAGGGGGTGTCACCTGTTGGCAAGCTGTGTGGTTTTATCACGGGCTCCGTGGTGTTTTGGATTCATACACAAGCTCAGAGTCAGCTGTGTGCTTTAGTGAAGATCCCAAGCTTTCAGTGGTAGAAAGAGAGCTGGAAATGCAGTCTCGAAACCCAGGGGAGAAAAAAAAAATACTGTTTTAAGGTAGTCTCAGGGCTTCTTGTACTTCCTCATCAGTCTTCAATTCTTGTCCTTGCGTGCTGAACCTTTGCTCTGCAGCCACTCTACCTGAGCTTTGCTTGCTCACTGCTCGTAACAGTGCTGCATTATAACTTGATTTATCCTGCATGTCCCTGTTTTATGGTCATCCAGGGTAACTACAAAGAATAGAAACGCATAAAGGTCCCTAAATGCGCCCTGTATTTAAAGCAGAGAAAAGTAAGCTGTGGAAGTGCAGGTTCGTGGGCCCGGTGCCGGCGTCCAACTTAACAGAAATCTGTTGATTGTAGGTTGGGCCCTGCGTGCAATTGTCCCGTTCTCTTTAAGTCTGAACCTCGATAAAGTGCTTTGACATGAATACGTTTTGGGAGATAAACAGCAGCTTCCCAGTACAAGGCAGACTTTCCAGTACTGAACGAGTAGCGGAGAAGCTGCTTCCCATTCCTTTGGCCAGAGCTTGCTCTGAGAGTGCACAAAGATGAAGAGCCAAAGGAGAGTGAAGCTGAACGGAAGCTTGCTCCAATTAGCAGAAGGCATTTATTAAGGCTGGGCGTGTGAGGGGTTAGCTCCATTCTCGCCTTTCCTGTCTCACAGTTACATAAGAAGTGTTTGGAAAAAACAACTTTGCTTGGCAGAACACGGTGTATGGAAAATTAACTCATTTCTCACAATGATGTAGATGCCACAACAATTATGATGTTAAGACTCTTGTTTTAGAGGGCCGTAGGCTTTCTGCAGAGATCACAAGGAACACCCTGCTTCAGGATTTAACGTTCATTCATTCAGTTCATCAAGTACTGATACGTGCATAGTACTTTGTTGCAGGCATCACACTGCTGATAGTAGCCCGAGGTTACGAACAACGGGTCTCTAGACAGTGTGGAAAAGGTTGGCCTTGCGTAGTTCCAACCAAGTCATCAAGTACTATTTCCTTAGATCTAACTTGCACATTTTGTACTTTGAACAAATACATGTAGTGCTTTTCCTCAGTCCCCCCCCCTGTTTTCCGTTTATAAAGGGCTTTACCAATTGATTCTAGAAGCAGTTGTGAAGTGGGTGATTTTTTTCCAGTGAGTTTCAGCCATACCAGGCCTGTGATAAAGCCACCGGAGCCCATCTGTTCTGAACGCTGAAGGCATCAAAATGAACCTCTCGCTACTTTTAGCAGTCTTTGAGTTAAAATTACTGAATATCTTCCATTCCCGAGGAAACATTAACCCAGCCTGGATCGCGTTATTGCAGAGATCGTGCAGTAACCACAGCAGGCTTAGCTGAGCTCATAATGGCAGGATTTTACTGGCCTCTTTTTTGGGGGGAAGGGGCCATGACAAATGCTATGTAATGTTATCAAAACCAATACTGATTGATTTCATCGAGGAATAATATTTCCATATGCATTTCCTCCTCCTTCTCTCTCCTTCTCCTTTTTTTCTACTTTGGAAGACGTCATAAAGGGTTTTAAAACCTTTAGAAATGCTGTCGTTTTCGTCCATAGCGGTGAAGAGCTTAATGTAAAAATTCAAACAGAAAAGCTGGATTTTATTGGAATTCCTGAGTGTGGGTCAGGAAATTAGGAGAAGGAATTGTCAGGAAAGAAGCTGGCCATGGTGACCCTCCAAATGTCCTCTGACGGGAGCCGGCTGACCAGCTACATACAGCCCTGGCAGAGACCTGGTTATCGTCACTTTCCAACGTATCTCTTCTCTCTCCGTTCCCACAGCCACACCATGGCCAGATTGGCTGTGGTCTTTCCATCCCTGCCACAGTACCCTAGTGGTTGTTGTATTTCTTAGGATTTGAACATTGCCGCCACCATCTAGATTTGACTCTAAAGTCTAGTCAAGAAACTGATGATAGCTGATGAGCTGGATGGCATCTCCATTAATGCTCTTGGTGACTATGTTACACAGTGCCAGGATCTGCTGTACATGATGTGTTTTCATTTGTGCTAAGTGTTTAAGTGTTTTCTTTCTTTTTTTTTTCCCCCTCAGAACTCAGCTCTCCATATTCACAGTGACTATTATCCTAAACATCTTCACGAGAGGTTATTGCAGTTGTAAGTTAGTTTGATGAAGCGACGCTCTTAATGCAATTATTCATGATAACAATGATCGTAGAAATGAAGAAAATACGCGTTGAAAAATTTATTATGAAACTGGTAAAAGCAATATTGCTCGCATTGTTGCTTAACGGCGCTCAATGGCTTTGCATTGCTTGTTACATTGAAATCAATGGCCTTGTTCACTATTGTCTTTCTTCTATGTGTGTAAATATAATCTATGTTAATGAATATGATATTTGAGCACATCCAAACTGGTTTGTCTTGGAGACCACGAGGAACAGTTTATTTATAACCTCATTGGAAGCAGACCAACATCGAGGCCAAGCGTTTTTTTCCTCTCCCTTTATTAAGGGAGCAGAATATCTTTCATACGGTGATATTTATGTTGATGGAATAGAAATCATGTAGTGCTGGGGAGCTCGTAGCGCTGGATTATTCACTGTGTCACTAATGTTTTCGGCGGTGCTGCAAGCTAACCCCTTAGAAGTCAGTCAATGCTTTTTACTAAATGGTAGCATTTAATTTTTGAGTGCTTTTACAAAATCCACACAGCTGATGAAAGCAGATTAAAGGAGCATGAAATTAGTGGGGCTTACATCTCTTTATGGTTTGTGAGCTGAACTCTTATTGGTCTCCAGACCTGATTCTGAATCCCAATAAATGAGGGCCAAAGTTTCTTATATTTAGATTTTCTAAATAAAAGAGCTTTTAAATTACCTTCTTCACACCAGATGAACACCAAATCACTAGCACATTTGTGTATGAAATTACCCTCTGTCCTTTTCTTGAAGCTGTAACAAAGAAGAGCAAAACGCTGAATGAACTAACACTTTGGCGTGAAATTTAAGGGCCAGCAGTGATGATTAGGGCCTAGGGGGAAGCATTCCCCGGGGCCACCTTATTGCCTTGATGTCTAATGATGGGCTGGCGCTAACTGCATTTAGAAATCAAATAACGCATCAGACTGTTAAACTCCCATTAAAATCGTGGTGTCTAATACATCTGTGGATCAGAGCTTGCGTGTCTGTACAAACCCCGGTTCAGAGCTACAGAAGAAGCACTCCGTGGGAGCACCCATAAAGGTCCGTGCTTGTCTGCTGATGCAGGTGGGTGGAAGGCTATTTTATTATTTGTTGTGATCATATCCATGCTGTGTGAAGCTCCTTCTGGCCAAAAAGGAAGACCTAGAGAGTTCAAATTCTGAAAGCAGAAGGGTGAGTGAGTGGAGCCTCTAATTACAGAGAGGCTGCAGGATACAGCCAGAGCTGTCAAAGTGGACCTAACTTCCCTCTGCTGAACTTGTTCTCTTCTGAGTATGACTCGTGCCACAAGACGATGTCCAGGAGACGCGTGATGAAGGGTTATGGACTTTGTGGGTCTTGTAGTAAAGGCACAAAACTGTGGGCGGGCAGGTTAATAACATTCCCGAGAGCTAGAGAGATGAGCAGGGAGTGGGACTGACCCCTGAGGACCAGGGGTCCCAGGGGGTTCAAACGTGTGGGGGAGCGGGGGAGAAGCGTCGTGATGCTGCAGGAGGCGTGAGCGAGCCTGCTGGAGGAGGGGAGGGTTTGAGACTGTTCCCGCTGGCAGAGAGCCTCGTTTGTGTTGGCAGCGTTGGAGATCGGGGCTGTCGGACTGCACGGAAAATAAATTAAAAAAAAAAAAAAATTAGTTTCCTGTAAGTTTAAAAGCTGTGCTGCCGAAACCACTCCAGTGTTCAGATCATCCGATTCCATGTCAGAATTAAAAATAAAAAAATCAGATACAATCAGAACCAAAACGATCTGTGATTCCTAGAAAGCTCAGCTAGGCAGGATTTCCAGAGGCTATTTCTTAGGAAAAAAAAGAAGGGAAAGGAATGTTTTCTAAATATGGTTGCACTACACTGTGATTTCTGTTATTGCTTTCATTCTTAAAAACTTCTTCCAGTGGCTCAATCACAAAAAAATCTGGTTTTAAGCGTCAGACACTTAACACAGATGAATTCTCCCAGATAGTTTTAGTTTGTGAATATAAAAGCCTTTATTCTTCTTGGCCCCCCGCTACAAGAAGGACATGGAGGTGCTTGAGCGAGTCCAGAGAAGGGCGACGAAGCTGGTGAGGGGCCTGGAGAACAAGTCCTATGAGGAGCGGCTGAGGGAGCTGGGCTTGTTCAGCCTGGAGAAGAGGAGGCTCAGGGGCGACCTTATCGCTCTCTACAGGTACCTCAAGGGAGGCTGTAGCGAGGTGGGGGTTGGTCTGTGCTCCCATGTGCCTGGGGACAGGACGAGGGGGAATGGGCTTAAGTTGCGCCAGGGGAGGTTTAGGTTGGATGTTAGGAAGAACTTCTTTACCCAAAGGGTTGTTAGACATTGGAACGGGCTGCCCAGGGAAGTGGTGGAGTCACCATCCCTGGAGGTCTTTAAAAGCCGTTTAGATGTAGAGCTTAGGGATATGGTTTAGTGGGGACTGTTAGTGTTAGGTCAGAGGTTGGACTCGGTGATCTTGAGGTCTCTTCCAACCTAGAAATTCTGTGATTCGCGCTAGGAAAATATGCTGCACAGACCTGGATCCCAGATACTTCTCATACAAGAAAAATGCCAGCTGAATTGCTGCTTATGCCTGTTCACTTCCTCTCAACCCAGCAGCAGCATCAGTATGTCCTAACAGCTGGGTTGGCAGGAGGTGCTGTCATTAAGAGAAAGCCTTGAAAATACCAGTTAGTTTCAGCAAGTGTGACACCACTGTAATGGGTAGAGCCACCTAAGTCAGAGGTTGGAGCTCTTTCACAAGCAATATAAACGCTTTCATACACTCACAGAATGGTTTAGGTTGGAGGGGACCCTAAAGTCCATCCAGTTCCGGCCCCCTGCCATGGGCAGGAACACCTCCTCCCGGATCAGGCTGCCCAAAGCCCCGTCCAGCCCGGCCTTGAACATTTCCAGGGATGGGGCAGCCACAGTTTTCCCTGGGCAACCTCTCCCAGTGCCTCTCCAACCTCATTTTAATTCAAACCAGAAACTTTGGCATTGAAAGACGCGCTTCGGTTAAAAAGGACGTTTTTTTATTGAAGAGAAATGATGGATTTTCAGTCCAGGTTATTTTCTTAATGATTTCATTTTCCATCCATCCCATCAGCTCTCCGTGTTGCTTTCGGTTGGTGCATTCAAGCCGGGGCTTGAGTGTAAAGAGCCAAGCATCTGAAGGCGGCTGTCCGGGCTGCTTTTAGCGGGCAGAGCCCGAGCATCATCCATTCCTTCCACCAGGCCGAAAGCTGCTGTTGTGGAGAGCTGGAAGGTGAACCAGCAACACAAACGAGCAATCTGCACGGCACAGACTTTCACCCGGAGGCTTTTGTGTGTTCCTTTTTTATGTGCTGGGTTATTGCTGAGTTACTGCACTCATACCAAGGTACATAAACGTTGGGTTTTTTTTTTCCTTCTCTCTTTCCTTCGCACAGCTGTAAAACCCTCCTTGCTGGGAGAAAACACAGTCCTCACAGCTACTTTTCCTTCAGTCTCTTTTTGTTTCCTGTGTGGTCGCGCCTAGCTGGAAAACGTTTCAGTCATCACAAGTTTCATCCAGACTGAGAGCGCACGCGCATCCCTCAGTTTTCAGCAAGGAACTTCCATTCCCAAACCGTTTCTGTTAATATTAACGTCAGGTTTTAGATTCTGAGTTTGGATGACAGAGGAGACCTCTGAGTATAGCCTGGCTTCATCTCCCGCATACTGAAGCGTCCTCGGGTATTTCGAGGCAGCGAGCCAAATCCAGCCGTGTGTGGCCACAGTGGTGCTTCTGGGGTGGGGGACGTGGAGCAAGGCCAAGAAACGTCCTCCGAGGAGACCTCACAGAACAGGCAGGGCACCGTGATATTATGCAGGATCACAGGGAAACGAATCCGAACGAATCCTTTTAATCAAATAAAGATCAGAGTATTAAGACCAGAAGATGGGTTTTTCATCTGCAGGAAATGAATTCGCGGATGAGAAATTCTTGACAGATATTCACAAACATGTGCTCGCTTCCAGCTGATGTAAGAGCAAAGATCAAGTTTACCGTTTCACCTGCAAACAATTAAACAAGTGAGAACTCAAAGAGCCATCTATTCATAACGTTATGAAGTGTGAAAACGTGAAATTCTGGCAAAATCGATGTGAATCTCAGTTCCATTAAGCTCTCATTAGCACTGCAAGTTTGATGTTGGCACCAAGAAGAAGTAACTGTTGGCAAAAGACAATATAATGTGCTAAGTGTTACGGGAGGTGAAGCTCTCCTATGTTTTGCATAGTATTTAATGAGTTACCAAAAGGTGGATCCTACAAGCAAGGTGCGAGGTGCATTGATAACAGCTGAGGTCTTGTGGCTGGCAGAGGAGCTCTCAGATCCATTCCATCTGGGGGAAATGCCCCAGCTTCTCCAGGACTGATTCCTTTTGCCTCTGGGTTAGAGTACTGGATTGTTTGAGGCCAGGCTACCGGAGGCTGTCGTGACTTATTTATCTAATAACCTGCAGGAGAAAGGCAAAATGGAGAGCTTTCTAGAAGGTCGGTCGTAGTACCTCGTTCACCTGATCAGGTCAGCGCTCAGCGCGGTATGGGCACTGAGCTGGGGGGGTTCCCTGTCCTCATCTGGTACGCGAAGGTCAGAGCATACAGAGGTCAACAAAAAAACCTCCATCGATTCTGGTAGATCATGGCTGTGATTCCCAAGGTTTGCTGAGCCGTCTAATTTTCGTATAAAACACGAATTGCATGTGGCTTACTTGTCATTTTTTTCAGCTGAAGATTTGTACCCCAGTGTTCATATCTGAGGACAGGAAAAGCGATGCAAAGAACACCGAGTTCATGTTGTACTAATTGTATTAAACTGCAAGTTTAATACAATTGCATGAATTCTTTAAAAGTCACGTTTGACGTACAAGTGACTTTCCATTGCGTTGCACAGGGATGTGTTCCGACTGTGTAATTAATTGTATCTCCGATCTGGTGGATTAACGGAGCAGCGTCCCTTTATTACTTAAGTAATCCATGTATCAATTCCTATTAGAGTCCATGGCAATCTGATGCGACAGTTGTGTATTTAACCTTAAATCCTTCTGTTTCAAAGCCCAAGGCCATATATGCTGCAAGTTATCGCAAAGTTCCCAACCGGTACTGTACCTTGTAAAGTACTGAAGGGGGCTACTGAGCTGAATTCACCACCTGTCTGTGAAGGTCCTTTGGTGCAAGGTAGGAAGCTGATGGTGTGCCTAGTTTTAAGTCGGTCTGGAAGAAGGCGTACTGAACTTCCTAGGCTCCAGATGAGTGCGGTGGTGGTAGGAGTGATCTTTCTTGTGATTCTAGAGAGTGACACTAGTGCATCTGTTGACTCACCTGATGTCTTCCAACCCTGTTTTTCCAAGAGAAAATGTTTGATTTCTCAAACATTTGGGATTTTCTCTTTGGGTCCGGTACCAGGCTGTTGCTATTAAATGATTGTAAAGGCCACTGTAAGGGGAGAGGTGCTGCCTTTCAGACAAAACATCATTAACTTGTGGTCATTAGAAAATCCCACGGTACTTTTTGAAAAAGTGAAGTAGTTAACCTTGGTGGCTTGGCCGGACTCCAGCTTCTGTAATTGCATCCTGCCTAACTAAAATTGCATCACACGCACTCCAGTGGATGGGGTATTCTTCACCTTTTACCCTGAGCTGCTGAGTAGTTCTGCTCAATATTTGCAGTATTTCAACCCAGAAACGTCTTTATTCCGCGTTATTTGCTTTGAGTGATCGTTCATAACGTGCTTTGAAATCCTCCTGGCTGAACGTTGCTGTCTGCCGTTGAGTGTGAATTTTTCTTTGTTGCCGGCTGTAAAATCGTACCGGGTTTGACATCAAAAGATCTCCGTTTCGCACCATCATGATCTGGCTTAAAGAGCCAGATCTTATTTTCTAAGCAAATGGTACACTTTTTGACAGCAGTCCTCCATCCATGCATCAAAGGGAGTGCGGTTCCGGGGACTCTATCTGTGTAGATCAGGCTGTGTGATACAGGAATTAGGGAAGGAATAAAGCTGGAATTAGTGCTAAATCCACAGTAATATTCTGCGGTGAGATACCCCGACCTGTAGCTCTTCCAAGGTGTACTGTGTGCAGCGCTAGCTGGCTGCGTGTGCTTGTAATGAAACATTAAGAAAGTCGCAGGCCCCTGAGGAGAAGATCACCTAGTTATTGTCTGCTGGGGAAAATCTGCCGTGGCAGCCAAAACCTGCCCGCACCCCCCAGAAGCAAGCGAAGAATTTGAGGGTGAACGTGAAAGGGGAAAGAGAAGATTTGCCCAGGGAGAGGGGTAACACAAACAAAGCTTCGTGCTTTGCCCAAGTGCCAATTCGGGATTGCTTTCCCTTGGGATGATTCCCTGCGTGTCCCGGGCATTGTCCCGACAGGCCGGAGGATCACAAACAAGACCAGCTCCTGTCCGGCAGAGGGTTGCTGCTCCCATCTCCTGGCAGCACAGCTGCTAACCCGATGTCAGGTCATTTTGCAGTACACGTGGTGGCAGCTAGGCTTTATTCGTACGCAGCCGAACTCCTTCCGTCAGGCGGTTGACTTTCCTTCCCGTCTCGAGGTACCGTCACTTGTACAAATGGGCACGCTGAGCCCGCAGGGCTTATTTACTCAGCGATACGCCTGGCCTCGTGAAATGCTGGGGGCTATAAAATGAGTCACGGACAGAGGTGGGGCTCGTTGGCGTAGCTTCTAAAGGCCGGAGTTAACTCTTGTTCTCGCCCCCTCAGTAGCCACATGGATTCAGAACCGCTCCCCAGACCGCAGTGTGTTGGCCTTGTGTTAAATTGCCTTCAAACAGCGAGAGCATTGGCTTCCACTTCTGCTAAGTCTGAGTTCAGCTCTTAGTCCCTGAGCCCTTGAGGAGAGCGGCCGGTCTCTCGCGGGCTGTCCCCTGCCCCTTCCCATTGCCTTCAGCATCACACAAGCACCTGTGATCACACAAACATCACACAAACACCCTGTGCAGGGCCTTCCCCAGCTCCGGAGTCCCCCAGCTGAAGGCTGACGTGTATGGGAGTGTTTCCAGGATGCTCTCGCTGGGTTCTCCTCCAGCGTTCGGCAGCTTTGAGAGCAGAGGACCTGTAAATGAGAGCCCGGTCGCTGTCCTGTGGTGACGGCAGTCGTCCCCGCATCCTCGGGGTCAGACCTTCAAGGCTTGCCAGTGGCTGCCCATTCCTAGGAACAGTATTTTTAGCACTCAAAATCCCAACCCTGATGAAGGCGGTGGGCGCTGGATATGTAGAGAGAAGAAAAGGGCATTAGGAATAGCATGAAAACACTGCCTGCAGCCCACAGCCCGCTCCGCACAGGCAGCGTACAAATCGCTGTGAATTATAGGTGTACTTAAGAGGTCTGACAAAACGGATCTGCAACAAATAGCTTGTTCGGAGTAGTTGGTGGAGGTGGTGGTTCACCCCTTCCCATCCAACTCCGAAGTAAGAGGCGACAGCAATGTCGAAAACTTGTGGAAGCAATTAAGGAAGAAGCTGCGGTGTCGCGAGGCCGGTTCGGGACCGCAGAAGTGTTTTATGGACTCAGCGAAGAGCAGGAGGGAAGAACGGCTCGCAGTGACGTGGTGTTTACCACCTGGCAAGGACCTGTGCGGGTGATTACACCGTTTTTCGACTGCTTAATGCCCATGCTGGTTTTGGAAGGGTTCCGAACCAGACGCTGGAGAGGCAGGGAAGGAGCCAGCTGAAGGAGCACAAGCAGTCTGGGACGGCCTTCACACCTACACCTAGGGTTGTCACTGTTTTAGAAGGATCAGAAGTAACGGGACTCAAGGAAAAAGGTAAAGCTGTAGTACTGCTGGATAAATAGTAACGTATTTCAGCCTCAGGTCCTGTATTTGAACGGGGATGAGTTCAGAATGAGGCTGAGCTATTCGGGACCCATCAGGAGAGGCGGTGACTGGCAGTAGGTGTAGATGGTGCTGGCCCGACGGGGGAACAGGCACGTACCTCTGCCACGGGCAGACCTGGCCAGAAGGTGAGATGAAGCTTTCTGATACACAGCAGTTGCTGTTAATCTATCTACGTGGTCAACAGAAAGCACCCATGGTAAAAAAAAAAACGTGCTTCTGGAGGGGAAACAGGTGCTCCGTAAAGGTTAAAATCCAGAGTCAAGTTTATGTACGGACTTGAGTATGTAAATACATTTTGTAAAGGGTGGTAAACCAAATGAATAAGGAAAAAAAATGTGGAAGCCAGTAGCAAACGGTGCCGTTCTATTTCTTTTTCTGTCGCTCGTTCTAAGTAATGATGGTGCGGTAGAATAGCTTTGTAGAAGCTTTCCTTTGATCAGATGCAAATCCAAGAGCAAAACCGAATGCACTCGAGCAGGATATGCACGTGTGCCTTCCAGGTCACCTGCTGCCGGCGGCCCTGTAGTAAACCCGACCACCCGACCCCAGACACTGCTGCTGGCAGCGGGCAGCGCCTAACGCTCGCTGCTCCTCAGGGTAATTACCAGGCTCGACACGCTCAGCAGTTCTATTTTATCCCCCAAAAGGCCTTTTACCATGGGGCTGTGCGGCGCGGGGTTTTCATCCTGGTGCGGAGACGCCGCTGGGCAGGCAGCTGACCAAGCAGGGAGGCACGCCGGAGCTGCCGCGGGGGAGCACCGCTCGTCACGGCACCTCAGAGGGGCTGAAGCGGTCTCGGGGCAAAGCCTGGACGAGCCGTGTCTGCTCGGTGCCATCGCCTTGATGCTTGTTTCCTGTCTGCGCTGCCAGTGGTGTTATTTAACCAATGTTTCTTCCTGCTTCTTTTTTTCCCCCCCCTTCTGTTTTTGCTCTTTGAAGTTTGTCTGTACGAGGTCCGTGATGGGGCACGGTAAAGGCTCCTCCTCTTGCCTCCGGCAGGCAGGGCTTGGGGGGGCTTTGCGTAGCCCTGCCTGATGCCGAACGATAACAGAGGGTGCAAAATTCCCATTAGCAGAATTCATTACAAACGTATCTGCAAAGCTCGCAGGTGCTGAGGAATCGGGCAGGCGCGGAGCCCCCCGTGAGCGCTATGAAGCGAACAGCCATGCCTGCGGGGCTTTCTGTAAGCCAGCTCGTGTATGTTGCACAAAACCAGAGCCCGCGTTTATTCCTCACCCCTTCGGTCCATTACCGAGATGCTGCTCGCGCCCGAGATGGAAAAGCAGCGTTCAGAGACGTTTGGAAAATAAAGCAGGCAAGTAATCATGCTACAGAGAAGATGTGTCTGTTTTTGAAGCGCGTCCACACGTTAATTCAGGTAGGAAATTACTCTGACAGGCAGAGAGTAAAGTTTATTCCCACGGGATATTTGTGCTTTATTTAGGGCTTAAATGAAGCGCAAAAGCTCGTGAAAGGCAGCAAACCCTCCAACGTGAAAGGCAGCCTGCAGGACTTGAAGTACAGGTAACCCTCTGCCCCCAGAGCACCTGTAGTCGTCACCCCACAGTCGGGGGGGAGCAGCTCCTCCCGACGAACCTCTTACGAGTAGTCCCCTGTCCTTCCTACAGCTCAAACACGGGCGTGAGCTGTGCACCTTGTGCTCACGCTGTAACGTGGAAATGTTATTGCGGAGCCTGAGGTAATTACCCGGTTGTTCCTTTTACTGCGTGTAATTACCGCAAAATGCTGCGGGGATAGTTTATGGCAACTCGGTGTCAAATAAGGTACATGCAAGCAGTGGTTCAATGAGGTGGTGTTTACATCGCTTCCATCCCAAAAAGGCTTTGGCAAAGAGACATGCTGGCATCTAACATACACTTAGGGGATGTGGCTGCCTTCTGTATGTTTTGCTTTTTTTAAATTTTTTTGTCCAGATCCCCTCTTCCCTTCTTTAGGAGGCAAAAATCAGGGTTTGGCCCTCTGCTGAAATAACACCTGTGCATCTGTGTACGTTCCCTCTGCGTTCAGACGTACGCGTCCACAGCACCCCAGTGCGTTCAGGGGAGCTGCCCGCTGCTCGGCTGCCGCTCGAATTACCGAGCTTCTGGCGTCTTACCTAGGGGCTGTCTCTACTCACCCAAACACAGAGGGTTTCGTGCGATTGTTAGCAGAGGTAATGGAGAGAGGCCCGTTGATTAGAGCAGGACCTGCGTCAGGCCCTTCATTTTTCCCAGCAGTCACATAGGACACACTTACTGTTCTGGTCTGTCTCTTCTTCTTTCTTTTTTTTTTTTTCATCAGAATTCACTGCAGACTATTTTTCCGTCGTTATCTAAGAGGTTTTGGAAGGCAAAGTTGCATTTTAAAAAGAGACTGACTGCCTGGCTGAGATTTACTGGGCTCACCGTTGCCCGACTCCTGCTGTGCCCCCTTGTGCTAACAAGGTTAAAGAGGGTGAGCTCCCCCAGAGCTAAGCCAAGAGAAAACGTGAAGGTATCTGGAAGTTTGCACGGCACATTCTTAATTGTTCTGTGCATCGCAATACATTTCATGCGTTTCTGGCTGAAAATCGCCCATTCAGCTTTTGCAGCTAATTACTGGAGTGACCGGGCATTCACGTGGCACATGCATGCTGATTGGAGGTGACAGATGGCTGTGCCTGGACCTCTGATTCATCGTTTTCCTTCTCCTTTCTGAAAGGCACTGTGCAAATCGACCACGTCACTGTGCAAACAAACCCGAATTCTGCTCTGGGCCTGACAGAGGAAAAGGGAGGGGAGAAGCACAGGCCCCTGTGCACCCCGGCAGCCCAACGGTGTGGGCACTCGCTGCGAGCACCAGCACCTGAGGAAGCTCTGAAGATGGGATTTGCTGCAGGTTCGGAGCCGGCAGATCCCTCCACCACCTTCACGTGGGGACACAGCCGCCACCAGGTCCGCGATGGGTGGCGTCAGATAGGTGTTGGGGTGGCCAAGGCTGGGCAGGACCCCCACCCCGAGCGGGAGCAGCCCCCGGGTTTCATATCCCCAGAGACAAACCAAGAGATAGCGGTGGAAATGCACCGCTGGCCACTCGGGGAAGCGCGGTGCACTACCTGCACTGCTATATTAACATGGATTTTGCAACCCATTTAACATTTTTTTTTTTTTAAATCTTTTCCATTAAGAGAGTTCCATGCCTTTTCTCTAAAAGGCATTTGATTGTAATGGAACTAAAAAGTTGGCCAGCTGGAACAGACATCTTCAAATTACGTCTAAAAAGATCCCTTCAGGGGGAGGAAGACAGCTCCCCTGCTTTTTGAGGATCAGAAGAGGGGGAGGCTTGTTCATCGGGTCCTGGGCACTGCCTGGTCCCCTGAATCTGCAGGAGTCAGGAACTCGCGGAGGTTATGCGGATACATCTGCTGGCCCCGTTCTCGGGCAGACATCGCCCAGCCGACGGGAAGACGTTTCAACGAAATTACCAAAAAACGCCCCTTGACTTCAATTTGTACAAGAAAAGACTCAAGTCACGTGCAGCGCACGGTTAGCCCTTGCCTAACCTGCAGGAAATGGATGATGAAGTAGTAGATGGATAGTTCTGGAAGTGGCTTCACCTGATCGGCTAACCCGTCTTTCTCGGGACTGCGCCTTGCTGAGCTCTGCACAGCCCAGTCTCAGTGCGCGCCGGCCTCGTGCCTCTGCGTCCTCGCCCAGTACCTGGTAGTTCTTAGAAGCTGGAAAGACTTTTTTTTCCTAATATCTCTCTTAAATCTCCTTTGCCATAAATTAAATCAATTATCTCTCGTCTCAGAAACGCTGGATGTGGAGAACAATCGATGATCCTTCTTTTTATAGCAGCCTTTTTAACGTTTCTTTTTATATCAGATGACTAGGCGCTTCTCAATCTTCTCTTTCCCAAAGTGAAAAATTTCCATTCCCCCGAGCTCACCGTGGAAGCCACGTGTTCAGAGTCACCTCGTGGCTCTCCCTTGGACTCAGCTGAAGCGGCTGCCCCTTCTTAAACGCTCGGCTGGAGCATTGCTCAGCCACGCCGTCAATAAATCACAGAATCACAGAATTTCTAGGTTGGAAGAGACCTCAAGATCACCGAGTCCAACCTCTGACCTAACACTAACAGTCCCCACTAAACCATATCCCTAAGCTCTACATCTAAACGTCTTTTAAAGACCTCCAGGGATGGTGACTCCACCACTTCCCTGGGCAGCCCGTTCCAATGTCTAACAACCCTTTCGGTAAAGAAGTTCTTCCTAACATCCAACCTAAACCTGCCCTGGCGCAACTTAAGCCCATTCCCCCTCGTCCTGTCCCCAGGCACGTGGGAGCACAGACCAACCCCCACCTCGCTACAGCCTCCCTTGAGGTACCTGTAGAGAGCGATAAGGTCGCCCCTGAGCCTCCTTTTCTCCAGGCTGAACAAGCCCAGCTCCCTCAGGTGCTCCTCGAAGGACTTGTTCTCCAGGCCCCTCACCAGCTTCGTCGCCCTTCTCTGGACTCAAAACTTCAGAGAAAACTGCTCGCCCTCGCTGTCAAAGGCTGGTGGTGTCTTGCAAGTCCCACCGTCTTGTAGGTCTGAGTTTCCCCTAACCGATTGTTCTTCCTCTGCCTTGGATTTCAATTAAAAAAAAAAAAAACAACAAACCTTAACCCGATATTCTCAGCACTGACGGCAACAGACCATTCACAGGATTTTGAGTCCTCGGGGTAAATAGCTTGTTCCCTTCACTGTTCATTAAAAACAAATACAGCTTGCACCCTTTGTCTGTTCGCTGGGAAAGAAAAAGCTCTGCTACACTGCCTGCCAGCGAACATTTCATTATTTATTGCTTAATTGCTGTCTCATACGTGGCACAGAAGATGTAAAATGGGATGTGAATGCTAGAGGGCTAATTATCAGTGGCGAAGAGGAGAAGAAGACCCAGAGCACCGGTGCCGGTGGCGATGCCGCTCCTCACCCTGCCGGCGTGCTGACCCCTGGCGCCGTGAAGCTCTCGGCATCGCTCCTCGGTGGCCCGGCACTACGGCAAGGTCCCGTTTCCGAACTCGTTTCCATTGTTTGGGAATGAGATCTACGGTTTGTGGACACCACCTCGGGAAAGGAGCTCCGTGCTCGATGGCCCTCGTCGTATTTAACCGGGGTTTACAGCGTCCGCTTGCGCGTGCTGACCCGGCGGGGGAGAGGATGGAGAATTCGTCTTCTCTCACGTTCCCTTCTGTAGAGAAACTTCCTAATTAAACGTAGCAGAAAATTACTTTAAAAGCAGTGGGAGGAGGAAAAAATAAATAAATCTTTCCTCTGTTGTGGGCCTGGGCAGTATGAATTGAAAAAGAGCAATTTGTGCAGGGCAACCTTCTAGCCGCCCCTGGTGCCCACAGTGATTTTTGCAGCGTGGAGCCAGCCTTGCCCCCAGCCAGGGCTTGTGTTAGGGAAGCAGACGAACATACCGTAATTACCGCTTTGCTTCTGCTCGGTTTGCTCCAGCTTTTCTGCTCGTGTTCCTCTGCGAAGTTCGGCAAAATCCCTCGGTAGCTGCCCCTTCCCTAAGATCTCCTCGCCGTAGCAGTTGCCACACGCTCCGGGAGTCTCCCAGCTTAATGCTCTGCCCAATTAGCTGCCAAGCGCCTGGATAAGGTAACGAGAGATGGAAGCCCCCCCGTTGAAGTGTTTTTGTTTTAAAAGGACAACTTTAAATGCATTACTCTGGTCCGAAAGATGGGAGTGGAAGGCGTTGTGGGTGATGATAGGTAAATGACCATTCAGGCATGGAACTCAGGGCCGCAGCTGAACGTGTTCAGCAGTGACTGGTACAATCATTACTTGGGGTTTTGCATCTGAAGAGGGGGATTGCAGACACCAAGTCAATCGCGTCTTCGAAACCATCCGTGTGCGCTTGCGAAATGGCGGTTTCAACATTTCTGCGTTAAATATCCTAGTGTTAAACTGTTCGGGCTTAAATAAGGTCAATATGCCGGTTTTATGCTTTTCACATTATCTCTGGCTTTCACTTTGGCAGATCCTCCCTCTCGCTGTTTGTGCAGCGTGACATCGCGGTGCCAAGTTTGTAATGTCAACTCTTTTCGGCTCCCTTTAATGCTTTTATCTCCAGAAAGCTGCTTACTGCTTACATGGGGAGAGAGCTCAGGGAAAGCCAGCTGCTAGGACATTAAAAAAAAAATTCATCATCGCTGCATTTCCTTTGTCGATCTCGTGCTTACATGAGCTTCCCATGCCAGCGGGGTGCTGTGGCGGTGCACAGAGGTGAGTGCCGCGGTTTTCCCAAGGAAGGCTTGGGCTGGGAGGGACCTTAAAGCCCACCCAGTGCCAACCCCTGCCGTGGGCAGGGGCACCTCCCTCTGGACCGGGCTGCCCCAAGCCCCATCCAGCCGCGGCCCCGTGGCCCTCCTGCCCTCAGCTGGGCTCTGACAGCCAGGGCCGGCCGAGGAGAAGGACGTGGTATCGGTGGGTCTTCGAGACAAGGATGCTTTCTTCTCCCCTTTCGCTCTGCATCGCAAACTATCAGGAAAGAACAGAAAAAGAAAACAATTTTGGAACAGGAGAAAAATAAGCCTTTGTTCTGCAATACCTGCCTTAATGGATTCCTGCTATCAAAGGTGGAAAATAGCAGTGTTGCTAAATATAATTAATGGATCTGGAGTTTGGAGAACATTATGCTAAATGCGCATGATACATTCTCTGTCCCCTTCGGCAGTAGCATGTGATCAATTTTGCTACTCTGGCCTTACCTAATTATTGCTGTCGCTAATGAAGGGAAGTAGAAAAAACATGTCTTAGTAGGTTAATAAGCCATCCAGAAAATTATATTAGCATGATCAATCCTTAATGATTATGGTTTCTCATAATATTAGATCACCTGGAAGGTGGTTTTTGTAGGAGATGGGAGGGGAGGGAGGCATCATTTCCCAGCCATTCTTCCAGGTGAGCTCAGCTGATCTGGGGAGAGAAGAGCAGTCCAGCTGCTCCTCGGGAGCTCGGACTGCTCTTGCAAGCATCCCTGTACTTAGCAGAGCTGATTTATTTTATCACGTCAGCATCCAGAATGGCAGCAAGAGCAGGAGTCTTTCTCCCTGCCCTCCTCCCGCAGATGCCCGTGGCATCAGCTTTCTCTGGGACTGACGGAGCGCGATCTGTGCTGCTTGTCCCAAGGTTTTGTGATGGCACACGTTCGTTTGCAACCCAGTATCTGGTTCTGCACGCCAGGATTTCTTCCATTTGTTTGGGTTTTGTCTCGAGGCTTCTTTACGTACCTGCCCGTCGGTACTGCGGCGCGCTCGGGACGTGTTGCTTCTTATCAAAGCGCCTCTCTTAAAGCGTGTCCAGGGCACGGGAACGAATACCAGGGGGGAACCGTCCTCAAACACCAGCATCGTTTCTTTTTTTTAAATAAAGATTTCCCCCGAATTAAACCGGATCACAGCCCTCCCTTTTAATTTGTTAATGACACCTCTGCAATGGTAATGCAATCAGCGAATATAGCTGAAGCGTTTGTGTGCGGGAATCAATATTAATGAGAACGAGCAAGGCCTGACCGTGCCCTCTCCACGGCCCCTTCTACGTGCCTGGGGGAAGGTGGGGAGCAGGGTGCGATGCCCAGGGTGGACAGCCCCGGGTTTGGGGCTGACGCCGTCCCCCAGCCCTCGAAGAGCTCGAGTGCAGCAGCTGCCGTGCCCTAAGCCAGAGCAGAAATTTCAGGGCTCCCGCATCCTCCCTGGCCTGGATGACTTTGCAGATGACAAAACTCTGGGCGAGCTCGGAGAGGTTAATCACGACTAAGTGAGAATGAAATCTGGCATTTTCCTGCTGGGCTTCCAAATTTCTGTATATGCAGCATATTACAACAAAGTGAAATCAAATGTTTAAACCTTCCATGCCATATGGCTCCCCCCTATCATAAACGCATCTGTCAAATTACCCCCCGGGGGCAATGTCGGCCTGCTGTGAATGGATTTGCAGCCCCTGCTCCCTGCCTCTCATGCCAGGGCTGAGCTGGACACGTTGCACTCCTCCTGTTTGTAGGGGGCTGGTTTTTGTTTTTTTTTTTTTGTTTTTTTTTTTCCAGTGTGAGGTTATGTAAATCCCAGTTGGCGGCACAAAAATGGCATCCCTCCATTCGTCCACACTGCTGGCTCGGGGAGGCTGCTTCTCCTAAACCTCGGCCACCCTTCCAGCAGAGACTGGGCCACGCAGAGAACCACAGAAACATACAGAAATTAATACAAATTAGAAGAAAAGTGGGGCGGATGGAGAAAACCACTCTCTCCTCAAGTTCAGGGAAAGGTAGGCCCAGCTCGTTTTCACCTCAGATCCACTTTACACCACCCCGATGATGTAAACGGACCTAAAATGAATGGGATTCCGCTGGCTCTGACACCACCTTCCACTGCCGGTGATTTACAGGGGCCTTTGTGTGGGTTAGAACCAGGCCCAGCTTCTCTGGGCCGCGTTTTAGGATTTAAAACCCAAGATAATTGTGGTGCAGTCAAGACTGGAAGCAGCTTTGTAAAACTGGTTAATACCCAGATTTGGGTTTCTTCAGTGGCTTAAATGGAGTGGCATATTATCTCCTCTGTAGTCTGCCTGAAAGATAGATTTGATGTCTGCGAGCAAAGACATGAAATTGCTATAGGCTTCCGCTCTTATAGCCTGCCACCTATTTGATTTATGTGATAAGTGATCTCAGATGACCCTCCAAGGCACCGAACCATTAGAGAGTTATGTTGCAGAGTGATAAGAAATCTTCAGAGATGCCTAAATCTTCTTTTACCACTGGGAGTTTCATCTGTTCCGGAATAAAGAACATTTTTATGTATGATGTTGCTATCTTGCTAGCCATACTAATATTCAAAAGGATACACAGACTTAAATCAATAGCACAGCAGCGAAGACCTTAAAACTGAAGTAGTCGCCGAGTGAATGGTAGACAGCTCTTTTAGGCTTTATCTTTGTTCCTTTCATTCGGATTCTTGAAAGCTGAGGAGCTCTGCAGTTTCAGATTCAAGTCTTCTGTTAATCTTTCCACCAGGCAGGAAGCTGGCAAAAGCACCTTCCAGTGCAAGAAGTCCTGCAAAGTCGCATCGCCCATTTTGGGCTTCCTTATTACAGGCTTTGTGAAACCCTGGGTTGGATCCTTCCCTTTTTTTTTTTTTTTTTCCTTTTTTCTTTTTTTTTCCCCCCACCGAGTTTCTTTAAATTCAGAGATCCAGGTTCCTCCCTGCCTAGAATGAGTCACTATTTAGGATCTCAGGTGGGGTCAGGATGAGCACAGGCAGGTAGTTTTCGGTGGTTGGCAATCTGTAGAAGGGCTGAAGGGGGTTTGGAGCCTGGCCGGCTCCCCTCCCTTCTGGCACATAGGGCCAGCTGGCCTCAAAAAGCTCGATCCTCCTCCTGGGTGGCCTCTGAGGGGTATTTTCCTGACCATAAGAAAGGTGTTACGGTATCGGGTACGTTCCTGAACTGTAGCTTCCCATCTCCCTTGACACAGCGCCGGGGTTTAATGATCCGTGCAGCCAGGCTAGTCTACCTGGGGGAGGAATCAGACGTCTTTTTCTGTTTCTCCTCCGTTCTGATGGATCATCTGGTCCTTGCAATTAGGACTACGGTAATCTCCTCCCGGGCCCTTTAATAACAGCCTTGATGGGTGACCCGTCGGGCTGCATCCATCCAGCTGCGGGCATGTCCACCCGGTTGCTTTGTTGGCGCCGCTGGGCGTATTGGAATACATGAGAGCAGGGACTGGTGCCACAAAAGCTTTGGCAGCATCGCCGGCATGTTTACAACAAGCTGCATCTATTCCTTAAATTCTCCTCCAAGGAAGTGATTTCTCTCTTTAAAATTAAATTAATGCAAGGCAAAGATGAATAGTCCCCACGTGCCGTTTGGCTTTTTGCTCAGTGCTGTTTACGAGAGGAAGCTCTTGGCAAAATTAAATGAACCTCCTCTTCCTCGAGCTGGCAAACGCTGTCAGTGCTGGTCATTGTACACCTTCATAAATCCGAGATGCTGGCATCCCACGTGCGCCAGGCAAACATCAAATTTTGTAGGGGGACCGCACAAGGGTGCAATAATCACAGCTGTTTCGTGTCAGCCTTCAGAAAGCTTACAATGGGTTTTATTCAATGAGCCATTCCTTTTGAAATGCCGTTGTAGAGATTTGCTGGGAGAAACTGGCCTCGACTAATCGTATTTAATTTTTTATCAAATGCACTGTGGGAGCAGCAGGGATATGCGTGAGACGGAAACAAGCAAGTACTGTTTATTTGGAATAAATAAACCCTGAGTAAGAATTGAACGCTTTCCCTCCTGGCAGCAGTTGTGCAAATACAGGCAAGTCCCTACAGAGGTCCGCAGGGGGTCGTGTCCTGACCCAGGTGCTCTCGGAGACCTCCACTTGCGCCCGTTGAAGGGAGAGAATTGCCATCAGATAGACGCAGAGCAGCAGTTCTGCTCCTCTGAAGCCAAGCACGGGTATTGTTAAGCCATTTTCTTATTATTCAGCGTAGAGGAGGCGGAGTGGGAATTGTAGATCGTAATTCTCCCATTATTTCATCAGACTCCTTTGTTCAAGTCGCTCGGCTCAGACAGGCACGTGTAAATAACAGGAAAAGCCAACGATGAGTTCACTCGGGATCATCCCAAAGTGGGGTTTGGCCAACAGCGAGGCTCCCAGGAGGTGCCGAAAGCCTGATGATAACCGTGAGCGTCCCGTCAGCCCGTGTCTGGCCCTCTCATCAAGCGGGCAGCCAGCAGAAGGCCCCCAAGGCTTTACTCCTCGGCCTTAGCCAAGGGACACCTGGGGGTGAGCTCATGGGGAGCAGCTGGGCGCTTGTCTCGGGTTTCCTCTGAACGCTTTTTGTGTCATTGAGTGAAAATCTTAGAGACTGCAGCTTAGCTTCGCTATCGAAAGGAAACTGAAAAGTCGGGGGAAGGAAAGAAGCCGAAAGATCCCTGGGAAGAAAGGCATGGCAGAAAGCAAGACAGGAGGTAAAAAATAAAGATGGAACCAGAGAGAGCAGCAGTGCTCAGAGATAATGCGAAGCAATTTTTACACTAGTTATTGACTGAACCCGAGGCACATCCCAGGCTCTGTTTCCTTGTACAAATTACGCTGTATCCATGGTAGACTCGGGGCTGGTGGCACAGAGTGCAGGGGAACTCAGCGCAGCGCCAGCTCTGGTTCAGAAGTGCTTTTCTCCTGTTCAGCATAAACGCTGCATTGCACGTGACTGCAAAGATGTGAATCAGCCCCATAAAAATAATGAGTTTCAAAAATGATAAACTCGGTCGTTTCTGGTGTTTATTACGCTCACAGGCTTTTTCTCCGCGGCCCTGTAGCTTAGTCATACCTTTCAAAACAAATACATGTAGAAACTGAGATCTTTCTACATGGAGATAATCCACCAGCTGTGAGTTTAAGAAAATATATAACCTGAGAGTCACAGCAGATGTATGAGAGCTGGAAAACACTGCAAATTGAATCTGAGTGGCATCAAAGCCGTGCCTGGCTGTGTCTGCATGGTCTTTAGCAGGCAGATAAGAACAGACTTTATCAGCGGTCCAAGCCGGCTGCGTACATCTGGTTCCACCCCGAAAACCTCGCTGGGTGTGTGCATCGTGCCGAACTCAGCCCGCCCGCCTTTCCCAGCTGGGAATGGCAACGTGGAGGCCCCCAAAGCGGGGCCCAGAGCAGCACACGCCCTGCAGAACACGATCGGGTTTTCTGGGCGGCCAGCTGAGCGATGGCACACGCTTGGCACTGCCTAAATAACCTGCCCGTCGGTGCTGGAGAGCTGGTGTCACGGCGTGACCCGTGGTGGCGTGGAGCAGGGGATGCAGCCAGCGCCTGTTGACGTGGGGGAGAACGTCTCGGGTCTCCTTGAGAAGTTCCGAGTCAGGTCCTGAGCCGGGCAGCGACGCTGCGTCCTCACGCGATAAGTGATTTCCCCAGCGTGTTTGTGCGTGTGAAAGAGAGATAGTAAATTTGTATTTATTGAGATGGAGCCCGGCAGCAGGCGCACAGCAGAACAAGACGTGTCGGAGCTGGGATTTATTACTGACACAGTAGACCATTTTCTTTTCATTTTGACCATAATGTCGTTCTGAGCCTCTGCCAGGCTTCGGGAGCAGAGCCGTTCGTGAGTCCGCCCCCTGCTTCACACCCTGCATTTTTCTCACTTTGCAGGTTTTGACTGAGCTAATGCTTTCAGGAAAAAAGACTTATTGATTAGAAAGAAGTCGCTTGCAGCATCTGGGCTTTTATTGGCCTCGTCCGTGAGGTGTTTTTAGCTGTTTGGTGGAGGTGCAGGTAGTGTTTGTTCTAACACATTTCGTAAATTCTCCTGGTTCCCTGCCCTCGTTTCTCAGAGCTTTCTCACGTTGTCTGCTCTTCCTTGTCACCTGCCCAGAGCAGTCCCGTTCAGACTGCAGCATGTGACAGGATCACCTCAGCTGCTCTGGAGATTGTCACCCTGCTCCTCCTCCACATTTTAATTTGCTCCTTGTCTTCCGTTCCAAAACACAAGCCCCTCATCTTCACGCGGTTCTTGTTACTACCTAGGTTTTATAGCTAAAAGCCAGCGGATATCCTGTTGGAGCAACCTAGAGCAATTTCACTTGAAGCTCTTCCTTCAGCGCGAGCAAAGACATCCCGCCGTGACAAGTCTAGCAGTCAGGTATTAATCCCGTCGTAATTTCTGCACGTGACCAGCCTGCTGCCAGTTGTTACTTCCAATTGCCACAAACTCAGGGGAAACCCCTGAGCTTCCCCGTTGCCTTCAGAGGCCTGCATGTGGACGGGTTTTAGCCAGGCGAGGTGAGCTCAGCTGAGGGTGCCGCCCAAGCGCCTCTCTCCCTCATGGCTCACCAACTCCTCGTTCCTCTTCAACCCCTCACGGTGTGATTGATCAGGCACAGCTGATCAGGCACAGCTGATCAATGAGCGTGTCCTTGTGTCATTCAGGAAATGGGTGCCGCCGTGTGTCTCAGACCAAGACCGTGAGCTGCTCCGCATAGTCCTCGTGACCCCATTTGAGCGCCTGTTCTGGGACTTGCTAAGAGGTGAATTCCTCCTTGGACGTCCCCGGAGTGTCTTGGCAAGGCACTGCGCGAGTTTGTCCACAAACGCAGATATTCTGGTGTCCTTTTGTTAAAACAGATTAACCCTCAGTTCCTAGCAGTGTGTGTCTGGGAAGCCGTGCCTATAGCCAGGGTTGCAGCACCTACAGAAGACTCAAAGAGATGCAAGTATGAAGAGCGAAAAGGTACCTACAGGGGTAGCCAGGCTGAGGCTTCCAGATTTCTCCCGACACTAAACGAGGAGCGGCTGAGGGAGCTGGGCTTGTTCAGCCTGGAGAAAAGGAGGCTCAGGGGCGACCTTATCGCTCTCTACAGGTACCTCAAGGGAGGCTGTAGCGAGGTGGGGGTTGGCCTGTTCTCCCACGTGCCTGGGGACAGGACGAGGGGGAATGGGCTAAAGTTGCGCCAGGGGAGTTTTAGGTTGGATGTTAGGAAGAACTTCTTTACCCAAAGGGTTGTTAGACATTGGAACGGGCTGCCCAGGGAAGTGGTGGAGTCACCATCCCTGGAGGTCTTTAAAAGCCATTTAGATGTAGAGCTTAGGGATATGGTTTAGTGGGGACTGTTAGTGTTAGGTCAGAGGTTGGACTCGGTGATCTTGAGGTCTCTTCCAACCTAGAAATTCTGTGATTCTGTAAATCAGAGACAGAGCCATGTACCAGTGATACTTTCAATCTAGTTTTTCACCCACAGAAACAAAGCAACACCTCTCCAAGGCGTTTTCTTTCTTGCATGGCTTGCAAACGGTACAGATGTTTCGGGAATCACAACCGCCTGATCCGAGTGCAGTGAGGATGCCCGAAAAGGACCAAATAATTTAAACGGGAGCTGTTGTGGTTACCACAGCCCATTGACTCCGTAAATTGTGTCCCGGCTAAAGAATTTGTATTGCTTAGCAGAGTGAGATAGTCTCTGAAGTGACTTCCAGATGATGTTAGTGACCTGCTAACCCATGTTAGCGCGTTCCCTTGAACTCTGCAAGCTGCTAATCTTGCTAAGACAAACAGGAGCTTGCAGCTTAACATGTCTCAGCGGCGTGAGTAATAAGCAGTGGGCTTCAGCAATTAGCTCCCCGGGAGCCTGCCACGTTCAGGCAGGGTCCTGGTGTGAAACCTCAACAGTTGCTAATAGGAGAACTTTTTAACTTGTGTGAGAACAAAGAGTCGTACTGGTTTTATTTTTAGCAAGAGGAATCCAGAACCTGTATTATTCCCACCAAGATTTATTTATTTTTTTTTCCAGTTGAGATATGAAAGCGAGTGCAAATCAGTGAGTGCAGCCAGGAATAAAAAAGGGAAAAAGACTCACCTTAGAAAATAAGCATCCACTAGTCCTCAAGCTAAGAAGCAGCAGGGAATATGGGGAAAGTAACCCTAGGACGCCCACATTTATCAAGGCATTACCTGCGCAGCATGCAGAAAACAAACCTCGGCATCTGCCAGTCTGTGGGTGGGGGCTCCCAGGTATGTATGTTTGCGTAGGGAGAGAAAACACACCTTAAGGAAATGTAAATAATAATATTATCTGTGGAGACCAAGGACAGAGGAGAGAGAGAGAGAGAGAGAGAAACAGCCGTGTTTTCTAATGAAGGCTGCTGCATGCTTGGGCATGCGATGACAGCGTGTACATTGGCGTGTACGTATAAAACGTGGGGGGTTACCTGGTATTTTCTCGTGGAAATTCTGAACTGCATCGTGCCTTAGTTTGGGTGTTCCCTTGGAAATCAGTTCCTTCTATTCAGGCCTCTGAATCTTTCGAATTGTACATTTTAATGACTTCAGTAGCTATTTTGCTCAGTTAGCGATGCGGACTCGCGTGAAGTCCCTGGTCAAACCAACCCTGCTAGGTTATTCCACATAGAAACATTACAGGGAGGAAAAAAATAGGGCGCCTGCTTTTAATTAAAAGGAAGTGGTTTTAATTATATGTTTTTAATTATGAGGGAAGCGATTTGCAGAATAACAAAATAAAGAAATGATTGCTCCTTTCCTTAAGAACCTGCTCTCACGCTCCTGGATTGGAGCGGTTGTCATGTTCCTGGTAGGTAAGGAGTGCCTGGCTGTCACAAGAAGTCCTCTGCCCATGGGTCCCTTTGTACAGTTATTCATTACAGCTCCCAGAGCGTCTGCCAAATGCTCTGTTCCCCTTAGATAGAGAAACTGGCACGGAGAAGCAACGTGCCTTGATAAATCCAGATCGTGTTTCCTGCCTAATATCTTAACCACTGGAAATGCTCTGCCAAGAATGGCTGTCAAAGTTGTCTCTCCGGAAAAAGATTTCTATATATATTAAAAAAAAAAAAAAAAAAAAGAGGGGAGGGGGGGGAATCAATGAAAAACCCCGGCATGGATGCAGCTGCGGAGAAGTGGGGAGGAGCTGTACGGCAGCAGCAGTGTGAGCTCCCCGGTGCAGCGGGGTCAGGGTCACACACACGGCCGTGGAGGTGCTAAGGGTGTGAGGCAGTGGCACTCACCCTGTCCGCTCTCATACGCCGTCTCGTACGAGCTGCGAGCCTAGCAAGTTCCTCAGTCACTGAAGGACAGAGAAAACACCCATCTCAGAGCCTCCCGACAGAGCCTGCAGTAGAACGAAAATGCAAAGCCTGCTTTCTGAGTTTGCCCTTTTCTTTCTGCAGATGAGCATTGTGGATGTAAGGATGAGCAGACTTCTACAAATAGGGCAAAACCTCTTCTTTTTTCCTTTTATGATCATCAGAAAATGTCATTTTTCCCACTTTACAAAGCAGGGAACAGGGCAGAGGCTAAATAACTCGCCCAGGGTATGAAAGCAGGTGTGTTGGGAAATGGGGACTGGGGTCACAGTTTCTCTTTTAGAGGCAAAAACCCTTTCTCCTCCAAATGCTCTGTGAAAGCTTGTGCCTCTGGTTCTTTCCTGGGCACCTAACAAAAGCAGCCTGTTCAATTCAGAGCACTCCAACCCAGAAGTCTCCGGTTAAAGCTCTCCTGCAGTAAAACACACATCAGGCAGGCAGTTTGTCCCATCGGTGTCACTGGTGACTGCTTTTCAAAGGTTACGCCGCCGCAGCAGCAGCAGGGCCGCCCGCTTCCCGGTGCTCCTTGCGAGTGGGCTGGGAGCACCAGAAGCAAAGCACAGCGGCACCGGATGGCAAAAGCCAGTCAGGGACTTGTGGGATTCACTCGGTTTGTTGGTGGTTTTTTTTGCTAAAAGTCACCACATCTCGCCTGCCTCGTGCCACGGTCGGCATGCAGGGCTCTCCACGCGGTGCGGGGAGCGAGGACGCTGCTCTGTGGAGCTTTGTCTCTGCACTGCCTGGGACTTCTGCAGAGCCTTGTGCTGCAGGGGCCTTTGGGAAAATAGCCATGCTTCGGAAATGAAAGGATGTTTGGATAGATTTCCTTACCCGTGCTGGAGACCGGCCCCTCCTCTGGATGGCACTACAGCTTCCCCGCCAGGGATAACCGGTCCTCGGGGCTGGTAGCAGTACTTCTGGAGAGAAAAGCGTTTTGTCTTTGGAGTGGAGGAAATTGTAGCAGGCGGAGGGTGCTAACAAAACATTTTTGAGGTTCCCGTGGGTGCCTCTCAAGGCCTTCACCTGCCGAGGACGCAGGGCAGCGGGTGGTGCTGTCAGGGCACCTCCGTTATTTTCCGGGGAACAAGGCGGCGAGGCTTGGTGGTGCTGCAGACCTCCAAAGCTGCAGCTGGAAGGCGTCAGTGCTTGAAGGGAGAAGGAAGAGGAAGGGCTTTTCTCCGCTTTGCCTTTTCGCTCCATGACCCGGGGAATTTCTCACAGGCCAACAAGGGAATCTCTGTGCAGGTCCCATTCAGAAACGCCGTCTGTTGGCCGAGCATCAGCTGTGTGAGCCGCGCATTAAGCTAACGCGGTGAATAGATTTTTCTAGAGCGAGAGAAGCGCCTTGCTACGATGCTGTCTGTACTAACGTATGTTCTTCTGCTTTCCATCAAACAGTCAATGAAGGCTCAGGTGAAACCAGTCAGAAAGAGACATCGACCTGTGACATTTGCCAGTTTGGGGCAGAGTGTGACGAAGATGCCGAGGATGTTTGGTACAGTAACTCGGTCTACTCTTCTATTTCAATGAATGTTGTGTTATTGAAACATGAGTTAGAAAGCATTTAAAATATTGGATATTCAGTTTTATGCACCCAGAGATTCATCTGACAGTGACTGAGGTGCTTATTACTCTAAAAAAATGTTTAAAACAGATTGGTTTGTAATTCTGGAACATGCACAGTTTAGAAAAAGTCCAGAAACACTGTTATCCATTTTGTTGCAGTTACAACTTATGTTACTCCATCTGGGGTTTTACAGCTTTATTCTTCGATAAAAATAGAACTGGGAAAACTAATTGACCTGCAGCTTTTCTGGTTAAAAAAGTATCATTAATATTATCATCATGCTAAGTCTTGGGTGACGTTAGAAATGTGGAAAGTCTGTCTTGCTTTTTTCTAGTTGCTGGAGTCAAAGATCTAACCCTCAAACGTTTGAAGTGAATAGAGTGTACGTTCAAACATTTTCTCAATGGAGATTTAGTTTTTATTTTTAAAAAGAGGTTTGTAAAATCTTCTTGTTTGTTCGTTTGTTTTAAACCTTCAATACCCAAGCTGAAGGGAAATAGTTCTGTCTGCTCGGAATATTTTTCTGTATTTCTTTCATTTTGCCTAGACACTATGCAAATACTTCATAGTAAGTCAACTTTAAACTAATCATTTCATCGTGATTTTGGCAGAGCCAATGTAGATCAAAAAGCAGCTATTCACAGAGCTGTGCTTCTAACGCCGCCTTTACGGCAAGGCTCATATGTCTGAGTAATTAATAGAAACTTAGAGAGACAACAAGATAATCATGCAAACGTCGGAGCTTTTGATCTGAATGATGCTTCTGAAGCTGAGGGCTGACAGCAGTTAAAAGATGGATAGAGAAGCTGGGCAGTGAGCTATCAGTAAGGCACTGTTGCCCAGACTTCAAACTTGGGCAGTAGGAATGGAGCAGAGGGAAATGAATGAATGAATGATGAACATCATAACTGGGACCAGTGTGGGGCAGCTGGCCTCATCCGGACAGGGCATCCGTGGGATGTTGGTCGGGCATGACATTACCAACCTTTCTGCTAGTCAGCGAAGCAGCTTGGGAACACGGTGATCCGTTTGTGCTCATTTTGGTTTGGTCTGGCGAGGCTTTGAATAAACTCTTGTTCTGCTCTTTGGAAAATACCAAGCAAACAAGCCACGGAAGTCTTGCTCTGTTTCCAGTTACCAAAATAAATTGTTGTGTTAAAAAACAGGAAGAAGATGCGTCTTGGTTACAGGCTTGCAATAACCCAAAGAGATTTGCACAGGTGACAGTGCTTAATTTTGGCTTTGTTTAAGGAAATTACTTCTGGTGTCAGGGTTTTTGCTGTCTCCTTGACCAGTTATCCTTGAGAGTTTGGTGGTGCGGTGTTGAAACAAAATGATGGTTAAATTAATAGATGAAAATCCACAGTCTGATGCTCGTGTTTTCATAATTAAGTGCACTTTCAAGTTGGAAGGCAGCAGAAGAGAGGGGCGAGGAATAAAATGAGCTAGCAGATAACGTTATTAATCACAAGTACCGTGTAGCAGTGTTTATTTTTTATCCAGAAATAGCTCGATAAAAGAGCCGGATCCAACTTACCCCAGTAAGGTTCCCACTGAGGCTTCTGCAACGAATTCCTCCCCTTTGAAACAGCTTGGCTTATCCAGAGCAGCGGAATAACTGCAGGAGCCGAAGTTCTCGATCTGTATTGACAGGCAGTCGTTCTGCAGGGGAAGATGCTTCTCGGGGCGGGAAGCAGGGAAGGGCATTTGCTGGGAAGATGTTAAAAGGCAGCAAAGCAGATTTCCAACCAGAAGTCAAAAGACCGTGCAAAGCCTGTTAAAGGTCCGCTTTGAAGTAAACAACTTCATACGCCGCAACAGAGCTCTGCTTTCCTGTCCCTGCCCCCCGATTAGTCGTGGATAAGCGTCTTTCTAAAAAAAATGAGCCTTCCGGGTGTTAGTTCTTTGTTATTCCTATTTCTGGAATAAAAGCGGGCCATGTATGGGGAGCCTAGATCCCCCTTTCAAATGTACATTAATTGAATTTCCGTGTTTGGCACCAGATAGTCACATCCTGGTGCACTCCCCCCCCCCCCCCCCGCAAAGATTCAGCGTGCAGAAAATGCCCTTAAATTAAATGGGAAACGAAATTCCGGTTTATTACTCAGTCGGTGCTTTTACACCTGTCGAATTTCAGATGTAAGCGGGGCTCCTCTGGCTACCTCGGCCGACTGATGGGGTTTCTACAAGTCCCCATGAGGTCGGGGTTCCCGGCAGCCCCAGAGCTGCTGTTGCGGGGTGAGAAGCCCAGCACTGGCGGTGTTCCCTCTCCATTGGGGGGGTGCAGGATCCGTGCCCAGTCCACTCGAGGTAATGGGGATGCACGCTTGGCAGCAGAGCCAGACCTCAGAGAGCTGGAGATGCGAGGCTGGCTGTTTGCCTAATGTTTCTAGGGTGTCAGAGTAGATCAGAGGAGAGAGCACAGGTGTGATAGCAGATGTGGTTGGGCTGCTGATGATTTACAGCGACAATTAACATTATTCTGCATTGCCACAGTCTGTTATTTTGCAGCCCCGTGTCTCTGGTTTAACTCTTTTTTTTCGTTGTTATTCATTGCCAATTGTCACTCAGCTGAATTGTGCTATTGTAGTGTGTCACCATTATTTTAAAATTGTTTTATTTGCTTGAAACCGACGTGTTAATGGCTAGACTCCTGGGATTTCGGTAGGGTTTTGCCACATAAAAGACATCTCGAAGGGCTAAGGTACGTGTGTGAACATTTTCTGGAAAGTACGAAGAAAAGGCAGCAAAGAACCGTCTGTAATAACAGGTTTTCTGAGGCATGGTAAAACACACGTATATTATTATCCTATTCTGCAGTCTAATACCACAAGAGCGAATGCAATTTGGCATTCCATTAGTGAATCCCTTTCTCTGGGTTAAAAACAAAGACTGTTCAGTTGAAAGTCTTTAACATCTTGCTACTTTAATATGTGAAAGCTTCTTGTCACTAAGAAGATCGTGTATTACTGGCATTATTCCCACCTTTAATGCATTTTGCACCAGTGAGCTTCATGAATATTTAAAGCAGGGCAGTGGCTGTGCTCTTTAGCACTGGATTGCAATCTATTGGTAAATCAGACATTTGGTGTTGCTTACTTTGGGTTTTATTTCTGAGCTGCCTACGGAATAATTGATTTTGTAAGACAGGGCTACTCAACATAACACCCCGAGAGATATACTTAAAAGGAAATGAGGAATGAAGCGGAACGCTCTGAACAGTGGTGTGTTTCTAAGATCTTCCAAAAAGCATCCATGAAATACTCACTCTCTGTATATAAATAGTACTCACCAAATGGAGTGCCTGCTCATCTGCTAAAGTGGCTTAGTGTCAGTACGTAACCACGTCAAAAACCTAGATTCCAGTATCAATCTCCTCCTTAGGAGCCACCGAGGAAATAAGAGCACTCCACACTGGGCAAGCTGCGGTTTGGATGGATACTGGGCAGCTCTGCCAGAGGTCCAAGACACGTCCAAGTGGAGGGAGATAAATAATAGCAAAAACCCCTCTGCTGAATTTCCTTTTGGAAGACACAGAGAAGAGAGGACAGGAGTGTTTTCTTAAAGCAAGATTAAAGCCTACAAACCTCTGACTTGTAGAGTTAATCAAACTCAGAATGATGAATTGGGGTTAGATATGCGTGCTTTTCCTTTGAATTTCAAAATCAGAAGGTCAGCCAGCAGCAGAGACTGGGAGCGCAGCATTGCCCGGGATGAGATGCGGTTTGCTCGCAGTAAGGAGACGCAGAGATGTCCAACGCGCTCGGGACAGAGTGCCCTGCAGCCTGGCAGCGTCCAAGGAGGCCATCCCGATGGATTGCTCCTCTGCTTTCCCCGCAGGAGGACGAGGAGAGGCAGCAGCGTGCCCGGCCGCAGGTGCCTGACCTCGACTGGGCTGTGCAGGGCTCTGCAGCACGGCACACTCGGTGCCTAGGGCAGAGAAGGCAAGGCCCTCAGATCCCACTTCCTCCACCCTCGGATCCGGGGAGGGCAGCAGCTTTCCCCAAGTGCTAGATGCCTGGCCCAGAAGGGCAGAAAGGATGGCGGCCTTCCTGAGATGCTGAGCGTGGCGAAGGAAGGGACGAGGCTCTCCCGCGTGGCCAGCAGCCGGGTGGTGTTCCCGAGGGAGGCGGTGGAGTTGCAGCACGTCCCTTGCGTCCTGTGCTTCTTTCCGCATGGCTGAGGCAATAAACTCCACTTACCCACAGCAAACAGACGCTCAAGATGTATTAAGAAGATGAACTGTTCCAGTCTTTTGTTTCATATCTTACTGCTAATCACTGATGAATATATATATATATATAGTGGGTGCATGCTCCTGCACAACAGGCAGGCAATCCACAACACGTGAGGATGGTGAAACTGCTTTCTCATGCAAGTAGACTGCGCTGTACATGAAAGATATCTGTGCAAATCATGCAGCTGCCATCAACCACTACCCCTGTAATCAATACTGCTCCAACAATCAATATTTATCTTTATTACAGTGTAGAAAGAAAACACATAAAAGAAACGAATGATTTTGCCAGCTTCTCAATCCACCCTGCAATTAGGTCAGTCAGCTTTGGGTCCCTTCCCCCTTCCATCAGTTGCTCTCATCGAAAGCATCTGCAAACAAGATGCTGTACTACTATAAAGTACTAAAAGGTAGTCTGAAAGCTCACATACATTACACGGGTGTTGGCTGCTGGGTGTTCAGCGGTGTGTATAATAACTGTGTGTGACCTACTTGTTCCAGATGCAGAAACAACGAGCTGCTTTAACATCTGCAATGTCCCGTGCATTATACAGTAGCTATACGGCAGTTTCCTGCTGCTTGCCTTCCTCTTCTAGAGAAAGCGGTGGGTCTTAAAACGTAGTGGTTGGATTCATGGGTCAAATAAGCACAGAAATGGAATTAAATAATTAAAATCCGCAATCTTGCAAAGGCTAACGTTTCTGCTTAACTTGAGATCATACCTAAGGCATAAAACGCGGTTGCTGCTGCGTAGATCTTCATGGGGAGCACGGTAGTCACGTCTAAGAACAGGAAAGCAAAGGCACTACAGCATGCAGTCTTTGCGCTGCACAACAGGAGACGACCAAGCAGCTTACGCCCTCTGAGGATCTTAGCCCTGGCCTAGTAGCAGAGCTGCCTCCGCTGTCTGCCACGATTCCTCTCAGGTTCCTCTCTGGCAAGCTGCTGAGGTGTTGTAGGTGTCTTTTGGCAGACAGTTTGAACTTAAAGCCAGCCCAGGTTAGTGCCCAACCACCTCCAGGGAAAGATTCCCCCTGGCTTTAAAAGGGCCTTAGATCAAGACGTGGCTTTCTCCTTTCTCAGCGATGAATCCGTAGAAAGAGCAAGATACGGGGAACACGAAGTTGTATTTATCTTCAGAGAGCATTTCCCTACAAGCAGCTTATGGTCCAGTCTTTTTTGAGGAGTGGGAGGCAGGAACGAGCACATTGTATTTCTAAGTTGAAGGCACTGGTGGCTTGTCCAGAAAGAAGTAATGCTTGGAAAATGGATGGCTTGCTTGGACATCTGCCGAAATGGTTTTACTCTGCATACATTTTGTTTGGTTTTAGTCTAAAGCAGCCATTTTTTCCCAGTCAGGTAAGTTTCCAAAAATCGGCTTACCATCTTTACATCCTATATCCTGTGCCAAAGTATCCTATTTAATTTGGAAGTGAGACTTTGGTGCCTAACTCCCACAGGTTGGTACTTTGGGGAATTTGACCTTTCCATCCTCTGAGTGACCACAGTGCTTCAGACCATTATGCTCACTTGACAAGCTCCTGCCTTTCCAGATTCTCAAGATTTATTTTCTTAATAACATCCTTTAAAAAAAAAAAAAAAAAAGGTTTTAACATAAGCCAAGATTGTCTAGAGTTACTTATACTTCATGGTGTTTTATTAGCAATACACTTTGGAGCAGTCTGGTAAATAATTCAGCCTACCTGAAGAAATTGACTGTATTTTCTCTATGCATCAAGGAAGTCTGTCATATAGACTATGTATCATGGCTCTAAATGTTCTCAGATAAATGCAAAACTGCACTGTGTTCCATCTGTACTATTCACCCAAGTAGGGCTTTTAGGGACCCTATGTGATACATGCATTTTTTATCTTTTGCAATTATAGCAAAACTCACCATGTGTCCAGGGGATAACATTCTACGCTTATAAAGCTTATAGATTTTCATCCTTTCAGATGCTTGGTCCAGACTTGGTTTTCAGTTTCAGAGGGTGAACTTCCAGCTGATGGAAGTCAATCAAAGTTATCCCACTGACTTCAAAGAGGCAAATATTCTCTCCCAGTATCGTAAACATGGAATAATTTCTTGGTAGCCAGTGAAGCCTTCCACTGGCAGAAGGGAGAAGAGACTCCATACACAGTTGTTCGCAGAGTGCAAACTTGGAAATTGTGATGATAAAAGCAGAATTTGGCTTACTGACTGCTTCAGTTGCTTCAGAGGAAATATTGATTTGTGAAAAGCCAAAAATAGCGTCTGAGATTTTTTTGTTTTGTTTCCTTGTCTTACCATCTTTCAATGCTCCTCTACTAGCAAGACACAAATTCTTCTGAAATTCAAGGGGGGAATAGCTTATAAGGCATGTAGAGCTGTCACCTGCCTTTACAATGATTAGTCTTTTCAACTTAAAGTAAAAAACTGCAATTTTAAAGCGTGGCTCAAAATGGCCAAGTTTTCACGTCAGGTCCCACCGCTGCGTTCCTGGGGGCAGGAGGCACGGAGGCAGCAGAGGGCTGGGTGGGCACGGCAGGGAATGCCGGGGACGGGCTGGGAAAGGACAGAGGGCTGCGGAAGCAGGGAGATGACCTAAAGCTGGCTCCCAGCCACTCTGCTTTGCTCTTTGCTAGGCATCACAGGGGAGCCACCGTGGATTTTGGAGGCTTTACCTGCAGGCAGTGCAGAGGTCCTCTTCTCCGCTGCTTGCTCTGCCTGAGCCTCCCCAGGCAGCGTGTGGCAGGCGCGTTAAACGTGTTCACGATTTTCCTTCACGTTTCTCCCGCAAGCTGTGACTGCGTCTTTCAGTCCTTGGTGGGAAAGCGCAGCAGCGCTCCGAGTGCACACCTTTATTCGCATTTGAAGGAAAGGTTTTGGCAGTCTATGTCGTGCTCTCGCTGTAACGCAGGGCGTCGTGCAGACCATGCCCAGCCCTGCTGCTTTGTGTGCGGCACACAGAAGGGCTCCGTTTGACTTTGCAGAGCTGTGCACAGGTGCTCCTGGCCAAAGCCACCACCCGGTCCTGCAACCCCGTGTCTGGGAGACCCTGGGCTCACCAGATTGCGAGAGTGCACATAAGGGGCAATATGATAATGCACATCAACTATTAATGTGCATTGACACATAATCACCTGTGTACATCAGGGCATTACTGCATGAAAGAGCAAGTGCACAGACCTGGAGGAGCAAGGCATTTTTGCACCTTTTTCGTATTTCCTGTTTACCGCTGCCTTTTTTGTTACTTAAAAATAAGCTTTCTTTGCTCCCCAGCCCCACATTTAGCCAAAGCCGTGCCCTGGTAGTAAACTGCAAGGTGCCTTCATGACAGCCTATTTAGTCTCAATAAAAAGCCGATTGGCTTAATGCGCAATCAAGAAAGGAGTGACATTTATTGCTTCAGTTTTATGATGCTGTGAACTGAGCAAGATTTGGAGTCTTACAGTGCCTTCAGGGGGCAGGAGATCACCAGCAATGAATTGTATTTATATCTTTTCCAATTTCCTACTAGCATTTTAGCAATAAATAGGCTGTGTTGTTATTGGGTTTTATGTAAGTATGTTTACGAAAGCAGGGATACAACTTTGTAGTTCAGAATTACAAGTGTCGGCTAAATAGATCAGCAGAGAGAATAACTACGTAAAGCACTGGGAAAGCACTTTCCAATTTATTATCAAATGTCTTAATAGAACACTTCATCCCTTCCGTCCCACTTTATGTTAACTATTAAATTAAAACTACATCCGTTGCAGAAGGTCGGCGGCTCCTTCACACGCCCATGTTCGAACATCAAGGCTGTGATGTGTTCACACATCCGAGCCACTAAAAATACATCCCATGCATTAAATATCAGCCTGGCGAAAGCTCAGTACCAGCCGAAGCACAGGGCTGACCTCAGGCTGGCAGGTGTCCCTTCCCCACAGCAGCCACCTCCTGCCCCGCTCCTCGGGGAGCCCACCGCGACGCCGGTCCTTCCCCACGTGTGCTTGCAGGATGCGGGCGGTTCTCTCGAAAGCAAATCGCAGCTAAAAGCCTGCGTGGGATGTGCCCAGACACAAAGACTTAATTGCTGTCTCTCGGTCTGCCGGTTTTGTAAGGAAGGCCTCCCACGCTGAGGAGCTCCTGGGACACGTGTCCCTCTGGGAGATGGGCGGCACCGCTCCGTGTCCCACACCTGAAGAGGGTTACTTCTACAGCAGCTTTCAGCTACAGAAAAAGAGGGTTTCTTAGGGAAAAAAAAAAAAAAGAGGGTTAGCAGTGCTCTCTCTTTCTGGTACATGTGAAGCGATTTGCTCCAAGTTGGACAGGTCCCAGTCTCATACCTGTGGGCTGCACCAAGATCTCATTTCACCACTGTACGGGATGACACGAGGTTATCTTGTGTTATTTCCGTCAGCATAGGAGGTGCAAAGCCCGGAGGAGAGCCTGCGGTACCTTCCTAAAATTTCATTAAATAGCTAGACTGGATTTTATTTTGTAATTGAAGTCAGCCTACTTGCCGAGCAGCCAGTTCAGATGGTCCTGCCTCAGGCAGGTCTCCTCAGAAGCGGGAGGCACGGGTCTTTGAGGACACAGAGCAGTCTGTGGTGAGGGTTAGTCTGATGCTGCACGTGTGAAGGAAGCCTTTACAAGGAAGAATTAGTTTCCGTGGTTCTCGTCTCACTGGTGATACAAAGGTCACTCGCAATCTTGCCTTCCCCACAGGCAGTGGATGTCTCACATGCTGCGTGGGATGGGGCCTGTGACACACAGACATTCATCCTTTTAGTCTCTCTCGTAAATCAAGGCCCACTTTCAGAAATAACTTCTAGTGTGGCTAACGAAGCTGTTATGTGGAAGCATAAACCAGAAATTTGCCAGGGGTCCCAGCCCAGCTGGTGCCACGCTTCTTGGTGGGCAGACAGAGCCTTCCAGCGTGGCCGGGCCTGTGCCAGGACCTGCAGCTAGGCCGCTGTCCCCGGCTTCCCGACGGGTGAGGATTTCTCCATTGCCCTTCAAACCCAGTGATCAACCTGACAATTCTCTGTGTTTAAAGCATCCAGTCTAGCAAAGACTGTCGTGCTCAACTTAGCTCCTTGTAAAGGGAAACAATAGTAAAAATAAAATTAAGTGAAACATTTATTTTGCCCTAAAGGTGTTAGTGTACAATTCAACGTGCTGCTGAGGGCACCGGAGACATCAGGAAGCCAGATGAAGGTCATATTGTAATTGGTGCTTTGAATTGTAAGAGGGAAGCAGAGATGAAGTTTGTGATGTTTCCTACAGAAAACTTAGTAAAGAAAGTTATGAAAAAGAAAGAAAAGAAAGGAGGATTAGGAATCTGCTGGCAGCGTCTCACACGGCCAGTGAAGGCAGCCGTTTCACAAGCTCCAGCCACCAGGCTGAAGCCTTGGAAAACGATGGAGTGTGGGCCCAGCTCCTCACCGGGACGGGCTGGTCCAGCACGGTGGAGGAGCTGGCACCCGGACGGCACTCACGAAACCTTTTGAAACAACCTCCGTGAGCTGTCATCGTGGCAATTTCAGAGCAAACATGCTCTGAAAAAGGCCTCTCTTTTGTGGGCTTTGCCGGTCACTCCCTGCTCTCCAGCAGCAGCGTGGCAGCTGTACAGCGATTACCCCGGCTCCTGGCTCCGTGCTCCAGCTAGGCTCACAAAATGTGTTGCATTTGGTATGCAGGGAAGGGCAGCAATAAATATATTCTCCACTTTAGTGCATTTTAGCTTGACATATGTCCAGTAAACAACATTTTGGGCTCTTGCAGTCCAACGACAACAAAAAAAAAACCACCTGATTATTCAGCGCTTCCTTCTGTTATGATGCTTTGGGGTCCTTCAAATCATTTTCATTATGCACTACATAATAATAAAACTCTCTATGCAGGATGCTGATAATTCCTTGCATGGTCTCTGTGATTTCTAATTGTTTGAATAACAGCGTGCTATTGAAATGCCGTGCAGAAACATTGCATCACCCTGAGGGAATCAAGCTTTTCTGCTTTCACTCGGGGTGAAGATAAACATTTGAACAGTCGAAATAGGTAAAATATCCTAGGGAAGCCACTGTGAGAAGTAGACGTGCTCAGAGCAGAAGCCAGGCTGCAAAGGACAAAAAGGAAAAATAAATAAATAACTAGATAACATTGAATGGAAGGCACTCAAAGAAAGCCACATTGTTTTTTTTTTTTTTCTCTTGTGATCTTAAAGCAGAAGAGAAGCACCAGCAGACCCAGGAAAGTAATATCGCATGCTATTTTTGCGCTGCCATTATAAAATATGTATTGTTTATTGTTCTGCACTGCAGCTAAAGTTTTGCATCTGCCTCAAAAATAAAGTTTGTTTTGAAGTAGACTTGCAGCATCTCTGCACTCTAAGCCTTTCAGTGATGTTTCGAAGAGTGCAGTAACAGGATTTCAGTCTTCCAGCATGCACAGGCAGGTGTTAAGGTATAATTCATAGAATGAGGTAAAAATCGTGTCTGTGCATTCTGAATACTTGCTCAACATCAAGGCTTCCAGGACATTGGGATATGGTTTCCCTCTCTGCAAAATGTATGTAATAACACCATATCGTGGCGCCTCTAGGCCTGTATGAGCTCAGTGGCCCACTGATGGCCTGCTACTGAAATGGGGTGCGCACAAGCCCCCCAGAGGAATCCAGCTGCTGAGCTGCCCTGATGTGGTGAGGTGACCTGTAAAGGGCTCTACCAGGCGTTGTGTTTTCACAAGGCACGGTGCAACAGCACAGAGGTGGTCTGAACAGCGGAGGCAACTGAGGCGTGTGAGCACGGACCTGCCCAGCCTGGTTAACCTCGCCAGCCCCTGCTCAGAACCGGTGGAACTATCTCCACGTGGGATTGTGTTGAGATGTATTCAACATGCCCAGAGCTGCCCGGGTAAGTGAGCCGTCCTGCCTGCCTCCTGGCACCCAGCTGACCCACGCTGCAATGCCTGTTGGAGTATGGAGGCGTAATGTTCAGCCTGGCTTCGTTTCAACGAGCCTGCTGGTAATGTCAACAAAGGTGCCCTGTCTACCTAAAAGAAAAACCTTGCAGGAATCCAAATGATGGAGAAAGCATTTGGGAGTGATTGCGGGGCTCTCAGTGCAGGCATACACTGCCAGGTTAGCTTTAAATGGCCATTTAATGTTGGATTTGGAGGGGCAGGGACTTGGAGAAGAAGCTACTGGTATCCGACCAGAAATTTGGGTTTCTGATCACTGCTTTCTAGTCAGAACAGAGGAGGGCAAGAAATCTCACTGGTGGAAATACCATAAATGTACAACAAGCGTGTTTTTATTTATACACTGCTTTATGGCAAAGGGAAGGCTTTGGGCTTTTTTATGCTGCAAAATGTTGTTGTTTTTTTCCTTGCTTTTTTATTTTTGCCTGGAGAAAATATACGACATGTTTAAAATGACTGCAGAATGGAACATCGCTTTCCCTGTAAAATAGTGTGCACTGAGACATGGCTGGATCTCACACTTGACCAAATTAGCATATGCACTCAAATATCAGAGCTCTGACTAGTAAAAATAACACTGGATTTGCATTTTCACATTTTTAGCTCCCGCTTCCCTGTCTGTTTGGTTTTATGCCTTTTTTCTTGACTGACAATTCTCTTTGTGGCAGATTTATTGCTGTTCTGCTGTTTGGACCCTGTAATCAACTAGGCACTTGGCTGAAGACGTTAGTCATTTCATTAAGTACTTTTTGCAGAGATCTCAGACACCATTTTCTGTTGCTCTGGTTCCAAAAAGCAAATGACCCATGGCCAGCGAAGTCTGAATATGAATCTTTAATAAACAGAGGTAGTACCAACAACGCTCTCTGGTTTCCAAACTACGGCGGGCTAATTAAAATATGTTGAATAGGGAAGAGCTGCCATTGCCATCTCGCTCTGACACAAACATTCCTGCATCTGTTCCCAGTAAAACCGCTCTTTTAGAAGCGTGGTCACATTTATCCTTCTTGCTTCCTATCAAGCTACACATGAAACCTCCCTCATGCTATGTACAGATAGAGCGTAGTAATTTTTTTTAATTATTTTTCAGTAGTACATTGCTGAAAACAAGCGCTGAATAGTTGTCTTAGGAGCGGAGAGGAGATAAAGTGTGGAGTGGGCTCCTTTTTATCATTGCTGTGTCACTAATGATGATACTATATTCATGAACTAGGGAAGTACAATTATAGCATTCTCCTGCACTTATGAGCGAGGAACTATTCTCTCTTTCTATTGAGACACCTCCTTAAAATGCTGTTCCTCACTCCAGGGACAGTCCTTCATAGCTGTGAATCCTCTTTCAGCAGCATTCTCTCTGCAGGCAAAGCCTCCCTCTGTGCTCAGCGAACAATACCATACGCTGTTTGCAGGAGAGGGGAGGTGGGAGACCAGGCGCTCGCTGCTGCACTCACCCAGGGCCGGTTCACCGACCCCATTCATTTTTGCACAGACCAGTTCAGTAGAAAGCCAAGCTGGCTGTTCCAGCTGGCCAAGCAGCATTGCCATCACTTCTGGTTCTTGTTCGTGGTCCAGATCTGGGTAGGAATGGGCAGCCTCATGGGTTTCTCCATCAGGTCACCAGTCCCACCCCGCTACAGAGACCTTCCAGTTGTGCCTTGACGCGCTGTCCTCATCGCAGGGTCTAGCAATGCCACGCAGAAGCTGTGCCACAAGAGGTACAAAGGCAATCAGCTCCAAATCGCCCAAGGAGGAGCCCAGGTTTGCCAGTTGTCTTTGTTTGTTTTGTTTTTATGCTTTTGTGACCAGCAAAATGACTAAGTGGAGTGCTGAGCTCCTCCAAGGGTGTTGAGCTCCTCCAAGACTTTAATCGTATGAAATGGCATAGAACAGAGCAGATAAAAGAAACGGAATTCATCAGAGACTATCATAATGACCCAGAAGAATAAATGTAAGAAATTGAACCTTGTTTAATGATTGTTTACAGTGACGGCCCAGATTTTAATCAATGAACGTGTGAGCCCCATTACTTGCAGGATGCTCTGGGCCTGTGGGACAACCTTCAGTATTTTTTCCTTCCTCGGGGGAGCTGCAGGGTATCGGCTGACATCTTAGAAGCACTCCTTCCACACAAATGCTTTTAAAGCTGCTTTTTTTTCCCCTGCAGAAAGCATGGGTAAACCTTACACATGTATTTTGTGTATGCTCTTGGGTACAGTTTCATCCTGTGACCCTTAGAAGACCTCATTAACCTTCTCACAGCTTCTTGAGCCCGAGGAAAAAAAACAGCCAGCCTTCGTGCTGCCGAGCTTTCTGCAGTGCTACCCTTAGGAATACGGAAACCAAATGGATTTATTGACGTAACCATAATCGGAAGTCAAAGCCAGGATGATAAAATGGTGAAATGGCCAAATTACTTAAAATCAGAGACCTAGTGCAGGATCCGAAGGACTGAGGGGGGTCTCGCCTGGCCTGGCACCTCACGCAGGGACATCACAGCTTGGTTCTCCTCGTCCAGCAGGAGATGGTCGTCATGCTTCAAGGAGTGAAGGCAGCTTTGCCTCCAGCGATAGGGTTTCACTAAATGGAGTATGCGAAGTGCCACTCACTTTGTATTTATCCCGTAAGCGATGGCTCCTGCTCCAGGACGATGTGTGCTCCGTGGCGGTGCGTGCCTGGACGCGCACGGTTGCAGTAAGCTCTTCACCTCCTTCCCTGTAATTTGCTCTCCTTGACTTTGTGGGCACGGCTGAAATGGCAGCCTGCTTGTTCCTCTGGTCTGAAAAAAAATGTGCTTTAATATACTGTCATTTTCCCTGATAAGATGAACACTATAAATTAGACAGAGTCAGCAACCCAGTGCATTAATCTTACTGATGAAATCCTACCTTTAGCTTTTCCTGACATATATTTAATGTTGTCTTAATTGTGCAGCCTTTAAATGTGTGTACAAGCGCAGCAGCCGTAAGAAGCCCCAGCTGCAAGGCAGAAGCTCTCCTCCCGGAGCCGTGCGAGAGGTGGATGACACGCAGACCTCGCGGCCAGGAGATCCTGCTGAGGAGTGTACTGCAGCGCTTTTTCATCCCCTATCTAGTCAACCCCACAACGCAGGCTTCGTGCGGGGGTTCCCATAAGACTGGAGCACATAGTGTCAGGAGGCAGGTGTCCCTTTCTGGTGTCCCTCAACCACGAGCATCCTGCTTCATCCTGCTCAGGCTGGGCATGGTAGGAAAGGTTGGTCTCGCAGTTAAGGTTGGAGGCTTAGAAAATCTTTGTTTTCTCCTCACTTTTACTGAGAGAGGTCAGAAAAGTCGTTAGGGAACCTTTTTTTTGGGGGGGAGGTATCAAAAGATGCAAACGAATGCCTAATGAGCTCTAAAACGGTCTTTGAAGGCAGTGAGGGAGAGGTCTCTGAGATTTCAGAAATCCCACACAAAACGTTTGCATGCATCTTTAAGCATCTAAACACCTTTAAAAATGCGTCTCTTAAGTGCCCTGCTCTAAGATTAGCTTCGTACGTCCCCTGGGTGTTTTTTTAAATTGCATCCCAAGTTGCTTGGGTTTCCCCTAAAGAGTATCCTTTTGTTTTAATTTTCTCATTGACTTAGTTTCCTCTTGACTTGAGACGTAATATATATATTAACCCACGCTCATTTTTTGTAGCTAGGTGTTGAGTATTGGAGCTGTTTCTTAGCTGGTTTATGACCAAAAAGAAAAAAAAAAAAAAAAAAAAAAAAAAAAAAAGAGCATATGGCTGATTGTGTCCCATCTGAAATGCAAATGGTAGAGCAACGTGGAAAAAATCCTGATTACTCGAGCGGTAAACGGGTCCTAATGAAGCGAGTTTGACTAAGGTGGGAAGCTGGAAGTGGCTGTGGGAAGGAACGACGACTGTTAATGCTGTGGGGGAGCAGAGCATCCTTATGGCACTGCTAGGAGGTTCTCAGGAGAGGGACTGGGTGCTTTCTTACACTCTGTGTGTTCATCAGTGTGGTGAAATTGCTACACAGGGAGCCAGACTCCCGTCTTCTACTAGTTATGAAACCCTTTAATTTAATGTATAGCCTTGGCTTTTCACCTTTGGCCTCTCTTTGAGCTGAAGTTTTCTGTATTTAGTGATCTACCTAATGTAGAGTAAGCCTAAGTGTACACGAGCCGCGGTTCCCCAGGTTTTCATTTCCCAGGGCACACTTGCAGAAGCCAGAGACTGAGGGGGGTGATGGAAGGGATCGGACCCGCGATTCCCTGTGATTCCTCTTCCAAGCCCTTGCCCCCGGGGTTTTTCTGTTGCTGCACTTGCCGTGGCTGAAGGTGTCCGAACGCATGGTGCGAATGGAAGGGGAGCTGACTTTTAAACGCTTTCTGAAGCCAAGCAGCGAGGCTGGCGGGCTGGCATTTCCAGCACTTCGCTTTGAAAAGGCAGAGCCCGCGGAGCAGGCGCTGTGAGGCTGAGTGCGAGCAGCGGGCTGGAGACGGAGCGGCGCTGGCATTGCTCTCCCTTAAATGTCAGAAGGAGCCAGCAAGGGTTTAGATAGCAGCGTGCGCACAATTACATGCTCAGAAGAGCCGAAGAAGCTGCCGGGTCAGACCTCTGGCTTTGTCCCCGAGCAGGATGGCCTCGGTGTTAATGTGAGCTCCGCCAAGGCTGAGCTGCCTGGTGCAGGGGGCGGGGGATGGAAGATGAGCATGGCTTTCCTCCGCCGATGCCCGAGGGTGGCTGACATCACCAACGACACTGGAACAGGAGAAACCTAAGGAAAAAAAGTCTGCGGTGGAAGGTGGTGGATGTAATCAGGCTCCTCCAACTTGTGAGCAACGGGCAAGGCTCGCTAGGTGTGTCCACGTTAGCACGTTACTTGAGATCCAGACCATGCTATTGAAGCAAGACCCCCAGCTGCCCTCACCGTGCTCTTGGATCACGTCCTGCAGCATCCCGGGAGCTCACGAGCTGGGTCGCGGCCCTGGTGCCTCGCTGGTGCCACCCTCCGTTTTGGCACGGGGGTCGTCCCTGCGGGATGAAACGTGGTTTCTACATCGCTTCTTGTACTGTGATCAGAACGCCTGTAACCTGATCCTAAATTGATATAATGAATGGGTAACACTGATGCTGTGTCACATACCCGTGCTGTGTGGGCAGCACCTCAACAGAGGTAAATGCTGTGGTTTCTTTAATCTAGGAGGGTACAGCAACGTAAATTACTCATACATATGCTTGGATGTTCTTTGGTTTACAAGGAATCGCAGTTGGTAATGCTGTCATCTAGTTTTCCATCTATAACTCTCTTTTACCGTGTCCTTTTCCTTGCTTTTGTTTTCTGTGTCTCTCCCCTTTCCCTGCATTCATTTCCATCCAGAAATACAAATGACCTTTCAAGAGAATTTTCCACTTTCACTCCGTTGATTTGCATTGTTCAGTCAGGAAAACACAAACGCTTTTCTTTCTGAGATGCATTTATGATGTCACGAAAGAACTTTCTGATATTAGCCTCTTCTTTTTTCTCCCTTCCGTCTCTTCAGGTGTGTGTGCAACATTGACTGTTCTCAAACCAACTTCAATCCTCTTTGTGCTTCCGATGGGAAATCTTATGATAATGCATGTCAAATCAAAGAGGCATCATGCCAGAAACAGGAGAAAATTGAAGTCATGTCTTTGGGTCGATGTCAAGGTAACGCTCATAACAAAACTCATTTCAAAGAATGTTTTCAATTTTCGTTCAGGGAGGGAAAAAAAAAGAGAGAGGTAGAGAGAGAGAACTGGGGTTGGCTTCTTATTTGGCACTTCTCGCATTTCCATTAGGCTCCTGTAATGTGTACGGTACGCAGTGCTGGTGCTTGTTTCTCATCTGCTGGGCTCATGGGATGCCAGCAGTGCCTGGAAGGAAATTTTGTTAATACCACCTTGAGACTCGCTGTGTTTGCCACGAATACCGTGCCGCTCCGTGCCCAGCTCCCGGGGTGCTGTGTCACCTGTGTGACCCTTGAATTGACTTTAAAAACTCTAGTCTGTTTGGAAATAAAAATGAAGGAAATTTGCCTTAAAATAGCTCCTGTAAATAAAGTGTCTGCTGGGGCTCGGACAGTTAATAGCTTTTTTCCCCCTTAGCTTCTGACCTATAAATCTCAGTACATCTACTTACAAGGCCATACTATTCCCGTCTATTAAACGCATTCTCATTTATTCCCATTTCTTTAAAGGTAACTGCCCTATGTGACAGTTCATTTCAGGGTACATATTAAAACTCCCCAATTACTTCAAGTAGAGCAGAAATGACAAGTCCTGCTTTACGCTGATAGATTTATCCCAGCTGCAATCTGTTGTCACATATTGTTAGAAAAAAATGTGTTTTCTTAATGGAAGGTATTTCGTGTTTCATTCCAAAAAGCCCGCTCCTGCTGTTCTCACCTGGCAAGCCCAGGGGAGCCCTGCAGCCAGCAGTGGAAGGGACGCTATGTTAGCATGGGCACTGGGGCGTATTCAGAAGGAAGAGGAGGCTCCCCAAGCAATTCAACATGTTTCTTTTAACACAGATAATACCACAGCAACCACAAAATCTGAAGATGGGCATTACGCACGGACAGATTATGCAGGTATGGTTCCTCTTCCGTGAGAATCACAGTTGGCAAGAACATGTAAGTCGCTTTTCTCCTCTGTTTACGGAGGTGATGTGTCCTCATCTTCTGCTATGGTTTTGTTTGTTTGCGTTTAAGAAACACCGTGTTATTACTGTGTTTGGCTAGGAGCTATCTCCTTAACAAATGGGCTTCTTCCATTTTTATCAAGGTGCAGATACTCCGAACATAAAGCACCTGTTCCAGCAGTGGAAATAATAAACGGGGAAAAACCGTTTGCCAGAATTAACAGGCATTGATGAAAATTACCGAATTGCTATGCATAGAGTATGCGTATTCTTTTCATGATATATGCAGGCTTAAGAAAGTGAAGATCCAGAGCCTAGCACAGCTGTGATACGATGAAACATTTCCATAATAGATAAGATTATCTGTCTGTGTTTTACTGTTAAGTTAGCAAGGTTCTTGAAATGTGTTTTTTTACAGTGATAAACGGTTTTAATATATTTAGAAGCTACAGTAAAACATAATGGCCAAATAGCCTTATGTGGTATTTGAAATTAAAAGCGTGGAAATACTAGTGGGGTTCGGGAGGTGTTTGCTTTACACCCTTTGCCTCGGAGGATTGATTTAGAAAGGGAGCGTGTGCGGGGGCGTGGGTGCGCACACACTCGCGCAGATGTTCACAGCTCGTGCTGAGGTTTCAGGCATTTAGGAAGGTATGGTGAAAATGTGTCAGGCGTTGTGTTCGCAGCTTAGGTTTGTGAGATTTTTGTATTCCAAAAGGAGATCTTCCAAGAGAATAGATGCCAAGTGCTGGATTTACCTGAGCAGCTCGCTGCATGGCTTAGGTGAGATCCAGCTGATGTTTCACGGGTCTTAATATCTCTTACCATGAGATTACTTCAGCGTTACTGAATGTGTCTGGTCACCCCTTGTGAGGGCTCTGTGTGCACGATGGCCCCGTGTTGATATAACACCCAGCCATTTGAAACTGATTGTTCTGATCCCGCTTTAAAAATGGTGCGCGATGATTAAAACATAAGAGTTATGAATAAATGAAGGCTTGATGAGCCAGAGGAGCACGGTGTCAGGGTGGCTGCGGGACAAAGCAGCGAAGGAAGAAATCTCTACAGAAAGTGAATGCTGGCATTACTTTCCAAAAGATCAAAGACGTGCCATGGTCCAGATATTTCCTGCTGCCAAGGAGCCCTTCCACAGGTGAAGAGAGTCACGCACAGAAAGAAAAGTCTGCAGTCAGTTTTCTTAAAAGGCTGGAAGGGCTGAGGTTGTTTCCTGGGATGGGCAGAAATTATGGCAAACTAGACCAAAATGATTTATTTTGTGTCAGAAATAAGGACAAGAAATAGTGCTGCGTTAGATCCTTCCTCTTCCTTGCTGGAGAGCTGGGGAAATGGCTGGAGTCCCCAGATGCGACTGGAGGTCTGCAGCCCCTCGCTGAATTTTGAGCAGCCTGTCCCCCTCTGCTCCTGCCCGGTAACTGGCAGTGACCCACATCACCCGCAGAGAGGAGACAGCACGTTTAAGCACGAAGCAACCGAGTTGTAACAAAACGGGAGGAAAGGCAGCTTGAAGACGAGGGAGGAGGAGGAAATAATAGCAATGAGATGAGAAAGCAAAGTCATGGGTCATGGAGGAAGAGGAGCACGGAAGGCACCTTCAGCTCAGAAGTGGGCAGGAGGAGAACAGCTCCGGTTTAGCAGATGATACTTCAGCCCACGCTTGAAAGGAGAGATGGTGGGTAGCAGTCCTGAGGAGAAATTTGGTTGCAGCAAAGCTTCGTGGAAGTCAGAAGTCGAGCAGGGAACACAAGAAGGAAATTGGGTTATTGGGCAGGGAAGGCAGAACTATGGCTACTTGCGTTCCTTAAGTGCAGAAAAGTTCGATTCTGGTTAGTATAAGAATAATAAGTGGGAATAATGATGTAGAAGTGGTCTAGTAAGTCAAGTTGACAGTTGGACCTGATGATCTTGAAGGTCTTTTCCGACCTAAATGAGTCTACGAGTCCATGTTGTCTGTTACACTAACGCAGTGGTGCCAAATGCTCATTGCAAAATGCAACCAAACAGGACAGGTAGTAACCAAACAGCCCATCAAAACCCACGCACCCTAACCTCGGGGTCCCAGGCAGGCAGTTCCTTTGCAGACAGTCCAAAAGCCAGTGGACTTTTTTCATTATGAACCATTCACACAGTTGAATCAATGCCTTTGCTCCCTCCTGTTCTTCTTTGAAGCCCATTGATCCCGGTTAATGACCGCGTAAATCTTTCAGTCTGCAGAGCTGAGAGCACTCATTCCTTTGGAACATAAATCTTTACATTAAGTGGGCACAGCCTCATGTTTTTCAAGTGCTCTTTCTTCATGCAGGCAAGATTTGCTTTTGAGTTGGAAAAATGCCTTAGACACACAGAAGGCAGCCTATGTGTGCGACACGTGGCAGCGCTGTGTCTGTACATCCGTGTGCCCGTGCCTCTACGTCAACAATTCTGGCCCCTCTCCTTCTTCTGACACCCTGAAGAATTTGTCAGGCTTTGGGTGATTTTCACTCTTTTCAGCAAATACCAGCTTGTTGATGTTGATCGGGTTTGTGAGATGGCATTCAGTTCCAGCCAATATAGGGTTTTTCTTCAAATCCAGTAGGAATGCACTTGATCTCACAACTTCTATGGAAGAATATTTGTAAGCATTTTAATTGTAATGTATTTTTTAGAAAGTAGTGTCTGGATGTTTTCTTGGATAAGTTTTTCTTTCTCTGCATAAAGAAGTTGGCTGTTTCAGTGGCGTTTTTGCGTTAGATAGTCTGAGCAGTCAAGGAGTTTTCATCTTGTTTATTCATTTGTCTTTTTTTATTATTACTTAATGCTTACATTCCCTTCTTAAGATCTAGATATTAGCTATTATACCCCTTACTGATTTTATCCTTTTTCATTATCAAATTAAAAAGATTTTTTTTCCAAGCCATTTTAAGGACTAAAAAGAATAAATGGGCATGGATGAGCCATGTTTCAATGTTATATATTCATGAAAATTGTCAGTGAAGACACTGACAAATTTGATAGACCTACTCAATAATACGATCTTGCAGGCCAGACAAAACTCTCTCTATGAGCATTGATTAGATCAAGTCTCAGCAGCCAAACTCCAGCCACGCAGCAAAGATGATGAAAGCAGGGGGAGAAGGGGCATTTTTAGCCATGATAGTCTCTTTTGGTGGAAAATTCGCATCCACAAACGGTTGTTTTGAGCTGTACATTTGGGTTGCCCACTAGCAGATGGCTGTGTTGTCGAAGCAAACTGAATGCTCCACCAAAAAGGGCAAAACCCATCTGTGTCAACACACTGTCTGCCCTTTCCTGGGCCAAATCTGTGGCACGGAGGCCACAGGCACTACCGCGGATTATGCACTCCGGGGATAAAGAAGAGTCTTGGACCGTGCCTTTTCCAAAATAAATACAGCATAACATGGATGTTTGAAAAAAGAAAACTCTCCTCAAGCTTGGAGAAACCTCATCGTTCTGCGTCATTAACCTCTAATCTCTTTGACTGGGGGAAGAAGCCTCCCTTCTCACAGAAACTTGAGAGTGACCCGCTGATCCACAACGTGTAGGAAGCACCGGTGGGTGATGCATGCCTTTCTTCACAGCCTTGATGCCGACCCCGCTGACTTCACTCACAGTCGTCTTCATCATCCGTAGTAGTCCCTGGGTGGGGCCCAAGAATCAGAGCAGCAGCACTGGATTTCTCTACAAAGTGTGAGGTTTTTTCTTCCAATTCCAGGAATAAAATAAGAGATTCAGAGTGGATTCCTTCACCAGATTGTAAAACTTTCCAAGTAGGTTGTTTCGAGTGTAAACCACTAGACATTGCCCCTTAAAATTAATTTTTGTCAGACATACATTAAACTGGTGAAGGATAATAAAGCCCCAGAGCTTTAGCTATGGCATATAAACTATTGTGCAATTCTGCTCTGCCTTTGTGAACCAGACTTTCCTTTCTTCCTAATGGAATTAGCAAGTGAGACATAGAGCTGAACACCGTGCATCCATCACAGCGAGAGAGAAACCATTTCTCATCTTCAGCTTAGTAAAAGCACTAGGAAAATTGCATCCTTACGTATGCAGATTTGCTTGGCTTTCAGTTTAGTCAGGCTCTAAGTCAGAGGTTGTCACACTAAGCAAATAAATTAGTTAGGAAGTGTGGCTGCTTTTCCATTGAATTGCTTAAAAATTGAAAAAAAAAATAATACTATTTTGACAGCTGTGTGGCAGCAGGAATGCTGCCTCTGTGTGGCTGCCACCCGCGTTCTCGCACATTCCTGACATTTGTGAGTACAAGAACAATGCAACTTACACATTTCTTAAAAATGTAAAGCTGGGATTGTTAGCTGCATTTACAAGTGCAAGATTTTCTGAAAACTCCCATAAGGTTTATTCGCAGTGAAAATCCACAAAAGCCAACAGGTGAGCTCTTCAGAACAGTGAAAGAGCTCCACACAGACTGTATTCCAGGCCATACGTTTTGGATATTTTGGCCTGTGACTTGGGGAAAGCAATGAGGGCACGTGCCTCCTGGAGATACATCTGTATCATGCCCCATGTGCCTTTAAGATGTCCGATTGTTCAGAAATGTAAATGTCTACAAACAACTGAAGCCTGGGTCTTACAAATCCAATGTGATGTAAGAACAGAGCTGGTCTTAACTTAAAAAAATACTTTCTTAATAGAGTCAGCTGGAGAAGGCATTGTTGTCTACTCAATCCAGGCAATCCCAAGATTTTTCCACGTTTTCCAAGAAGTAAAGCAGAGGAAACGTCTCAGTTCTCTGGCTGGGATCTGGAGGCTTCCAAAATCACGCTCACAGAAAGCAGTACAGCATTGACTCGGAAATAATGACCATGTGTGGCTTAGTTTAATTTACGTAGCACTGTAAAACACATAAGAAATATGTGTTCATATTCAGGAGCTCCTTGAATGATTTTCAAAGGCAAAAGAGAGATTATCACGTTCTGATAGCGTGCCATGGTCCCTAGGCCCTCTGCTGCCTTTCAGCTCCTCCACTGTTGGTGATACCCAGAAGAAAATAAAAAATGTAAAGATAGAGTCTGCCTGGTAGGTTAATAAATCTCACTGTCAGCTACTTCTGAACTAAAGTCTGAGCAGCCAGCAATGTCAGCTTGGTCCCCGAACCTTCACTTGTCCTGCAGGCTTTTTTTAAATGAAAAATTGCAGCTGCTTCCTTTTGTCATTTAACTCCTCGATTTCAAGAGGTGCAGTGCAGAAAGTGCCACTCTGGCATTTTTCTGTGTCATCAGGTGGACCAGATGTTTTTCTTCTGAAACAGGAAAAAACGGGGCATTGATGTAATTGTGCAGGTGTGGGAATTGCCGCCGAGGCTATCCCAAGACTAGCAGTAGTTCAATGGAGTGCTCTTCTTACACAGAACAGTCTTAAATTTATCTTTAGATCCTGAGAGGTCTCCTTTAACTTTGAATTGCATATGGTAAGCTTGGTAAAATGTGCCTCATTATTTTGGATTTTTGTTTTTGTGTGTGCGTCTGGTTTTATAATGAGAGAAATTGTGCCTTTTCATTACTTACGATTTCCCGGTGTCATGCTCATGGAACCTGTAATTGTTAGCATTAAAACTTAAATTGGGTCTCAGGTGAACTGTTAGACATCTCTTTATGGAGACTTATGTAGCTCGGGAAATAAAGAGCATTTCCATTTGTGCCTTTAAAGCTTAGCCCTTAATTTAGTCACTAATGAATGTGAATCAGAAGTTGCGAATCAGTTTATGCTTTTACCCCTAATAAACAAATTCAGTAATATTGTGAATGAACTTTATAATAAAAGCTATTTCATTTGGGCACAAGCACGGTAACCTGAAAACACATTACGTCCAGGCTAAGAATTTGATCTGCAGGGAATGAACAGGAAAAGCAAACACTGCCGTGCAGCACCAAGACCGGCATGGGCAGCCTGAAACCGTGAAGTTGGGCTAGGCTATTCTGCTGTTACCAGCTTCCCTGAAATATTTAAGTCCTGAAAATGAATTCAGTTGTCAAGCTTCATCAAGGTTTGGGGGCAGGGGTGGAGTTGGTAGTACCAGCATATTCTTCTGTCGGTTTACTCCCAAACTGTTCAAGATTCGTGAATTTTGCTCCACACACTGTCTCCCACTTCTTGCTTCCCCAGGACCGTGCACCTTATGCGTTGTTATTTTCTTACACCATTGTGTAACCAGTCTTCTCTAACATTTTGCTTTGTTAAAGGTTATGGATTAAAACAGAACTGTATGTGCTATAGGGATGAGCAGACCAGGGCTCACGTAGGCATTCCTACCGGTTCTTCCGTTTGTGTCCCAGTCCATAAACATGTTACCGTTTCTCAGTGTTTTGTTGTATTTGGAATATAGAAATCCACCTTCCTGGGCAAATATAAACCTGCTTGTCTTTTGTCCTCTGTTCCGTATTTTGGTCAGAGGTGTGAATAAACTCCCAGGGAGGTGGAGCCTGCAGGAAAAAGAGAAGAGGCCTTGCTGCTTCCACATGCAAGTGTGATCCCTAAACCTCAACACAGCTTGGAGCAGGCCTCATTCCTCGAGTTGTTCTTGACCAGACACCTTCCTTCTCAATAGGATCGCTTAAGGCAAGGGGTACACGGAAAAAACAAGTGCAGGAGGGGACCCTCAGAAAAACGGCATCATGGTTGTCAGTCACACAGTTGTGCTCTACCTAAAACCAGTCACAGGATCTGTTTCTTCCCAGCCTGTCTTTTCAGAGGGCTTTGGAAATGAAGGACCAGCAACACGACCTACAACCCCCCTAGAAAGCTGCCCTGAACATCTGGAATACCTGCCGCAATGCACGGCCCCTCAGAGCACGTGGGCAGGACTTAGGGTTATCGAGGAACAGGTTATTTTATATTTCATATCTTGACTAACAGGTCCATGCTGTGTCTTTGCCAGTTCTGAGCTAAGATAGCTGCCGGTGCAGCCCCTGATGCGAGGAGCACCAGCCTGAACGCCATCCAACAACGCAGGAGGCCACAAAATGGCTTCCACAGACCCGTATTCAAATGTGCCACAGGCGGGCCCAGACCCAGATGGCGTCAGGTCTGTCGGCATTTGGGGAGGAGTTTCTCTCACCCTCGGTGTCACCCTTCCTCTGGGCTCCACGTGCTCTGATGAGCTCAAGAGCTGTCCTTGAAGGATGCTGCTCAGGATGGTGCCCAGCAGCTGTTTGCCATCCACAGCGCTAATTTGAATTAGTTAATGGGAATTGAGGAGTACCGTGGTATATTTTTATGCCTAGCAGCTCTATTTTGGGCCTCGTCTCTGAAAATCTGCTGTTAGGAATTCTTCCCGAGGATTCGAGAGTTAAAGTTGTAATGAGCTGCTGGAATATCCATTTTCAGGAAACATCAACATTTAAATATTCGTGTTTGATCTAGTCTGAAATGTGAAAAAATATTTTGAAATATTCATGGAGCTGAATTTCTTCAGAATTTTGTTTCATGGGTATTTTGGCATTCTTTGTGAAATGTTAGAAGTCAAAATACCGTGAGATGAAAGTATATGACAGTTTGTAATAAATAAGTTGTATATTGAGGAAAGTTGCTACTCAGAACTGACTAAAACATCTTTTATAGAAGGAGTATCATCGTGTCAAATTGCAATGCAAACATGAGATAATTTGCTCATTTCGACACCTGAAACAGTAACCTGATCCTAAAGATAAGTAAGGAGTTAGCCTAGGCACAGGAATTACAGATGGGGCTGGTAGAATGAAAAGAAATTTGGCTGGGGAAGAGAAGGAACCGGGAGACCTTCAGAAATAGGCTATATGGAGAAAAGTAGCAGTTTTTGCCTAGCTTAGTTTATTTTGGTAAAGAAAGTAAAGAGAGAGAAATGCTATTTTCACTTTGCTTATTTCACTTGTGAATGGTTCTACGTGTTTTCACTGAACATGCGTGCTCAAACAGGCATCTTGCACTGATGGGCCAAGCAATGCAACATACCTTCTCTTTTCACGTTCCCTAACATTTTGTGTATTAGACACTGAAACCGCTCATGATAAAAATTTGTGACATAAGAAAAAAGGATCGTGCTTATAGGAGGTAGGCAACGCTGTGGGAGATGCAGCATTTGAATGCCAGCCTTCCTTTCTCCGCTGCTTCTTGCCAAAGGAGCATTCCTCTGGACTCCGGAGAAGCCCAGCTGTGGAGTTCCCGGACTCACATCTGTACCCCGAGCAGGAGGCAGCACTCCTACAAACGGAGGTTCAAAAGCAGCATCTACCTGCTTAGCAAGGTGACTTCTCCCCTCCTGTCAACGCAGCAGCTGCAGCCCAAATGTGCTGTTATGTAATCGGTGGCAGCACATTTCCTGATTTTGTCAACGCCGAATTGAAATGCATTTCTTTGCCCGCTGCTGCTCTGACCAGCCTTATCCATTTGAGACAGCATTACATAATGGGAAAATATTTTTTAGATGGGAAAAAAAAAAATTAAAACCCTCCCTATGGTTTTAATCTCCCTCTTTCATCTGTGGTTTAAAGCTGTGTCAGGTGTGCACCCAAAACACCCCCTCCCCGGGGTATTTCATTTACGATTTCATTTCATAATGGAAGCCTGCTTCCAGCAAGCTGGGATGGGAAAGGATTAGGTAAAAAAAATATCGTTCTGAAATCAAGTAGCATCGGTCTAGCCTGCCTGTGTGCTCTGGAAATGAAGGAGCCGTGGAAGGGCTTGCTGTTGGTCGATAATACCAAAACTGATAAACTCTCGGTGTTTTGTCAGGCATAATGTATGCTAAACGTCTTCCTCTGCAGCTTGCCTCAACGAGAACTCTGACTGGTTTTAGACACATCTGGTACTGCAGATTTTTTTGTCTACCCCGTATTTCAGTGATTTACAGGGCCTGGGCTGGGCAGAAGGACGTCAGCTGTTTGGTTTAAAGTACGGATAGAAGAGGGGATAAGATTTTAAAAGGCAGTAGGTAAAATCCGGGCCTCATTGAGGCTAGTTGGAGAATGGTCACTGAATGTAAATGGCTTCCTGATTTCTCTGGACATTTTTTCATCCATCTTCATTCTTACTAAATTTTCCGTTTCCAGAAATTGCCCTTTTTTCCCGTTCGGCTTCTTTCCAGCTTGAGGCACGGGAAAGGAAGCACAGTGAGCTCCTCACTACTGAGTGGGAATTTCCAACATGCAGCCTGCTAACAAACAATCCTCTCAGGTTTTGCGAAAGCTTTTAACAACAACTGGGCAGACACAGAAAGCAAAGCTGTAGGCCGCTGCCATCAGCTTTATGATGCAGTCCTCAGGGGAGCCAGGTGAATAAAATCGAGGCCAGCAAACTGAGCAGGAGGCATCCCTTCAAAAGTGCAGTGCTCCGCTCAGTGCAGAGGAATGATCACAGTTGAGCAACATGCCAATAAAATGTATTTACTTTTCTGTATAATCTGAACAACAGCAGTGACAAGCGAGGTTGAAACCATGCTTGTTAGTCAACATCAGTCAACATCATCTCTCTTGAGTAGTCTTGGGCCATTCAGGGTCGTGTTCTGGTAACTAAAATAACCAAGGGTTGCGCAAGGGATTTGCAAGGCACGTGGTTCAAGACGCCTTCGAAATACCATGAATAGGAGCTGGGCATTTTTACTTCAGTCTCCCATTTTCTTACAAATTTACAGCTCTTCCTTCAGTTTCCTGGGTTAATTCTCTCGGGAGCTATGTTCTTACAAGCACAGATGCTACCTTAGGAAAGAAGAAAAAGGAGGGAAGGGAGCTGATAGGTGTCACGCTGAAGCTCTTGGAAGCACCTTACAGACATACCCCCCCCCCCAAAAAAAAAAAGAAAAAAAAAGATTGCTTTTAGTAATCAAAATGGAATATAAAGGTAGTGCAAAAATAGGGCGGTGAAACCTTCAGATTGTCAAAAGGATTGAAGGAGACGCCCTGCAGCTAAAATGACGTTGCGTGTCCGGTGTGCCACGTACCTGGGCTAACCTTTCCGTCTCCGTGCCTGCCATCAGACCTCTCTGGCAGGTTTGCCATTCATACTCGCTCTCAGCTGCAATTTTTTGAGTTTGCTTGAAGCGTGCAACCAAACACTAACCTCTTGTAACATCACGCTGGCAGGCCTAAAAATAAGTCGGAGACCTTTTCAAATACTGCTTCATGCCATCCATTGATCTCAGCAGAAAACAATCCATTCAGACCTGGAGTTCCTATTGGAAATGAGGGGACAGCCTGGTAATTGGATTAGGGTGTGCTTTTATTTGCAGCAGTGTCTCAAAATGAAGCTCCTGCTTTGTTTCATTGATTGCCTGCCTGATCTTTCTGCCAGTAAAAGCCACTCGCATTGCTGAAGAGACAGGGTGAGGATTGATGGAAAATGCAGAATCTTGTTATATAATGTGTGTGTGTTCCTATGAATATAATCAGGTAAATACAGATGATAAGTACATCCCCATGCAAACATGAAAATGTGCTTTGTTAATCCACAGTTAAATTGCTTAAAAGCAATTTTCATCAACATGGTACTTAAATATTGGAAGAGTCACCAGTTGCATCGATGTGAAAATTCCTGCCAGCCACCTTCGTGGGTGCCAAAGAGGGAATAGCCTGAGGACATAGGGATTGTGTGCGTGAATCTGTGGCCCTTGAAGTAAACATTATGGAAGGGCTTGGAAGGGAGAGAAAAAAAGCAAGTTTGACTGACGTGTTTTCAGAGGTGGGTCAGAAATCCTGAAGTGAATTTAGGATTGCAGTTGCGCGGCACGCAGGGCACTACAGTGCTCCTTTCCATTAATCCCCCACAACAACTCTGCACCAAATTGGTGTTTATAGCTGTTACCCAATGTATCGTTTTCTTCCATCCAAACCAGGCCATTTGACCCCGTTATGCTTATGAAATGCATCTGTAGGCAGCTTAATTCCCATGTAGTCCTTCAGACCTTGCAGAAGTCACAGCTGGTAAGAGCCCCATGCCAGCCCACCAAGCCAAGTCCCACCGGGCACTGAGAGCACTGGCACCATGCCTCTCCCTTTCCATCATCCCCGTGGGGGAAAATGTACATCCTCGGTGGGCAAAGCTGCCATTGCAGCCACAATCCTTTATTTCTGCACGGGCACCAAGGGCACAGCCCCCGGCCCCCTCCCCACACACGTTCCTGGGCGAGGGAAGCATCGTTCGTCACGCAGCCGTCCCCCGTGGCAGAGCTGGCCAAACAATCCAGCTCCCTCCACGCATCAATATTCTTGACACCCGTCTGAAAACTTAGCTCGTGCATATCCATCTACTGCTGGAAAAGTGTCAGAAGGGTACAAATATCCCACCGTTTTTAGAGTTGTATCAAAAGTATTTATCAGCTTTCTGGCCCCTCGTCCCATTTGTCACATCGATGCTGTCCGCCAGTCCAGGGAGGTGAAGTCCTTCAGAAACACAGTGGCAGATGGGTGAAACTCCGTAAGCCGTGGTTAAAGGTGACTTCTGGGGGTTGCTGTGCCTGTTGTTACAAGCAGAAAGCTCCTGGTGTCGTCACCCGGCAGCAGGCTGAGTTCAGGAGGCGGTTCCTCCTCACCTCGGCAGGGTGGGAGGACTTGGGGGCTGTCTTCTTGCCACCGTGGAGCTGAGTTGAGTCACAAGTGAGAGTCCCAGCTGATTGCTGGTTACTCCACAATCTGCTGCAAGTGCCACCAGCACTCCCACACCTGCTGGTGACTCCCGGGTGCCACATCCTCCAGCTGCACCCTCAGCCATTCGTCCCAGTGCCAGTTCACAAAGTGGAGGTGTCAGGAGTCTGGTTTCTCCACACACACGTTACTGGTGGGAAGCTCTTCTAGCTCCGTGATCCCACGCAGGGCAGCAGAGAAGCAGCTCTTTAATGTGCAGGTAACATACAGCTGCCTCATGCTCCGAATCTGGGATGCCTCCCTAGCACTGCTGGTTTTTAGCAGGCAATGTATTCGAGCTGAAACTTTGCCCACGTAGCATCTGCTCCAGCATTATCTCTCTTTGACGAGAGAGCTGAATATGTAATGTCCAGTTGGCTCTCGTGGTGTTGAGTAAGGCTGTGGTTTCTGCTGGTGTTTCGCAGTTCTGGAGGTCCCAAGCAGCTCTTGCAACAATCTCCTGCTCTTGTTCAGATGTGGAAGGTCAGCAACAAAAATCAATGCTGCCTTCATAGTGGTAATGAGCATGACCCGCCACCTTTTTTAGGGTGGCCACAAGTTCCATCAGGTATCTGAGGCCTACTTGCAAATCCTGACTCACATTGCAGATTGTCTTCGGCCGTTTCATAGGAAATCTTAAGGCCTTGCAGTTCTGCTCTCCGTGCACTCTGCTTGGCATCAAAGGTAGAGCTGTAAAGCAGAAGACCTGCCCGTAGACTGTACTGATAGCTAAGGCTGCCAAGTTATGAAAATGAGTTGTTTCAGGGCTTTTTAGCCTCTTAAGGAGGATGGTTCTGAGAGAGCTCTACTTTATTGAAGGCATTGCTTTGGAGTCGCGGCAGACTGTTTACTCAAAGGGGAAAAAAAACGTGGAACCTTCATATGCAAATGTATGGCATTTGGAAATGTCATATAGCTGCATCTACATATAAATAAGCTGCTCTCCAGTGCTGCACCAGCAAGGCAGCTTTGATACAGAAATTGCATGGTAGCGCACAAAGCAGAAGCAGCGGGACACCACTCGGTCAAGTTCGAGGAGTTTTGTTCCTTAATCACCACTTAGCTAAGTTAACTAACGTTGCTCTGCTGCTGCATGTTGGAATAGCTGCTGTCTGCGTTTGCTCTAGAGGAGCCGTGGGTGTCAGTAAGTGCTGCACGACAGGGACAAGGGGCTGGGGCCTGAACCCAGGTGCTTGCCCTGTTGCAAGCACAGTGCAGAGAGCCCTTTCTCTGGAGGCGCACTAAAATTTGGGCCCCGAGGGTGGTATGGTGTTTGGTTCGTGGGTGCGTGGCGAGGGCTGTCTCGCTGAAGCGGTGTGATCCGCTCTGCCCGTGCCGCGCCACGTGTGATGGATGCAGCCTTCGCCGCTGCCTTCGGGCACGCGGCCTAATTGGAGGGAACCTCACAAATCTCTGCACCGACAACAACTTTCTTTCCACACAGCGTTGCAGCGATAATAAGGTTAACTCATCCTCCAAGGGCTCTGTCATGAGCTGCCTAAGGAGGTCATACAGGAGGAGAAAAACCGCTGCGATATTCCTGTACAAGATCCGGCTGCTCGGCTGGTTCCTGAGCGGGGAGGAAGCGGCTCCCGGGGGCCCGCCTCGCCTCTCCTACGGGGGGACACCAGCGGCACGCCAAAACCAAAGATTAGCCGAGTTAGCACAGGGGAGGATTTAATCTGTTCTAGGAATGGTGTTAACGCAGATTTATTCAATCCTGGAACAATAGAAGAAAGCGCGGGCTGTCAGGTCCCCTCTGCCCAGGGCTGTGATACATCCACAACAAGGCCTCGCGTCGTTAAATTACATCCACAGAAATGATCACAGGCCCTGAGATGTGCCCTCACAGTGGTCATCTTAAAAAGCCCAGTTTGTCCCCAAAAGCCTGGGGAGGTGCGTTGAGGACAGCTAACACAGAGACGTTATGGGGAGCTGAAGGCCTTCTCAGTGTGGTGGTGAAAAGCAGGCCCCAGAAGCCAGGCTGACCCTGGCCCCACACACGCAGCGTTTAGGTTACATTTACTTTGGAATTGACAAATAGACTTGTTGTGCACTGGAAGAAGATTTAACAGGTTGCCCGATGCCAAGCAGCCATCTCAAACAGGGAGGAAGCATTCACAGGCGTCAGGGAAAGTGCTCTTGAATTGCTAAAGTTCCGAGATGGCTTCAACATGTAGGCCATAGCCCATAGATACCTGCCTACAGGCTTCAAGTACTTTGTTGTCCATTTGAACGTCTGCGATTGTTAGTGTCTTAGTTCATTGGTTTCTATTGCTAATTGGCAGCAGGTCGAATAATTGTGACACACTGCTGCAGAAGATGGAGCACAATATTTTTCTCCCAAGTGTATCAGGACATCTTACCATCATCTCAAATGTAAAAAGCACTAGGTTATTTTTAAAAAGGAAAGTGGATGTTAGCTTATTCCAGGAAACTCATTTGCATGGGGACATTTAAAATTAATAAATTGCTGTGTTGAGCAAGCCTATTTTCTGCCTGAGAAAATGAGTGAATGTAATTTAATTCATAAGGTTCCATTTCTTTTTTTTTTTTCCTCTTGGTGAAGTAGCTAATACGGGGATGGTATTTTTTTGCGTGTTTTATGCAAAAAGATTAGCTTGAAATGTGTGCTTGGGTGGCTGCAGGATGCAATTTGCCTGGGGCTACAGCATACTGGTGCCAGACATTTTCAGCTGCCATTTGGTGTCTCACCTCCACCAGCTTGCAGGGAGAGTGGGCTGGTGAATCCCCTCTCGAGTGGCAGCGAGCGCTTCCTCCGAAATTTCCCGTCCGACGCCTACCCAAGCGGTAATTTTCAGGCAGGTTGCTCGCATCTTTGCTTCCATGCAAGGGGACGCTCTGTTCGCAAGGTGGTGAGCCACAAGGTGCTCACGAGGTTTTCAACCAAAGGAACATACAGCGCCAGGATAATTAATTAGTAGGTCGGGCCGGGGCAGCTGCGAACGGCAAGGCAGGGCTGTGCTGGTGGACAGCAGAGCCAGGATTTCTCAGTACACTTCTTCATCGCAGGTACAGAGGAGGCCTGCTGAAGGGCTTCACCCTCGTAAGTTGCTGTGGGGCCTCAGTTCCTGGTGGATGAGACCAGAGAAGGAAAGGTACCAGAAAGCCTGCTAAAGCGGTTCTGCGCTTTCAGACGTGACACCATTTTCACTTTGTTCCTCCTGATCTCACCGTGGCACCTTTGAATTTCAGCAGATGCTGCAAACGTTGCCGAGTCCCCTCTCCCCAAACAGAGCAGCAGATGCTTACTGTGCGAGGACTGCAGATGAGCAGCACGACCTGTCCCTCGGCTCAGCCGCGGGGTACGGGCTCCCACCCGCAGCCAGCCACCCCGACAAACCTCAGGGCATCCTCTGCTTCTGTGCCACAGGGCAGCACTCTCTGGACCTTTATTTTGATTTCAGATAAGAATCGTCTCACCGAGTCTCTGATCCAGATCAGAAGAGCTTTGTTAGATAAGTTTCCAGTGCTATGCTCTGGGCAGTGTCCTTTTGGGAGAGCTGCCAAGGATGTAGAAGGGGGGAACAGACTTCCAAAAGGGGTTGAGAAGGTTAAGGATGTATATTTAACCTAAGAATCCCTTCCCCCTTTATAAATCCTCTGAAAATGTGATGTGTAAGGAGTCAGTACCTCAATACCAGTGAGAGCTTTTGGCTGCCAACGTGACTGACCTCAGCAGCATTAAAAGATTTAAATTATTAAGTCAATTCTTCTTAACCACAGCCTCCAACGAGATAGGTGTCAAAATATTTTTCACTGCACATCAGTTACCACCTCCTCCTTTATCTGATAAAATATATGTGTATATATGTATTTGCAGGACCTCTCTCAGTCCTGTGATGACTGTACACAAGGTATTAGCCCCGTACTTGAGCCAGTGTTTTATCATCTGGACATAACCGATCAGTTATTATTTCCATAAGCTCCACAGCATTGTAAATGCTAACGAGAGAGTTTACAGGCTGTGGCCCTCCACTTTGCTTGCCTGAAGCCATCTGGAAAGTCTCCCTGACTCAAACGTGAAGAACAACAGAATTAATAGCCCTGCACAATTGATTGGTAAGTGCCTGGCAGTCAATTGCTGGACACAAGAATCCTATTTTTGCCTAGATTTTTATCTACTTTCTCCAAAGTGGATTGCAGGGACTTACGCCTGGGAGGAATTTGCTGTGCACTTCAGGCAGTACTTCATGTAATCCTCATCAAGGGCACTAATGGATTTATTCCTTTGTCAGCGGAGCTGCTCCAAACCTGCAGTTGTGTAACAGAAGCTCCACACTTCTGCCTTCTTGACTAGTTTGGCTGCCTTGTTTTCATCACTTGCAAAGTCAGGTCCCACGGCTGGACAGACTGCTTCGTGGTTTGATTTTCAGCCTTCACTGAGAGACTTACCCGAGAATCCTCACGGTGCACATTCAGTTTCCCAAAGCCTTGAAAGGAAGGCATATAGTTAAACCAGAAATTTAAACAGTACAAAGCAGATTTGAAACAATTCTTCCTTTTTTTCTTTTTTATTTTTTTTAAGGAGAGGAGAGGAACAGCCCCATGTGTTAAGGAATTTAGACAAGATAGCTTTAAATAATTTGTACAACTTCTCAGCAGATAATCCACCAAGAGAATGAAGATCAGTCACACCGGATCATTTCCAGGACCCAATTTCCTACCCCAGCAAAATAGCTCATCGTCTCAGCATGTCCCTGCCATCCAAGAAAAAAGGTTGGAGAGCAATGTTCAACTAGGAGACTCTTCTAGTAGTCAAGATGATAAGCTGCTTCAGTCTACACAAAGTAGCATCTGGCCTCAATGCATTTAAAAATAATCTGTTTTGACTAGTATATCTCGTATGATAGGCTATCATGTCATGTTCTGACAGCAACAAAAGATGTGCACAATATGAAATGTCATGTTAGGCTAAAGGCGCAAAAAAAAACGTTGCAGAAATGCAAAGATGTTGGTTTCATCACACTGGTGTTTTCTGTCAGGAAAATGCTCCCAGAAAAAAAAAGTTCCTGAATACTGTTATCTGGAGGGTGAGGGTGTACTTCCTTTTAAAATCCAGAGGAGAAGCATTTTGAGGATTGTGGCAGGAATTACATGTGTCCAAAGACAGGAAAGACTGGCCGAGTCAGTCCAATTTTATCTTTAGGCTTTTACCCCTTTCTGTCTCAAATTCTGGCCATCACAACAGCGTACGAATCCGCCCTTCTGGTGCGCAGAGTTGCCAGTAACAGCGCCACCAGCCTGGTGTTTGAGGAGCTGATACTGAATTTAGCACTGTGGCAGCCTGGCTGGCTGTGCCTTTGGTCCTCATCATTGCTCTGAGAGTGCTCAGTGAGTGGGGACTTGGTATTTAGGCTCTGCTCTTTGTAGGCATGAGGCTGGTGTGGTAGAGGGCCTCCTTAGTTCCGTGGTGCTGTGACCCGGTTAGTTCCAGCACGGAAAGTATAAGTGATCCTAAATTATAATAAGGGGGGGATTGTAATTTATTTGACTAAATGCCTGGTTTTCATTTCTTGAACTTCGTCAAGTTCTTCCATCATTCATAGTCGAAGCACGTTTTCCTTCATATCCTCCCTCTTTAGAAATGCCTTCTGAATTACTGAAATGGCAGATTGAACTAAAAAATAAGCCTTCCCACCCTCTCTGCCTTTATGTTCAATTTCTAACTGCTCTAGAAGAGTCAGCAGTCGAAACGAGAGTCTACGGACAGCTCGTGTCTGAATTCTGTGGTTTGTTCCTCGCCAGGTGATGTGTTACCAAGTGTTTCTCCTGTTCAAGCAAGGCCTAAGGCCATTTCGCTTTAATTCAGCAATGCATTTTTTCCATCCCACCATTACACTGTAGGTGTAATTACAAGTTCTGTGGGATCCTAGATTTGCTTAAAAGTGTGCTAGAGACCCTTTTAAGGCAAACACAGTTCCTACCCACACGACTGTGGGAAGAGGGAAAATCGTTCCTCTCTTTGCCAGCCTACACACGGCGGGGAGCATCTGCACCCCCCTCTCGGGTCCTGGCGGATCGGGCTGTCCTGAAACTAACAGTTTCCCTCACCACCTTGAAGCACACCTTTGAAAACCCTGAACCCAAATGTCTGGCTAATGTGAGGGAGGAGGGATCCTCATGCTGGCTGGTACGGCTGCACAGGCATCCCACAGATGTCGCGGGGCCTGGGAGGGAAGGACTGGAGCCCGACACACCGGCACACGCGGAGCGCTCTCTCGCTCTGCAGAAAGGAAGCAAACTTCTACCAGAGGCAGGTCGGCAGGAAACGAGAAGCAATAGAAAAGAATGCGGGGTAGTAAGGATCCCTTATTTCTTTCTGCACTTTTCAGGACAGAATCCTAGAGTCATTAAGGCCTCCAAGATAACCGGTCCAGCCATCACCCTACCGCCGATACCACCCACCAAACCACGTCCCCAGGCACCCTGTCCAACCTTGCCTTAAACGTACTCGAACGCAGAGCATAGCAGAGGTCCCGCGCAGCCAGCAGCCATCAGGCACAGTGCACTGCATGTGGGTGCAGCCCAGCGGGTGCCAGGACATCAGCATTTCTGGGAAGGTCCATTGGTGGCTGGCACTTGGCACACGCACGGTTGGTAGGACAGAGGCAGACTCATGGGAAGCTGACGGGTTCTCCTTCTGTTTAATAAAAAAAGGTGGAAATTCAGCACTGTTGGTTCGGATTATGACTTCATGGGCTGTGCTTTTGTGTTTGCTGCAGATTTCTTCTTGAGGTTAAGAGAAAACAGGGCTGTGAAATAAGTCTAGCATTGCTTCCTCCCATCCCTTCAACCCTATTCTTTCATCTCTCCCAGAGAGGAGAATGTCGTCCTTGATCCTGAAATGTCCTGCAAGTCCTGGAGATGAAAGAGCAGTTCGTGCTCTCTGAAGGGATGTGGAGGGTGCCCCGTCATTCGTGTTTCCTGGGAGTCTGTCCTTATCTGTCTTAACATAAGGACAGCATCGCCTACTTTATTACTGCAAGTTGTCAGAGACTCTTAAAACTCTCCTTGGCTGGGAGGGTGCCTGGGCACGCCTGCAGCCAGCCAAGGGGCTGAGGGGCGCAGCACCGACGGCAGCGGGGCCTCGGCACCCAGGGGCTTCGCTGGGAGGCTGCACGTGCCTCGGCTCACTCGTGTGCAAATGGCATTTCCTCAGACATCGACAGGTTTTTCTCTCTTTTTTTTTTTTTAATAATCGTGGCTAGATGACACCAGCACAGGAAAAGGATTGTTATTGTTTGAGATGCAATAAGCACTGGCTGCATGGAAGAATTTGTTTCTGGTAACGGTGAAATACTGTGATTATGGCTTCTCCCAGATAGCAGAGGAGTGCGTCCTAGATTACATTTCAAGCCAAAACAAGCCTTGCCTGGGGGTGAGGGGGCAATCTGTAGAGGGTAGTGGAAATGATTGAGCATCTCTCACGTGCAGCTCTATAATCAGTTTGAGAATAGTCAAATTTTGTTTTTCTGGCGATTCATTTGCTGTAACTCGACAGGAATTAGCTGTGCAGAAGGATGACAGAAAACCCTGCAAAGCTTTGCGTCTGCATCAGTTTATTTTTCTCCTGCCCGAGCACCTGTTTCAAGATGCCAAACCTTGTCTTCCTTCACATGAACAACATCTCCCGCATCTCCTCCTTTTGATTTTCCTCTCTCTCGTGCGTTGTGTTCTGCACCTCGCCCTGTGCTGCCAGGTTAACGCTGCCTTCACCTGTGTTCACAGAGAATGCAAATAAACTGGAAGAAAGTGCACGAGGGATCTACATCCCCTGTCCAGAGCATTACAACGGCTTCTGCATGCACGGCAAGTGTGAGCACTCCACTAACATGCTGGAGCCGTCCTGCAGGTAACCCTTGTCCAGCTGAGCAGGGAAAGCTACGCGCACGGAAATACCGGCTTACAAAAACACTTGCTCTAGATAAACTATGGAAAATGATGGCAACCTCGGCCCTTTGTGCTGCAGAATGCATTAGGATTTAATTATTCAACGAAGTCCCTGCTTTATGGGGCCAAACGGTATCGAGTTATGCACGCTGTTAATCGATTGCAAAAACACCCGGTAACCTCCGGGTGTGTTTAAATATTTTTGGAAAAGCACAGAGTGCCCAGGCAGCCCGGTCTGAAGGAGAGGGGTGCCCCCAGGGCTCTGTCCCCAACTTCTGCTTCTTCCTGCGTGGGCTTTTCAGTGGAAACAGAGCTGGAGGGGAAAGCCGCTGCCCGTTCCCCGGAATCGCAGAGGGGAGGTGTGGGGCCGCGGGACGGCAACCGGCGAGCAGCGCAGCGGGCAGCGCTGGGGAGGGTGGTTGCAACACCAACACGGGGCTTTTTATAGCAACCAGACAAAATGTAAATGATGTATCCACTTGCAGGAACATCTAATCACATTTTGTATGGAGCTGGGATGATTGCTTATCACCTCCTTAGGGGTAATCTGCATAAGGAGCCACAACTAGATGGCTTTCAGCCCTCCCCCACCTCCCCAAAGAAAGGGAGAAATCTAAAATATGTTGTGCAAGGTACTGAATGGATCCTGCAAGTGCTTCCGTGCGGTGCTGGATGAGTCCTGGTCCTTTGGGAACCTCCCAGCACTACCTCTGTGGTTTGCACCCGCAGACCTCGGTGACACGGGACTTGGAGCCTTCCCTATGAGGCGTCCGAGAAGGCACCAGTGCTCTCGCTGGGGACCCATCCTGCAAAAAGAAAATGCATAAGCTTGCGCTTAAGCCACCGGTTGTTTATTTATTTTTTTTTCAGATATGCTTTGTTTCAGCGTTGTTCAAAACTGGCAGGTGTAACTGGAAGAAGTATTTTTCGTTTCAGATGCGATGCCGGCTATACTGGACAACACTGTGAAAAAAAGGACTACAGCGTTTTATATGTGGTTCCAGGTCCAGTACGATTTCAGTATGTCTTAATAGCAGCTGTGATTGGAACTATCCAGATTGCTATCATCTGTGTTGTAGTCCTCTGTATTACAAGGTCAGTATCTCTGGTGCTTTGCAATAGAAAAGAAAAAGGGCATTTTTTTTCCTGCTTTATTGCACTGATTATACGGATTTCTGCAGTGACACTTGTGATAACAAATACTGTTTAATTCCCCAGCAAGCAGGTGATAGCGCCTGGTCCCACCAGCCAGTGCTCCTTCATTGTTTCGACTGCATTTTTACTTCCTTTTTAATCAAACTTAGGTGGCGATGGTGCCTACAGCAAGTGAAGGTTCCTGTTTTGTATTCAGACGCTTGGACAAGCATTGTTCATATAAATAAGGGGGATATAAATACAGCAGCTGGATCAACACTTAATAAAACTAATCATATCTCCATCTGGTTTCCTCAAGGGCCCGTTCCCTTAGTCCTAATCAGGCAAAGCATACAAACTTCTAAGCCTGTTTGCAGTCCCCTTGATTAAATGATTTCATTAGGCTTGTATGCACGTTCAAAGGTACCGCACACGTCTCAGGGCTAAACTAGATGGCACACCAAACCACGTGCTGTATTACTTTTTAATGAGGAGGAAGGGTTTACTTGAATGGAAGCAACAGCCCCAAGGTGGCTCAGAAGGGAGGGCTCAACACAATCCCTCCACGCGTGTTTCTGCTCTGAACTGTTTGATAGTCTCTGGGGGTCGGGGCTGAGTTCTGAGCTTGAGGTGTCTTCAGGCTTCTCTCCGAAATCACAAGGTTAAATCCACTCCGCTGGTAGCACCGACACAGCACTCTTTTAGCAAGAAATGTCTATAAAAAAGACAAGAAAGTAAAAGCCAGGCATCACACCTCTGTAGAAAATAAAATTTCTAATATATTTCAGTTCCTCTGTTGCACTACCTGGCTGGGAGACAAGTGTAGCATTTGCTCCTGGAAAAGGAAAAAAAAAAGAAAAGATTCATAAATCCTTCTCTAGCCTCAAGGCATAAAACAAAACCCTCTGATGAAGCCGAGCTGGTTTTCTGGCTCAGCTGAGGCCATCAGCTCAATGCTGGAGGAGGCCATGGGCAATATTGTGGTGGCATTTCAAACAACCAAAAGGGCAGTGCCTAGGAAAAAGAAGGTGGCATAGTAACCAGTAATGGAAAAACGCTCGGCATCATTGTTTGGAGCAGCTGTGGTTTTGGCACCTTCATGCAGTAAATCAAAGTACCTGATACTGACGAGTGGAGACAGGATGTGCTGAGTGATCCGGGCCTGCAGTGCAAATTACCTGTGGCCCTGTTTTCCGACATGGATGGTACCTTTTCCCGCAGACTTTGTAACCAAGTTAATTTATGATCTTTTGACTTTCCTCTGTAATGCGTGTAATTACTGCAGAGCATTCTCCATCCCGGCATAATAATTGGAGATACATTTGCAAAAAGCGTACTCTTAAGTGGCTTAAGAGAAATCCATGTGACAGGAGAGTGTTGTGGCAGCATATGCATAAGTAATTGAGTTTTTGAAGTTCATCTGCTTCAGAGAACCTGACTGCACTGGGTTGAACTCCCTGCCCTGAACTCTTGAAAATGCTACAATCACCCTCACAGCTTCCTGGGAGAAAGCAGCGAAACGGCACGCAGTCAGAGGCCAGGACAGCCGCCTCCTTCGCTGCTCTTTGCAGTGCAGCTTCACCTAATTAATTTATCAAAAGAGCTTGGTGCGCTGTGTCCAAGCCCTGCACTTGAGCTGCATGAGAATACCGCGGTAAATTTTCGAGCTGTTGTTACTGCTCCTAAAATCTTACCGGTAAAATGGGGCACGTTCAGGCGGTGCCCACCAGTGCTGGAAATTTGGGCTTCGAGGGCTGTGCTCCGTGGTGAGCTCGGCCCCCTGGCTACCCGTCACCGGTGCCAGCAGAAGGAAGGCACCGGGGAAGGCGCTGGGGTGGAGGGATAGGGGCCAGGGAGCAAGAGGTGCAGGGGGAAAGCGATGGGGCAGTGGGGCACGGGCCCTGCGCCCGAGGACTTTGAGCGTGGAGGTAAGGCAAAGGGCAGGCAGTGATAGAGATGGAGGAGGATGGTAAATAACGTAGGTACAGCCCTGGTGTCATAACGATTCTCAGCAGTTTTCTCTATGGCTTTGCATTTTTTAGCGCGTCCCTAATGTTTAGTCACAGCAGCTTATTTATGCGAAGAACTAACTTGATTAAAAACGAATGCGTAACGCGTTTCACCTGCTGGGAGTCGCCGGGAGCAACTCCTGGGAGCCAGCCCCAGCGGAGGGCGGGCGGGCAGCCTGTGCTCGGGTGCCTCGTTCACACTGCTGGCACCGCCGTGGTCGGAAGGGAGCACGTCTCCACCGCCGAGCGCCCCTGAGGTCTTCTGGTAGAAGTTAGGGGCTGAGGAAAAGCTGTCACTCTGTTTTTAGTAGGTGATTTTTACGTCTGAAAGGCCGGTTAAATGCCAACAGCCCTCATAAGAAACCCAGGCACAACATAGGTGTGGGTCCAATAGCACTGCATTTAAGCGGTCGTGGTGTCAGAACCCGGCCCTGGTGCCTCTCCAGGTACATCTTTGCTTCTATCCATCGGTGCCGTAGTGTGTTGTGCAATGAAAACACGGGCATCTGGGGTTAAGAGATGCTTCCCATAGCCTTAATGGGCGTAATCTCGATGCCTGAATTGATTTCTCTCAAGCTCGGACTGAGAGACCATGTAGGTGCTGTCAGATTCTGGGGCAGCGCCTGCGGGGTGCACGTCTCCTTGCGTCCAGCTGGAGCAGCCCGTATCCTCTGTGCTCCAGGAGCACTCGGCCACTTCCCCCAGGACTGCTGCCCGTCCTGGCCATCCCCCAGCCACCCAGGCCCTCCGTGTTTCTTACAAGTCCCCCCCCAGTTTTCCCACTGGCCACCTCCGCCGTGGCTTCCCGGCTGAAACTGCCACCAAAGGCTTTTCCCCCAGCCCTGGCTTGCTTGGCTGGGGCAGGCCCGGTTCGGATCCCCTTTAGGGGAGCAGGCAGTGAGCACTGAGCTTGCCGTGAAATCACACACCAGCCCAAGCCTGCCTTAGTTTCACAATGGAAGCTCTGCCATAACCTCTGAGAGCGGAGGGAATGCCGTAGTAATGACAGCAGCCTGCTTTCCTGCTTCCAGGCAAGGGACGAGGCAAAATATAGCACGCAGCTATACAGTTTCTCATGAGGGGGTGGTCCCGTTGGCTTAAAAGTGCGACAAGTCAGGACAATCTGACCCACATTTCGTTAGACACTTATATAACTGTGTTTCAGCAATGTGAAATGCTTCAGAAGTCCTCATGCTCTTGCTCTTATTTAGCCTTTCAGTTGGAGTCACGAAACTGTAGCATCATTTCCATTCGACGGTGGGGGGGGGGGGAAAGCCCTAGCCTTTTTGATTGGAAAAGGTTGCTGAAATTTTCACTGTGTTTTGCTGCTAGGGATTGACTTGACACGGAGCTGAAGGCAAGTGCCGTGAGCTCGCGCGGCCAGCATGACCTGTAGGGCTTCACAAGGTGCCACTGAAGGCAGCTTCACGGCACAGAAAAACAAGCTAGCGCCGTGCAGAGGGCTCCTCCTCCGTGCCAGCGTGCTCTGGGGTGCTGCAGGGCTTTCCGCCGCGCCGCCCCGGGACGGGGTAGCTCCTCCTGAGCATCAGCGGGAGACAGGAGGAGCCTGTTCCTCGCCCTGTGCAAAATGCCTGCTAGGTCACCCCCGTGAGGGACTGATCCTGTTGCTGGCTGGCTGTAGCTCACCATTTTCCTGCTGATCCCACAAATAGCAGGAGTGCGAACATCTTCAGAGGGTGTTGGTGTCACCCTGCTGCAGTTCTGCTCACCCGGCGGTTTCGGCTGTAACCCTTTGGCTTTCCGTCCCTTGTAACCTCCCGGGACTGACCCCAGGGGCCGGACATCCCCACGCTTTCTGCCTAAGGGTGCCTCTCCGTGGAAGGAAGCGCACCCTGAAGCCAGTGCTGCTTTGGGTGCAAGGTTGCCCTTGCCGAGGAGCACCGTGAGGTTTGGTCCCAGTGCAAAAGAGCTTTGCTTTTGCAGCCAGTCAAAAGCAAATGAGGCTTTGTCCTTCCAGTGCATCTGCTGGGTAAGGAGAGTAGCATCCACAGGGAAAGGTGTGGGCGTCCGCAGGGCACGGTGCTGCTCACTCGTGTCCCAAGCATGGAGCATTTTCCTGGAACCTGATGGCGGTTGCAGATGCTCGGCCCTCCAGAAGCACGGTCAGCAGGAGCCGACTGCTGCACCCGCTTTGTAAATACTTTCTGGGCCTGTGGTGCTGGGCAGGTGAGTGAGAGACCCTCCTGAACTGTCCGGCAGCACCCTGCTGAAAATAATCTCCTCATTTTAAATAATTGCCCAGCTCCAGCTGAGCCCCACAGCACAGCAGGGGCTGTAGCAAGGAGCAGGAACCCTTAAAAGTTTCCCCTACCGTGCGTTTGTTTATGGCTTGGTGGTTTTGTCCCCCGACAATAGGGGCGGAGGCACAGGCCCCTCGCTGTCGGCCAGCCCTCCCATCGCCTCGAGGACACCCAAGCAGTGTCAGCAGGTCCCCCGGTAGCGCTCACGTCCGCGGCGGCCGTGCGGCAGATGCCTTGCTGCGAACGGTCTGCTCTTACGGCTCTCTCTTCCAGGAAATGTCCCAGGAGCAACAGAATCCACAGACAGAAGCAAAACACAGGGCACTACAGTTCAGACAACACGACGAGAGCATCGACAAGGTTAATTTAAAGAGCGCATGTTTCCACAATGGCAAAACTAACTGCAGAGAGCTTGGACTACAAAATACAGTATTATAGACAAAAGATTAAGACAAGATCTACACATGTTGCCTTGCATTTGTGGTAATCTACACCAATGAGAACATGTACTACAGCTATATTTGATTATGTATGGATATATTTGAAATAGTATACATTGTCTTGATGTTTTTCTGTAATGTAAATAAACTATTTATATCACACAATATAGTTTTTTCTTTTTCATGTATTTGTTATATATAATAAATACTCAGTGATGAGAAAAAAATTGGCTTTCTTAAATGTGCTGTATCTCATAGCTGTGTAGAGTCTTGGGCTATTGTACATGGACACTAACAAATCTTCTCTTCTTTCTTTTTCCAGTTCTAGTGGCAATTTTGAGTCTACTGAACTCAGTAGTAGGGTTTTGAGTTGGTCCAAGATCAGCGACAATTATGGATGTGGGAAAGGTGAAGAATAATTTAACCTACATTGAGGAGGGATTAAATATTTCAGATCCGGACTCAACTACATTTCATCAGCTGCTTTCTCCCATGCCATCTATCTTTACTCTCCCATAGCTTAGAAAAATCCTTACCTTCTAAATTAAGTCCTAACCAAAGGGGAAAATGGAAATTCTTGGTAACTGCTTATGGGAGTGCCGGGGGCAATGTCTCGGTCTGGGAGGGAATGAGGTGTCCGTCAAGGTGAACCCTGCCAGGACGCACTGCAGCATCTCCAACTCTGGCCACTGGAGTGAGTGAAAAGTGCTTCCTACTGTTGATTGAAAATTATTAGGTTAAAAAAGTTAATAACATAATAACAGCTGAAATGCCAGCACCATTTGTACCTCATGAACATGCTGATATAATTTATTTTTTCAAAGAGAAGGTGAAAACCACTCAGAAAATACCTTATGAATAACTTTATGGGTGACCCTACTCCATTAAATGTAATGAACTCAAACGCTGGCTACACCTCGGGAAAATCAGGGCATGTGTTTTGTCACATCCACGTGATGGACAAGATGCAGAGTTATTGCCGCGGTAGCTGAAACTCTCCAAAACACTTCCTTTTGGGAAGCTAGTGTTACTCGAGTGTGTGCTATGACTTTTGAAGGTGACAGAGTGACACTGAAGGGCAGAGAGTGGGCTCGTCACTCATGCTGGATCGCATCCACTCCGCGGATTGACTGCTGGAGTACTTACTGGTCACGCTAAATAACGTAACGCAACTAGGAAACACAACAACTTGTACCACTGCTCCTGGCCAAAGAGAATTTGCCTGGGCACAAACTGCCCATGACAAACACGAGGAGTATTTTTCACCGTCACCTCTGTGTAAGACATTGCATGTGGGGCTCAGTCAGGTCTGGGGTCACCCGGGGTGATGGAGCACGAGTGCGTTTCCATCTCCTGCCTTCAGCATTAGCCTGGTCACTCACAACAGTCGCCACCGGTGAGAGCCCAGCCGATCTCTGGCCTTCAGGCACGGGTGAAGCAGTATTTCTACCCTAACACGGCTTTTGGTTCCCCACCATCTCACCCCAGCCTGCTTTGAAGTGACTCCATTGCATGACGTTCACATGGTCTCAGTTCTTGTCTTGTTGCGGGTTTCTTGAATTTTTGAAGGTAATAAAAGGCGATTGGCAAGAGATGCTTCCCGGCACCTGGTCTATGCTGATTGATGGGCGTGGGCGTGCGGTGCCTGGGCAGGCAGCGGGCAGGAGGCATCTCAGCGGCATCACGCTGCGCCCCTGCAGCTTCCTCCAGCAGCTGACGGCGCCGCAGCGTTGGGTTGAGGACGGGGCCGGCGGGAGCGCTGCGCCGCAGCCTCCCCCCATGCTCTGTGCTTTTCTGAGCGAGGTGTCGGAGGCCAGCCCTTGTCACAAGCTCACATTTTTTGAGCGGCGTCCAAATGTCAACCCCCCCACTGGGACTATCAGCTCCGGCTTGTTTATTTCTGGCACTCACATAAAATGCAAAAAATCAAATGTTGGCACATACACACAGCCATGTAGCTATAGCAATAAAATTATTTTTTTTAAAAAAAAGGCAATTGTTAGTCCATCTGAAAATAGCATAGCATAGCTAGAAGCAGAAATAGGAGTCCCACACATCATCTCTGGCCTTGCTGAAGTTACTGGCCCTGCACTTACCGTGTAGTGCCACGCTTAATCCCTGAACAGCCCGCGTCTCAGAGGTGCTACTGGCTGCATCCCCAGCTGCAGAGCCTGCCACAAATCCTTCACACCTCCGAAAACCAGAGGTTTTAAGTACTGGCTGCATACTTAAGGGCAGGAAGAGGAAAGCGATGTTGTTTGTAATGCCCAGGGGACGGCTCCCACCGAGCATCAGAGACCTCCTGGTGCCTCCAAAACGGAGCCCTCAGCCCAGCATGCGAGTGTGGGCGTGCAGGTTGAACATAACAGCGGCTTCAGGGTGTACGGGAGGCAACAGTGACTCCTGCATAAAGCATATGCAGAACTTGGATCAAAGAGGGGCAGGAATTTGGAGAACTGGGGTTTGGTTTGCTTTTTCCCTTTCCTGAAGGGATGGAAGCAGTGTAAGGACACACACCTCCCTGAGCCGCTGTACTGGGGAGCACCCCTATGGGCACGGCAGCCGAGGTCAAGGGTTTCGGGGCTGGGGTAGGACTAAGTGCATCACCCCCACCACCAAAAAGAAAAAAAAAAAGAAGGCCATGCACTGTGTGGAAGACAAATTCAGTTATTCAGCCTGTACCTGGAGATGCGTGGGTCAGCTGCTGCAGGGGTGCTCCTTAAGCTGGAAGCAAGAGAAAAATTAATGTCATAGGCAGGGTGGTGAAGCACTAAAGAGGAGGCACAGCTCAAGCAGCCACTCCTGGGGCTGCAGGTGCACAAATCTGCTACTGGGAGCGCTGCACTGGGTCCCATAAATGCCACAGCAGCATGCAGACAGCACGCGGCCGGAGGCCAGGGCTGCAGCCAGGCCAAGGCAGGGGCCGGGTGCCGCTGGGCCCCGCCAGCGCTGCCTCCCCTTTTCCAGCAGCCGCTCTCGCACAAGTTTCCTCTTCAAAGCGCTCACTAAAGCTCCTTTGAAAACAAAATGATTAAAGGCTATCTCTCCTCTCATCCGACATCAGACACATCTCGCTCCGCATCCTTGCTTTTTTTGTTTTATTATGCGTGCCGCTGTGCCACCGCAGCCTGGAAGTTACCACCTCGCCTCCAAGCCAGGCTCATTACGGCACATCAAAGCCTGCACACCTGCCTTTTATTCGTGGCTCCTGTGGGTCCGTAGGTAAAGCGGGGCCGGGAAGGCCCACGGTTTGTCACAGGTTGGGTTTCATTTCCTCAGGTGACTTCAGTTGGACTTAGAGGTGGCTGGAAGTATTGATACTATTTTATCCAGCGTTATGGTCTGGATGAGCCACAACCTGACCAAGTGAGCCCATCACATTCAGGTCTCTTGTGCACAGAGCCCCAAAATGCTCATTTTTGGGCAGACAGCCGCCACACCAGGGGCAGCCACGGGGCTGGGGCACTGCAGAGCCGTGTCGGGGGTGGCCACGGCTCCCGGCTGATCTTCATATCGGGTGGGTTTAGCTTAGTTCAGCTCCAGTTCAATTAACAGCTTTGTCCCAGCAGGAGGACTGCTGAAAACAAAGATGCATTTAAAAATAAATAAGTAAATATATAAAGCAGGTTGGGTTTGTGTTTTTGTTTTTGTTTTAACCATATTGAATGAGAGCCACAAAGCAGTAAAATATTCCGCAGTCACACACAGAAGCAGCCAAGGCTGCATAATAATAAAAATAAATTAAAAAATATAAAAAGAAAAGAAAAGCAGGAAAGCAGGCAAGGACTCTTACTGATTGATGGCTTTGTCAGGGAGCAGCGAGCAGCTCTGCCGGGCATCGGAGCCCGGCCCCGGCCCCGTCGCCAGTCCCCGGCTCGAGGCGCTGGGGCGCGGCGCGGGCACGAAGCCTGGCAGCGCCCTGCAGGGGGCTGTGGGGGCCCTGCCCTGCCCCAGCGCACCCAGGTGCCCCTGCAGTTACTCGGGGCACTTCTGTGGTGCAGGGCCAGGCTTTACGGCGAGGAGCTTTCAGCAGCGCAGGTGAGGAGGAGCCGCTTAACGTGGCCTGGGTTTGAGGCTACGGATGGCGCTTCCTTTATTTCACATTTTGAAATAAAAAGAAGCTTCTTGTTTAATGGTTAATAAAAATGATTAGTGCTCCCAGGGCACTGATTCTGACAGATGCGGAATGGCTGGAGGGACCAGCTACAAGGCACGTGGGAAGATGAAACCCATTTTCTTTTTTATTTTATTTTTTTTTATACTGTTGAGTTCGTCTCCACCAGCATTTGCAAGATGTAATTATATGTTGCTCCTGTCACAGAAGCAAAGCGTGCATGATGGGCCGGGGCCCGCCAGCAGTGGCACAGCAAACTCTTCTGCAGCGAAGGAAAGCTTCCAGCTAAGTGTGCACACACACGTACATACATACACGTACAATACATCTCGCTGTGTGTTTTGATGGATATTTACACGAAGAAAAGCCCACTCCCCTGCAGCACGTGCTGCCGCCCCTGGCCTCACCACCTCCCCAGCACAACCCAGCCCTGTGGCTTGGCAGCCCAAAGCTGGCTCCGTTTTTACCTTCTTTTTTTTCACACCATGGAAAAATGATGTGCCCCGGCGCATCACCAGGATGGGACCGGGGGGTGGCATGGGAAGGCAATGGTGCCGTCACCTCCACTGGTGTCCCCAGCCCACCAGCCCAGTGTGCCCGGGTTCGGGTTCATCTGTCAGCCCTTTCAGTTGGGTCGCTCGCACGGCGAGGTGAGGCTTCCTTACCTCTTGGGCTTCTCCACGGGAGGGGGAGACCTTTGGTGTCGGCTGCAGAGGGACTCGTTTGCTTCACTGAGCGTTGTTAAGGGTGCCCCGAGGTCTGCGCGCACGTGGAGCCACCAAGCAGGAGCTGTTGTGATGCTGCCTGAAACCGGTCGTGGGCGTTTTCCCAGCGAGGTGTCTCCCGCCCAGATGTCTTGCCAGCCAGCTCTTGAATTTTGTGACACCAACGCAAAAGTGTCATGAAGACGGGCTGGTCCGAGCCCTGCCTCACACAGCACTGCAGAGAAACATTCATGAAAAAAGATATATATACATATTTTTTTAAAATGAAAAGACAAATGCAAGAAAGGGTCGTCGTTGGGTAAAAACCAATTGAGCAGGGCGTCAGAGAGACACAAGATTAGGGAAGACAACGTTTAAGTGTTCCATCGTTACGGATTCATTCGGTGCTCTTTATGGTAACACCGATCGGTTGGAATCCGCTCGGTGTTTATGGGGCTGCCATCCCAGCTGCTGCAGAAATTCCCAGGTAATTCCTCATTAACGTGCCATTAAACATAATTCCCAGCCGGTGCCTTCGTTACTTCACCAGCACAGACTAAGCTCTCTTTCCCCATTCTCTACATTCGAACCCCAGGGTTTATGTTGCTTTTACCTTTATTAGGGTTCTAAAATGTAATGCTCCTTATGCTACATTGCTGCTGCCTGGCTTTTTGATGCCATCAAAACCATGCAGATCGAGGAGGGGGGCTAATGGTGATCCCTCATTTTTTTCCACCGGCATTTGACTGCGAAACAACCAAAGATGATTCAGCTCATCACTGGCCACAGCCCAGCCAGCGAACTGGGGCGTGTGCTCACAGCAATGAACCAAAGCAGACCCCCGGGCTGTTTTTTAAGACTCTCTCAAGCCACCCTTGGGTGCACCCCAGGGCTGGCACAGCCCCTGGAAGGTGGAGGAAGGCTCCAGCACCGCTCGCTCCCAGCCCCGGAGGGTGGCGATGCCGCAGCCCGGCCTCCTCCGCCGCCAGCGCGGCTTTACGCCGAACACCCAGCCCGCTGCTGAGGGATTTCTCCACTTAATGAAAACCCCGGGAAGAATATGAATGCGTGGAGGTTAAAGGAACCTGGCAGCGCTTACTTGTCTGTCATGTCTTTAAGGATTGCCATTAAGTCATAAACGTGACAAAGATTAAAGAGTTTATTAATGTTATTAGAGACTTGAGATAAAATGCTATGCCTTGCAGGGTCTCTCTCCCTCTCTCACTATTTAATGAAAACATTTTCATCACTTTCTGAATCTATTATACCAAATATTCATTTCAGGAGTCCCAAAATGATTTTATTTTAATTAGAAAAGATGTAGCAACCACCTGAAAGTAATGCAGCCGAGCACCTCGCCACAACTCCCCTCTCCCTGCTCCCGGCAGGCGAGCCATTCCGATGCACCTGAGCTGCCCCCGAGCCCCAGGGGACCCCAGGGGACCCCAAAAGCCTGCCCCAGCCTGCCCCCGAACCCCGACACCTTTATGCCGGAGCCTTCCCGGCCGGCTCAACGCTTGGCATTTGCAAGGCAAGCAGCTCGCAGACGCTCTGTCTTTTAAACTTTCCACCCAGCCCGGCTTAATTTGCTAATTTATTCTGCAACCTGATTTACTGTTAATTTATTTTGGTGAGGAAGGTAGCCCGGCTCTAAATTCCAATTAATTAAAGGGGAGGGCTTAACGCTTCTCTGCCGCGCGGTAGCTGCCGCATCCCGCCACCCCGCGTCCCGTTCCAGTGCCGCACCGAAGCGCTTCCAAACTTCATCACCGCCACCTGATAGAAACCCGCCTGCAAATTAATTCCACGCGCACAAGGGATTGCTCCTCGCCCATGTGCCTTTAAGAGCCCAATTTCGGCTCCAGCGATCATCACCTGCTGCTTAGCAACAGCCACGGCGTCACGGGCTCGTCCCACACTAAAATGTCAAATTCGGGATGTGCTTCGGCACCCCGCCTTGTCCAGCCCTGCAGGTGCTGCCCCGCCCCCGGATAACAGCAGCAGATTTTGTTAACTTTTTTATTATTTTTTTTGAGGAATGTCCAGTTTTAGGGATCCTAAAAACGTAACGATAGCCCCTGGCTGCTTTAGCCCCAGCGCATCGCCGCGGGCACAGCGGTGCCTGGGCTGCTCACCGCTTTGCGCTGAACACCTCTACCAGAGTGCGCCTTCCAGAAGCACCCTTTGGGGGCCTGCAGAGAGCAAACCGAGGGCTGGATCCTGCGCGTTAAACCTCACAACTGAGGCACCAGAAAACAAAGGGCACGTCTGCATTCAAGGAAAAATCGGTGGGGAGGGCGCGCACGCAAGACGGGCAGTCCTGCCAGCAGCCGTGACTCCGCTTTTGGCAAGGCTGGCCGGCTTGGCAAGCACCAGGGTAATGAGACCAGCTGAAATAGCAGGCACCGGGGCTGCTCTTTCAAGCAATTATCCTCCAGAGGAACATGGGGAAAAGGTTCCTGGAGACGTGGTGTGGCTGCAGGGCGAAGGCTGCTCGCCTTCCCGCAGCCAGGGCCGGGCTTGTAGAGCCAGGTGGGTCTGCAGCAGGGAAGCCCCCACAGCCGTCCTTGAATTCACAAACACACAGCTGCTCCAAGCAGCAGCTGAACTGTTTGGCATCCCAGCTGCATGACATGCCATGACCGGCAGCTTTGGGTTAGGAGAGGCCCAGCAGCTCAATGGGGACACGGCCCCGATCCGTGCCCCCAGCCACGGCCACGTGCTGGGCTGGGGAAACAGGCACGGGGCGATGCTCTTCTGGTGCTTCTCAGCTACAGCAGTTACCAGAACCAACTCTGGACATTTATATTTGTATAAACAAAGGCCAGCAGCCTGGGGGAACATGAACAGCAACAGCAGCTCGCACGAACATGCCCAACCTTGGCTGGGAAGGAGGACCCGGTTCCTGCAACAAGCCGTGGGAGCTTCTCTATCTCTCTCCCAGAGGGTATCTGGTAGCTGGGTTTGTAAAACCATGGCCACGAAAAGCAAGAACACATGAGGAAAGCCTCGAAAGGCAATCCTCCCTGTCAGCACAGACTGTCACCCGTGGCAGTGGGGAGTCAGACAGCGGAAGGAGTGGCAGGCAGGGTGGGCTTGGCATGGGACCGGGACACAAAGGGCATGTACGCACCTCTCACTGTGAAAAAACGCAGAAAAAGACATACCTGTGTATACGTAGCTCCACACACACATGTAGATGCTCCTTCCAAACATACATGTTCCTTCCAAAAGATGGAAACGCTTTGCTCACTGGTGTTTTCAGTGCAGGAAGGCGAGCTCCGGCTCTTGCGCTTTTCACAGAGAACCTCTCAGGTGTCAGTGGAAAACATGTCAGAGGCAGCACAAACGGGGGTTGGGGTGGATTGTCGGCGTCTGGCTGCACCAAGCCTTCTCCCCCTCGAAATCCTCATGCTCCTTAGCCGCATGGGATGATACCCAACCAGGAATAGTGATGTCTTTTCGGGAAATGTTACCCAAAAAGGGCAAATAGTTTCGAATGCAGCAGCACGGCGTATGCACAAAGTATTGCTTTTGATGCCTTCAGAGACTCTGCTCTAGCTAAAAGGAAATTAAAAATAAATAAATAAATAAATGCTGCCGTTTCACCTAGCACACTGCAATGTTGCTTTTGTCAGAATTTGGCCGCGGCTTCTTCCAGGAGGGGTCTGGGAAACCAGTATAGGGGAGGGAAAGGAGCCGGCAGCGGCGCAGCATCAGGCTGGCTCGCAGCAGTGGCCGCCTGCGCTGGCCCTGCCTGCGGAGCTGCTCCGTGCGGAGGAGCCCGGCCGCAGCCCCGTGAGGCCGCTGGGCGCAGGCTCTGACCCACCGCGCTCTTACCTTCACTGCCACACTCATGGCCACGTGTCAGCTCTCAGAAGTCACTTGGAAGGGTCGAGGACACGCCGCTTCTTCTGCAGGAGGACCAGGGCAGCAGCCCTGATGTTCTCCGGTGAGGACCTTTTCACAGTATGGCTTACGGTGGTCTCTTTGGTGCTAGGCGGCTCCACGGAGCTGTTCCTCAGCAGACCTGCACCACCTCCATCCCGTGCTGGCTACCGGGTCTGCTGCTAGCTTTTCAGAGCCACCCTCAGGCCTTCTTCCACTGGCCCTGCTGGGTCCCTGGAGACCTGGGGAAGAGAGATGCCACCGCTGCTGCTGCGAGCAGTAACAGCAAGGCCAGGGGGTCTGGTCCTCACCTGCTGGGAGGGGGCCTTCTTTTGTACACCTCCACCAGCGAGTGCTGGGAATCACTGGGAAGCCTGTCTGCACAAATGGTGCTGTGTGCAGCCAAACCGAAAAGCGCCAGAAGAAGCTGGCGGCCTCACGGACCGAATAACCAACGATGACAACTCCCTGGTCAGCTGGCAAAGTCGTGCTCAACCCAATTCATACTTCCGACGAGAAAACAAAACCCAAATCCCAAAATAAAAAAGCTCAGCTCTGAAAAGCCCGTGTAGATGGCCATTGCTGTCCATGAACTGGAAAGGATGTCGAGGGACATCAGCTGGCCTTTCTTGCTACTTGTCACTGCCGGCCGTCAGACCTCTCCTCCCGCCAAGTTTCACAGTCCCCACATCTCTTAAGGCAATGGAAGAGGACGCAGAGGTGTGCCATTTTCCCTTTAAAAGAAAAATCCCTTCAAAACTAAAAAAAAAATAGTAATAATAATTACATGGCTTTCGCATAAAGTGACGCAAGTCGTACGCTTTTAGATAGAGACATACAAGGCAAAAATACAGAAATCTGAATCCGACCTATCTTTAAAAGCTATTTTTACGTGAGAGACAGAGGAAGGAGGGCGATAGGGAACGGCAACCAGAGCCTGAATAATATTTGAGAGCAAACCGCGGTGAGGAATTAACCTTTTCCTAATTAGCAGCCATGCGGCACAGGAAACCATGCAGCCGAGAGCCATTTCCGCGAGACGGGGCTGTCGGTCCGTGAGACAACCTGGCTGTCCTTCAGAAGGAGCGGCAGCAGACGGGGCCAGGCTCAGGAAGAGGGATGGGGACGGGGCCAGGACCCCGCCGCACGCCGGGCAGGGCGATGGCCAAGCCCTCCGGCCCAGGAAGCAGCAAGCGCTGAGCTTCCATTGCAGGATGGAAGCTCGCAAGGTAACGATCAGCAAAGGCAGTCGAAACGGGGCTGTTCTGAAGGCAATCCGATTTTTCATGCAAGAGGAAAATGATTCGGGAAGTTGGACTTCACAAGGCTTTAACCTCCTACAACCTGACGTTTCGTGTCCTCCTCTGTATGACTCTGACTGTCCAAACGTTACCGTGTTTAGTAACCGGAGACGTGGAATTACTCGCTCAAAGTACGCGGTGGAGAACATTTGATTATTTTCTTTTTAGCCTGGATCTGAGCTCCTCAAATCACCCCACAGCTCGCTGCAAGCCTCCCGCATCATCCCCATGGCAAGCAGCTTGGCCAGAGGCTTTATTTTTAACCGCTTAATTTTTATGACCACCCACGCTCTTACATCTCAGCATGGAGAGCTCTCAGGGATGCACGAGGCGGATACGGCAAATGGCATGGAGACGGTGCCGGTCCTGGTGGCCTGGTCCTCTTGAACCTCATTAAAGCTACAGAAGGCAGCTAGCTACCTGCTGCCTGACCCAATACCGCTGGATCTGTGGGGAATAAATAACTAAATAAGCATCTTTAAAGCACGCTGCCCCTTCAGGCTATGCTACCTTGAATTATGTGCTGCTGCACTACACAAAATAGGGGACTGATGCGATGAGAAGCTTGGGGAGAGGAAGGTTTATCAGCTTGTAAGAAAATGAGAGTCGGGGAGAGAAAGAAGATGGAAAAGGAAGACGTTCTAATGCAAAATTCAGCTTGCCTTTTTCCCTTTAAGCGTCTCAGTCAGCCGGGCGTTGTCCAAGAGCAGAAGGCATTTTTCTGAATCTCTTAAATGACATTTTTCATCACCAGTCAGCTAAAGAAGCGAGTATTTCCCTTCGTATTATTTCTTGGAGTTACACTAAGGAGATCTGCAGCAGCCAGCTCTTTTTTGCTGTCTGTGCACGAGAGTCAAAAGCTGAACAGCATCTAGCACACCACCGCGGCCGCTCGCTTGCCTTACCCCACCGGGGTACCCTCTGGTGCCTGGAGGTCGGGATGCAGATCTGATGCCTGAGTCCCCAGGGCCGCCCCCTGCTCATCCTGTAAGCAAGACAAGGCAGAGGAGACGAGGCTCCGTGGCAGCCAGACATCGGTGCTGCAGGACTGGGGACCTGCCGTGGGGACCCACACGTGCCACCGATTTACGTCCCACTTCAGAGAAGGGTTCTGTGGAGCTACCCAAGCAGCACGGAGCAGGCATGCAAGCAGGGCGAGAGGCAGCTGAAAAGCAACGGCACAGCAGCTGGTGGGTTTGGAGGACCTGCCTTACACATCCGGGTCATCGCCTCACATCTGCCTCATTGCAGAGCAGCAACAAGGTCATGACCCGTTGATAGGCCCTCCGTGACAGACACAGAAGGGTTTGCAGGGCCAGACCAGCTTGCCGTGTGCTGCTTTCCTGCCTGGAGCAGCCCATGTGGCAGGGATTAGTTGATTTTTGTGTTGGCAGCATGAGCAGCCGTCGGGGCTGCTCTGTTCAGGACGGGCATCCCGACTTGATGCCCAGCAAGAGGCCAGCGCAGGGGATGGCTGTCCCACCGCCAGCTCCTAGAGAACCCAAACTTCTCCCAAAAGGTTTTCAACCACATCCAACAAACCCCAACCACCGCAAGAGCTGGCCAAGAGCTGTGAGCGGCGGGGGGCTGCGCCCTCCTGTCTCGCAGAAGAGGAACCATCTCCAGCAGGGCGGGGGGTGACAGCGGCAAGCACGGGCAGAGCCGAACTGGAGGGGGAAAGGCAGCCCCAGGGCACCAGCACGTGGATGTCTGAAACACAGAGCAATGGTTAGAGGCAGCCAACGCTTGTAAATAACTCCTAGTGACCTGTGCCCGGGCTAAAAATCCAGTTCGCCCCGCTCGTGGCTTTGCTTTGAACACAAGTTTGCTGCCCGCGACCCAGGGGATGTCAGCGCACAGGAGAGCGCTTCGGAAAGCCTCGGTGCTCGCTGAGTAAACAAACCAATTTGCAGCTTGACATTTTAGCCGTGTCCTATGCAGAGGACTTTCTGCTTATTCAATCTTTCTGAATAAAAACACTTAATAGCTGTGTGATAATAAATAGGGTATTAATGCTATGCGTCACGGATGCTCGGTACCTGATTTAACCTTTTATTTTTTTTTTTTCCTTCTAACCTCGACAGGGGCTCTGAAAAATACGCAGCTTTTTATATAACTAAATTAATAAGTGTTTTCAGCCACTGAAAATAATTACCACTGAGAACTGAGGCCAGCCGGTCCGTGGTGGATGCCGTTCGCCTCCCTCTTACGTCGCTGCTGTGATCCTTGCCTCGACCGGGGGCGTGAGACTGAGCCAAGGGATGCGCACCCCCAGTGTGCTGCTCTCCCACCCTTTCCATGCCCTCCTGCCCCATCGTTGCTGGGATTCGAGGTGGGAGCCATCGAATTACCCGAGGACAAACCTAAGCGCTCGCTTTTACAGGGCAACTGATCTGCTAAGAGCAAGAGTTGTTTGGGACATGGCACGTTGAGTTTGTGGCGCTGCGCTTTGCATTGCCCTGCTGTCTCCTGCGACGTCTCTTGAAGAGCGTGGAGCAGCAGGACACGACGTGACAGCAGCCTCGGCACCGAGGGCAAGGCACCCGCCGGGCTCGTCCCCAGGAAAAGAGCCGAGGGATGCGCACGGCGGTACGTCTGCACAAAGTTGCTCGAGTCACCCAATTATCTGCAGAAAACAGATCGCCTAAATTCACCTGCTTGTCACATAATTAATGCTCTATTTGCTTCCATTAAATGTGATTTCATTATCTTCCTCTTCCAAACAACCAGATTACAAGGCAGGAAAAGCTCTTCCGCCAGCTTTTTACCAATAATGGCAGTCCCGAGGAATGTGCCAGGGAAAGGCAGCTCCCTTTGCAGCCTCACGCTGGCCGTAGCCCCAATTCACCTCCCCTCCGTGGGGCATCGATGGCCTCAAGCAAAGCCCCCTGCAGCAGCACAGGGACACGGGGACACGCTGCCGGGGTGCGGGCTGTCCTCGTGCTCGCCGGGGAGTGCCACGAGGTAATAAACCATGGGAAACGCGTCGTAATAAACAGTGTCCTGGCGTGAAAAGTATCCGTGTGCATTCAGTGCAAACTCCAAAAGCTTTCTGATTTTTACTGGCGTCTAGGGGAGGAGGGAAGAGAAAGCAGCAGGGCTCTCTGCCTGCCACCGAACACCTCCTTAGGGGATCGAGCTGAAAGCAAAGCTCGTTCCCAGCAGGTACCCGTGGGCCACGCTGCAGATCCTGCCATTTTCCACCTCCTTTTAGCATCGCCTCCGTTTATTTATTCATTTTAATTATTAGTCTGATTCTAACGGGCTTGCCTACCCTGCACGCTGCCCCACAGATGCTCTAGATGAAAACAACAAATGGCCAAGCCCGGCCTGACTGCCCATATGCCGTCCAATTTGTGTCCGCTGGTGTCCTGACCTCGCTTTCCGTTCAAGCTGCTAAAAAGCCCAAGCGGGTGCCTGAAATATTCTCCCCTATCTTAAGCGAAGGAAGCTATTCTTTTCCCCCGTCACATAAACTTAATTTGCTTTTTCAGAGAAAAATTGTAGTTTATTACTGGGCTCCTCCAACGTCTGAGGAAATACGCAGAAAATGCTTGGCACATCTGGTATTTTTATGTGGCTTATTTTTTTTTGCTTGTCTGCACGTCTGCACAAAATTATTACTGTTTGGCACCCGGCGAAAGGAAGTCTCCTGTGCATAACGTGATTTAGGCTGGCCGATAAAGTGGCAGTGGGTTTCTTCCTTGCATATTAAGTTCCGCTGGATGCCATTTGCACAAGAGAGCAAAATTGCAGTTTCATGTTCTTTTACGATGATACATCTCCTGCCAGGCATCCTCATCTTTTTCTCTCCCCCAAAATATTAAAATCTCTCCCAGCAGTGACTCTCCAAACTTCCCACTCCCGTATACGTGTTCTCCTAAGACTCCGGCCCGCAACAGCCCCCGATTTGGACAGGAGAGACGAAGCAACAGCCCCGTCTGCCTGGGACAGTGACCCATCAGGGGATCAAATCCTGGAGACCGGCCCCGGGCCAGAGGTGACAGACGAGCCCTTCCTACAGCCACTGGGGCAGGAGCACCGAGCTTAGCACCAGGAAAGGGGCCAGGCCGGGCGCAATTTCTCCAGCTCTTCGCCTCCCAGGTCTCCGCGGGTAGATGGCCTCACGCCATCCCTTTAAAGCCGGCGGGAGCTTTGACGTGGAATTGGATCAGCTGAGGATGATGTCTACGGTCCTGCCGTTCTGCTTCCCCTGTTAGCTCCCCTCTCCTTCCGCTCCGGTCGTATTGTTTTCCCTGTTATCCCACGCCTAATAAATTATCGGTAATGCTCCGGCATAAAACATTTATTATCCCGGCATCATGTGACTGATGAGCGAGTTAACCTCAAATTTCTGCCCGTATAATTCACGCACATCGATTTTACATGAAAAGGACTCTTGACTTGCAGGAGATGACCCTGATAAATTTAATCTCTTTAATGCTCCTTCTTTCTAAATAAATGCAAAGTGTTTTCCTCTATAAAGTTTCTCACCAGCAAAACCTGCAGTGCAACTTGGCAAAAAAAAAAACCTCCTCCGCTACCCTCCTGAACTAATCGATAAAGTTTAAAATGATGATAATAATAATAATAATAAAAACGGGATCAAAACGCCCCGATTCCTCAAAGACCCGGCAGGTCTTTGCTGACCGCCACGCCGCAGGTCTTCCCTTAGGATGCACAGCGGGCCAGGAGCTGGAAGGACCTCAGAAACCTTCAGGACCCCCCGAGAAGGCTCAGAACAGCCTGGCCAACACGAGAGAAAGGCAGCAACGTGGTGGGAGCCTGGGAAAGCGCCAGTGGGCCGGGAACGGCGTAGCAGGTAGTGCTCCTCAGGAGGGCAGGCAGGAACACGAGGGGTTTGTTGGGGCTGTTCCCTTTAACATAGGTCCACTCCCCTCCCAGCCCGCATGTTTTACAGTCTCGGCATACTTTCCTTGCTGACAACTCTGCCAGACTCACTGGGTTTTTTCCTGAGTGAATTTACTCACCCAATACATTTTTTTTTTCAAGCTCCCACAACCTGCAAAATGCGCGCTCCAAACAATCCCTGCTCTTAGCCTACAGGAAAGTCGTGGAGGACCCGCATACACCCAAGTGCCAGAAATGGTGACCGACACTAACGGGTCCTGCTGCCAAGCAAACGCCGGGCACCGCAGATAGAAAGACATGTCCTGGGCTGGGGAACATCAGCACAGGGGCGAGCAACCAAAGCCTGCTCGAGGGCAGAGCCTTTCCCCCGAGGGAGCAGCTTTGCTTGGATCCCCTGCTGCTATCACTGTTGCTGTCGATGGTGATGGTATCAGATGATGCTCTTATCGCTATTACTGTCGCGATCGCCGCTATCATCGCTACCGCTACTCTTACTCCGAGCCCCGAGGCCTCGCCCCCTCTCCGCGGCCCCTTCCCCAGCCTCTCCCCGCGACGGCGAAGCCGGCGGGGCCGCCCCCCGCCTCATTCCGCGGTGTCTCCTGCCACCTACCGATGCTCCCAAGGAGGCAGCACCACGCCACCTCCCCCGGGGGGGGGCAAGGGGGCCCGGCCACGGTGCCGGGCGGCCCGGGGCGGGCCAGCCCCGGGGCTGGGCTCGTCCCAAAATCCTCCCCCGGGGTGGGGATGCGCAGCGCTTAAGAGCGGCGGCGGCGGGCGGCGGCGCGTCCCGGGGCGGCCATGGGGGAGGCGGCGGGGGGCAGCGCGGTGCCGCCGCCTCCGGCGGAGGCCGGCGGGGGGCAAGTGAACGCCCTGACCGTGCTGGCCCTCCTGGAGAAGCTGGTGTCCATGCTGGAGGCGGTGGAGGGCCAGCAGCGGCAGATGGAGCAGAGGCAGCGGGGGCTGGAGGGAGCGGTGCGGGGCATCCAGGGCGACCTGGGCAAGCTGTGCCGTAGCCACGGGGCCACGGGGGAGGCGGTGGAGAAGCTGCTGGAGAAGTCGCGGAAGGTGTGCGCCCACACCCGCGCCGTGCGGGAGCGCCTGGACAGGCAGTGCGCCCAGGTGCGGCGCCTGGAGCAGCATCACGCCCAGCTGCTGCGCCGAGACCGCTTCAAGGTGCTCATCTTCCAGGTGAGGGGGCCGGGGGCGGCTGCACGGGGGGCACAGCCCGGCACGGGCGTCCCGGGGGGGCTGGGGACGAGGGCCCGTCCCGCTGGCCCTACCCAGCCAGAGGCGAGGGGTCCCCGTCTCCACCACCTCTTACCAAAACCAGGGAAGGAGCCCGTCCGCACCAACTTTCCGACAAGGGAAGGGCCTCGCCTCGTTGTCTGTGAGCAAACTTGGGGCCAAGCGCCCCGTTTTGCCACCTCTTAGCCAGCTGTTTTGCTGGCATGGGGAAAGCGCACCGACTGTTTGCAAACTTGCGGAAAAGGCCCTCATTCTTTTCCTCCAAACTTTATTTCCCCATCTCTTTTTTTTTTCTGCTAGCCCCAAAACCAGCTTGGGCGAAGGGCCCATTTTGCCAACTGTTAGCAAACTTGGGGGAAAAGGGCCCATTTCCCTAACTCAAAAGTTGAGAAAGAGCTCGTTCTGCTCTCAGCAGACCTTGAGTAAGAGCCTTTTCCCGCTGTTAGCAAGTGCAGAGAAAGAGCCCATTTTGCTAACTGGCAGCAGGCTCAGAGGAGGATTCCATTTCGCTGACTCCTCGCTGACTTGGCACAAAGATCCCTGTTTTCCTAACTTTTAGCAAAACTTGGGCAAAGAGCCCCTTTTGCTAACTCATAGGAAACTTTCACAAAGTTCCCCGCTTGCTAACACTCGGCAAGCCCGGGGAAGGAAGGGGCTCCTTCTGCTGGCTGCTGGCAGCCCGCAGACAGCGCCTGTCCCTCTGCCCCCAGCAGCACTGCAGCCCTCAGCCCTGCTCCCACCTCATTCAGAGAGGAGCTGAAAACTCAGCTAAAAACTCCTGGGAGCCCATCCAGTGATCGCAGCGGTTTGCATATTTTCCCCTTTTTAAGCAATGGGCTGGACGGAGCACGGTGTGAGCTTTAACTAAACACAGGACATGGCTTTTACATCTGGAAAAAAAAAATAGAAAGGGGAAAAAAAAAGACCTACACAACATACTGGGGGAAGGAGAGCAAATGTGTTACAGCTGTCGGCTGCTCACTCTGCTCCTTAGGCTGTTTTTTTTTCTGTAGGGGAGAAGAGAAAAAAAATAAAAGTTATATATATAAAAATTTGAAAAGCTTGGCAGCCTGGCCAGTGCCCAAGGCACGTCCTCCCAGGGAGGAAGCCCCCACCTCCCTGCTCATTGTTCTCCCAAAATGACAGCTTGCGGTGGCATGGCCAGGAGAGGAGGAGCCGTGGCGTGTCCAGAGCAGGGCAGTTTCCACCCCAGAAGGAATGTGGAAATTAGTCCATGAAGGACCTAAACTGAAAGGCGTGTGCCCCTGGGCTTCTCCAAGCACTTAACCTGGTAGTGTTTTAGGAAGGAGTGGCAGGGAGAGGGCAGGCAAACACACAGCTCTGTGTGTGCTGGGCAGGTGGGACCCTCGCTGCTGCTGCCTCTGGGTGTGACTGCAGCAGTGGGTGAAGGTAAATCTCACCAGGAAGGGGTCAGAGGACAAGGAGCATCCCTGCAGCTTGTTTCCTGCTGCTGAACAGCAAAGTCAAAGCCTTGGTTGATGGAGTCAGAGCCTTCCCTTAATACCGGGTCCTACGTGACGAGGACAGTGCTGACCGTGTTCCCAGGGGGTGGCCAGCACCGAAAGGAGGATGGCAGCTCAGCGAGGGCACTGACTGGGGTGCTGCAGGGCGGCCCCGGGGCTTTCTCCTGGGAGGAGCTGGGATTTTCCACCGGGAAGTGGCCGCACCCAGGAGGGACCTTGCCAGAAGCAGCCCGAGTGATGCACCCACCGCCCACGGGCCTGCCGAGGCTGGAGGTGGGACGAGCTGCTGGAGAGCTGCAGGGAGGAAAACAGAGCAAAAGGCAGGCTGGGGGATCGTAATTTTCCAAAGAAAAACAATAGCAGGAAGGAGAAGTCAATGAAGCCATATTGACGCCAGGTTTCTTTCAAAAACAAAGGGAAGTCTGGATGCCTGTGTCTTCTCTTCAGTTTGGGGAGACGTCTTTTTGCCTAAGACTAAAAACCAAGCTCACGCAGGTCTCATTCGGCCCTGCTTTCCCAGCTTGGGAAGGCAGCTCGGTATGAGAACCACGGGCTGTGCTTTGCTCCCCGTGTGCCTCCGGCTCCCCGACACCTCGCAGGAGCACTGAGCACACCCAGTACGTGACTGTTTCCCAAAACCATGCCGCCAGTCAGCAGCAGCGGCTCTCCCCCAGCCTACATGCTGAGAGTGAAGGAAAGCTCAGCTACTTACATCTTGGCCACCGAAAGGCTCCTGCTTTTCCCTCCCTAGGCTGTCCGCGTTGTTCCCAGTTTGCATTTCTTTTAACTGGGGACATATTCCAATGGCCCTGCGCCCAAGCATTTGAGGAGGGAAACGTTATTGCAAATGACACAGCAATTTAGCAAAACACTGAAGTGACTGTTTCAAAAATCCTCGTTAAGCTTTGGCATTGTTCCCCTCTGTTTTGCGCCTGCCACATGACCAGGTTTTTGGGGGTGGTTTGGTAGGTTGTTTTATTTTTAGCTGCAGAAGCAAAATACAAGATAAAAAAAAGGCTCGTGTTTAATTTTTCAATAAAGTGCCACATTTACTAGCAAATAGGCCAGATAAAATATGACAAAGTTACAGCTTAGGGGTCGGGCACCCAAATGTTCAAGCCCCTTTCAGATGCTGCTCCTGGCAAACGCTTCATCCCCAAATTAATACTCTCATATTGATAACTCTTACGCTGATTGACAATAAAAAATATCTCGTGTGGCTCCTGGGACTCAACCCAGCTGTCAGCAAATTTAACTTGAGGCACTGTTCTCAGAGATCATAGCTGTGTGCTCAGCCCTGAAACAACGAGCATGAACTTGGAAGCGTGCGTGGCCTTTTTGCCCCTTTTACTGTAACCCCAGGCCCACATCTTTGGGGACAAAGACGAGACTACTGCAGCCAATTCTCTCAGCACTTTCTGCTTTCTTACGTAAGGGACAAAGCAAGCCCAGAGGATGCAGGTGTGAGGAGCAGCAGTCCTGCGAGGACAGGTGTGTGTGCTGGGAGCCTTGTCTCCTCATGCCACACCTGAGCTGCTGGTGCTCCGTGCAAGCTGTACCTTTTGCCCTTCTTCAGGCTGCTTGGTTTTTAGATACCTTCCTTCCTTCCAGGCCCTCTCTTGGCTTTGTTTTTAAAAATTGTTTTCCTTTAACTAGAAGTGACTGCCAGTGTTTTCTGTGATACATCTGTTTATTTTTGTATGACGTATGCTTTTTTTTTCCTCCAGAGTTGCCCTGTCCACATTTTGTCTATTTCCCAACATACAACCAAATTTACCACTTTTTTCTGTGCTGTAAAACAGCCGCGCTCTAAACATCCTGGGCCGCGTGGCTTAAACTGCAGCAAAACCCGTGGGAGGAGAAATCAGCAGAGTTCCCCCAGACTCCCCGTCCTCTCCCCAGGAGGACGAGAGGCATTCCCGGTGCCTGAGCACAGTCATCTGTGCAGCACAGAGGATTTCCAAGCACACTTACGGCACACTGACACCAGCTGTGGTCCTTTCGGCCATCCCCGCTCCCGACAGCTCTTCCCCAAAGACCTCAGGCCATGGCAGGGATGGTGCCTGCCACCCAAAGCAAGCGGGCTTAGGCCCTGCTGGGTTACACGACTGCTTTAGGTCAACACAAGGCCTGTAACAAGGCCTCCTCAGCCACGATACCATCCCTTCTCCCCAGGGGTAGGCACACAACTTGATAGCTAAACTGTTAAGCAGTACCTAATTTAAATGGCAAAGAACGGGACTGCCATTCTGCATACATCCCAAGTCACTCTGAATGAGAAATGGTACAGCTGACAGCTCATTAGTCTTCAACTGTATCAGATAATGGTTCGGTGGGCTTTGAGTGGCTTGTTACTGGTTAAATACACTGAAACAACGAGAAACGTTCAGCAGCCTTCATCTCATGAAAAAAAAAAAATAAAGTAATTGTTCAGGGTTGTGCTTTGTTTATTAAATTTGCGTCCTGTGAACTATGAAACTCAAATATCGTCAATTCTTTCAGGAGGAAAATGAGATCCCTGCCAGCGTTTTTGCAAAAGAGCCTGTTCCCAGCATCACAGAAGGAAAAGAAGAGCCTGTGGATGAGAACAAGACACTGGAAGAAACCTTGCATACAGTGGAGTTGTCTTCAGATGATGACATGCCTCACGAAGATGATGTGGTTGACAGTGCAGAGGAGAAAACAGAAGAATCGAGAGCTGAGAAACTTAAGAGATCCAGCCTGAAGAAGGTTGACAGCCTCAAGAAAGCATTTTCCCGACAGAACATCGAGAAGAAGATGAACAAGATCGGCACAAAGATTGTCTCGCCTGAACGGAGAGAGAAGATCAAGAAATCGCTTACAGTACATCATCAGAAATCCTCCTCTTCCAAGAGCTCCGCTTTCAAAGTGTCGCCCCTCACCTTCAACGTGAAGAAAGGCCGAGAAGGAGAAAGCCCTGCTGAAGCCGAGGACAGACCCACAGAAACTGCGAGCAACGACCAAGCCGAGAACGAGGAGGAGATGTCATTCGCCGACATGCACTCGGATATGACACCCACCACGTCTCTGACCGAGGAGAGCAAAGCAGTCGTCGACGCTCTAGAGAAGGAAGCCAGGATGGAAGGGAGCGCCATGATGAACAACAACATCGAGCTGTCCATCGTTGAAGATGATGAAGAGTATGGGGTGCCTCTCGAAGTTCCCAGCCAGAAACTGTATGACGAAAGGAACAAACCGGTCGGCGGGGAAATGGAAGAGTCCGACGAAGAAACGACCCAAGCAGCGGTTCTGCAGATAAACCAAACTGCGTAAAACATCCGAGCCTTCCTCCGCCTTCCTGATGCGCATGGTTTTGCCTAGGCGAGTGACTGGTTTCTGCTACACGGGTGGTGGCGGCGATCCAGTTTCCTCCAGCCTGCTCTCTGCAATGATAATTTATTGCATCACATTGGAACGCAGAGTGCGCGAGGTCAACGACAGGCTGCAACGTGCTCCGATTTTTAGGCCATTTCACTGGTGTTGATTAACGTAGAGATGCTGTCAGCTGGCGTAAGGGACTAGCAGGAAAAGAGTATGTCTAGCAGAAGCAAGCCGGTTAGCTGCCTGTGTTACAGTTGGGTCAGAGAAATGCAGGGACAGCAGTCAAAACCCACACATTTCTGTCTTCTTCCCTCACAGATTTTCCTAGCACTGTGAGTAGTTTTGTACGTAAATGTAGAAATACCGATGAGAACGCTTGATTTCGGTTCCCTTGCTATGCTCTGTGAATACTAACAGCCTCGGTAGCTGCGTGCCCCTATAGCTGGTGGGGGGCTTTGCTCCGCCGCGCCGTAAGGCCAGAAGAGCAGAGGGCATAGCAAAACTGAAGAGCTGGAGCCATCAATTTCAACGGGCACAAGGCTTTTTGCCAGTAGTCTCTCGCTTAGAAGAAACGACTGCGTTTGTATGGAAATGAAAAGATGTTTTTCAGTCCGCAGGAGTTATGGAAATACATTAGTGACAAGCATGAATGTGTAATCAGCTACTGTACCTGTAATGGATCATCATTATTATTCTATTTTTTTTAAAAAAAAGGAATTTGGTAGAAACAGAGAGAGTCTGAAGTATGAAATGCTATGAAACGTTAAAAAAAGGGGGCAAAATCAAAACCTGACAATATTAAATCTATACTCCCAGCTTTAAGAATATATACGCAGATAACACTAATTAATTGATTCCTAATCCTTATAGCAATATACTATTGAACTTTGCACCTGCACAACTTTGTATCTCAGAGTATTTTGGAAATAGCATAATTTATCTTTTTACAAATTATTTCATATATAGAGCTATATCTACACAGAAGAGTTAGGTAGTTACAGGGATGTAAGGACAATTATTTCAAAAGGGAGAAAACGCCCTTTTAGGCATATGTAAAGGGAGAACTGCATTAGGGACTGAACGCGATGGCAGGGATGAGTTCTTGGAAGGAAGAGGCTGCAAAGCAGCTTTGATTCTCTGCTAATCACTTTCCTCAAAATTGCCTCCGCGCTCTCAAAATCACACGTTTAATTTTTCAAAATTTGGGGAAAACGAGGGGTTACTGAGGAGGTTGTTCACTACGAATGCCCATTCTCGTCACTACACGAAGGTGAGGGCGCGGGGAGGAAAGGGAAGCTCAGCACCCACAACTGTCACCTTACATCCTTGTTTGTTTATGCAGTGGGTCTTTTTTTGTTGTTCTGTTTTGTTTAATATACACCTATAACTCTACTGATGCTTAACATTGCACTAAAAGTTTGCTTCCTTCAACTTGTATTTAAAAATCACAAATTATAGCGGAAGTAAAAGCTACAGCAGAAATACCATTGTGAAATGATTAACAGATAGTGCCCTGTAGGGGCGGTATCCGTGACCAGTAAATCACACTGGAAATTAGTCGGTAAGAGCTTATTGTAGGCAAGTACTGTTAAGAGTTAGGCTCTCAAGTGTATGGCATCATATAGGAGATACTGTGTGCAAGGAAAATCATGGCATAACTCGTGCAGCTATGTTTTTATTTTGTATTAACTACAATGGATTTCCAGCATTTTTACTTGTAACTAATGACAAATATGACAAATAAAAGCCTAACATGAAACACGGCCACGTCAGTCTTTGGGAGAAGCAGGGCAAGGAGCCTGCAGAGGTTAAATTCAAGGGCCAAGCGTTTATGAGAGGTGTCCCACTGTACCCATTCCGTTTTCCTTCTCCCCCTCCGCTGCTATTTAGCGACGCAAACACCGGCACTCAGGCTTTGCTTCCCGGACCCTTATCACATCTCCAACACCTCTGAACATGGCCAGGCAGCTCCCCAGACCTGCCAGCTCCTCCTGCGCTCTTTTTGGACTGCAGCATGCTTCTAATGCTTGAAATAGTCCTGAAAGCATATTTGTACTGAACGGCGCGTTCTGCTCGCTGGGCTCCCAAACACACCCGCTCTGCTTGTCCTGCTCAGCTGCAGTTCAGACGCTGCCTCGGACACGCTTCGTCCGGGTTTACAGATGCTGACATAAATCCCAGGTGTGATGATTTAAGAGCATTACGACGCTACCCAGCAAAATAGAAAACACAGGTACTCAGCACCTTATTGAGTTAATCCGTGTACCCACTTCAGGATACACGGCCCACACTGTGAGCATTTGCAGAATTAAACTTTTTTCCATCAGAACTTTACAAGTGCAAGCAGGTCTTCAGCCCTAACAAGAGGAAAACTTGCTTTGCAAGAGGGAAAGACAATGACTCAATTCACAAATGTCTGCTTTTGTGCTCTCTTATGCACAAGAGCGAGCAGCTCAGGCTCCTTAGATGTCCTCCGAGCTGTTCCTTCCCCTCTCCTTCCCTTCTCGAGTCCCATCCAAAAAGATGAGCCTGCAAAACCTGCTGCTTCAGGGTGAGGAATGGCTGTGGCAGCGTTCGTAGCCTTTCAGAGCATCTCAAGTATGTGCCTGGACCTTGTCATGCTGGCAGGTGTCAAGTACACGCAGGGGTATGCCGCATTGGTGGTGACAGGTTTGTTCACACAACTGCTCCTTAAAGAACTGCTGGTTCACCCTCCCTGCCACGGTAACATGTTTGATGACTAAAGAAACACAGGAAAGGGACAAAGAAGGAAAGGACCAGGGGCTGAAATATACCCGGGTACCCTTCAATGCAACGAAAGCTGTTTGTTGTTACAGGCGGCAGTGCCAGAGAGGTGCTGACTGATGCCTCACGAGCTAAGCACCAAGCGAGGCTCTGACCCCGTGCTGCCGGTGACTGCACACCAAGGAGCGTGCGTAGCTCAGGTTTGTAACAACACCCAGCGTGCAGATACCAAACTGGCACGAGGAGGGGCCTGAGACAGGCACGCCGGCCCTGGGTGCCATGAGGAAGATGTCAGGCAGCTTTCTCACATGCAAAGAGCACCAGCAGCAGAGCAAAGCCAAAGTTTGGCCCCGGTGAGGGCTTTGCCTAGGCAACAAAACAACAGGCAGGGTGCGGGTGCAGCTGCCAGCGCAGCCGGGAGGTGCTGACTCAGCACGCAAGCATCCTCCACCGCCTGGTTCACCGCCCTCACTTTCCCAAATTAATGGGAAAAAAAGGCCAACAGCCACTTTCCACTGCTTGAAACTGCCTGTTGCGAGGGTTGGGTTTCACAAACCCCCTTAAAGCCAGCACCACGGCCAAGCTGGGTGCACAAAGACATTTTAATCAGCACCTTTGCAGCTTTCGGTGGTGGCTGATCCCTCCTGCCCTCCTTCTGATCTATACACCTTTCTTCCCTTCCAAGCCGCATGCCTGAGCCTGAAGTGTGCGCTAATTGAAGCGAGGGGCTCTCCCCAGCCTCGTGCTGATAACCGAAGTCATCTCCGACTTCCCCTACGCGGTTATCCCCTTCCACACAGCGCGCTGCTGGAACAGAATAAACCTGCTTTGGGTTAAGCTAGACATGGTTATTTATTTTTCTCTCAGATCACAGATTAATATCGGTGCATGACCACTGGCACCAACCTCTTTTTCCATGGCAACACTAAAGAGAACATAAACTATGAGTCATAATTTCTCTCCGGAGGACTTTTTTGCAATTATGATCATTCCACAGTTCCTAAAATACATTACCTGATATACAGCTCTAGGAGAACAGCTTTGATTTTCCGTCGTTTGAACACACAGGCAGAAAGAGGGGGCTCCCATTATTTTCCCTTTTCCAGGCTGATCCAAACACCACACGAAGCACAATGCATTTGTTACTCGTTACGGCCGGGCGGCTCCTGAAGCCTCCACAGCAACGTTTCCCTTGTAAGAGGGGGAAGAAGTTTCCTTGCTGTCACCAACCATGAATGACACCGACCTCCTGGCAGGGAATTTGTGTCCTCCCCACCTCACAGTTCCCTGGGACCCCCCAAGAGATGATCACGGCAGATCACCGCCGGGGATTTCCACAGCTGTCTCCCACGTTTCCCCCGCAGCGCAATCTGCTGCAGGCTAGCGCATAGCTCCCACAGAACCCAAGGCGTCTGCTGCGGGAGCAGAACTCGGAAAGGAGAGGAGCAAAAGCAAGGGCACCCAGCAGGTCCGGAGAAAGAAGCAACCACCTTCCTACTTCCGAGCACGGCGAGCAGGAGGTCACTGCAATGCCCTCTGCCACTGACTCCACCTCTTGGCCTGAAGTTACCAAGCCCCAAGCTGTGTTACCCTTGCCTATGAAAGACAACATCAGACGGGAGCACCAGAGACGTACAGACCCGCACGGCGCCCACACCTCTGTGCCCTCTGTAAATTGCAAGCCTTACCTCCTCCAGGAGCAGTCCCTGCGTGGGCCGAACCCGGAGCACGGTGAGAGGCAGCGGGAGAGCCAGGACGAGCGAACGGCGGCGGTGCCGGGGACCAAAACAGCATCTTGGAGCAGGTCTCTCAGGGCTGCGGCCAGACGGGTTCCGAACTCCAAGGATCAACTCTGCAGCCCTTCTGGGCATCCCGGACGTTTGGTAGAGGTGCGGGTGACGCCAACAGAGCTGGATGCTGAAAGCACGCAAGAAACTTTGTTTTAGGAACAAAGAGCAGGCAGGGGATGGCGACACCACAGACCACGTGCCCGTACCTCATTTAGATCAAGTACTAACTGCATAAACACAACGCTCCGTGCAAGCAGATCCATCTTACTTCAACTCCTCAGCTCCCGCTGTCCTACACCACTCATTTAAAGCGAGCTTCAGCATCTTTTCAGTGCGCTGCCAGCTACGGTTATGTATAGCCCTACGTTTCTTGTTCCTTCTGACATGCCTGTGGGCAAATGAGCCCCATGAGGGTGACAACATGAGCTGCATTACCCAGCTGCCTGGTCCTCGAATCATTACAGCTCCACACAGCACCGAGAGACATGGGAAAGGGGACGGCGAGAACGCCTGGCTAGCAGTAAACAAATTACAAAAGCACACAGGTTGTCTGGATTTGCAGAGTCAATTGCTGTTTCCACGCCATCACGGGGAGAGCTGTATGCAATTTGTTACCTCTTACAAATAACCCTCATCTTCCTGCCGTGTTGACCGTTTTTCTGTCGGTGGCTGGTGGAGAATGAAAGTCATCGAGCAGGTTACGGCTGAGGACGCCAGGAGGCGGCAGGCTGTGTAAGACCCGTGTAAACAGGCCACCTGTAAGTTTGAGAAGAGGGGATTTTCCGCTTGCACGCCCAGGTGCCAGCTCTTTGGAAGAACGGCGACGTCCTCTGCAAGCTGCTGCACACCTCTTCAAACAACAGCTAAGCCCATCATGCCCCAAAGCGTGCACTTCTGCTTTAGGTTTGACAGCACGAAGGGCTCTAATCAAACAAGACCACGTTATGCAGCAGCTCCAAATCACGGTGTACAACATACAGGCGATGGCACCCAGCTCCACGTAACGGGAGAACCTTGGAAATTTCTTACAGAGTTCTGGAATCGTTGTGAATTATTTCACTAAAAAAGAGTGGCAGAATGCTATAAAGCCACCATTTTTTTTTAAATAAGTTCCTGTTACTTCTTAATTATGTGATACCTGACACTTGGCTGGGAGCAGAGGGAGGAACTGAGACTGGGAGAAGCGCACGGGAGGAGAGACAAATAGGAAAAGGCGGGTGAGAAATGGAAGAGTGGGATGTGCACGCGAGATGGAGCGTGAGAGGGAAGCCATCCGTGGGAAGGGTGGGGAGCTGGGAGGAAGGAGCTGAGAGGCCACCAAGAAGAGACACTGCCAGAGCGCACCGAAACCAGACAAAGACCTCAAAGCAAAGGCCGGGGTAGAATTAAGAGGCAGCAACAAAAGCAGGAAACCAAAGGAAAATGAGAGTTAGCACGGCCTAGGGGTCAGAAGGATGGAAAAGGGACTAGGAAAAGTAAGAAGACTGGGAGATAGCTGCAGCGCGACATCACCAGCGAGAGAAGAGCGCAGCAGTTACCCTCACCCTCCTTCCCAAGCAGCCAGCACTGCCGCGCTGGGGAAGGAAACAATCCTGGGGCACACAGTGGCCACCTAAACCCCGCTGAGTGCGCACTTCCCATTGCGGTGGGAGTTCTTTGCAACTGCAAGCAGGTTTCGAAAGAAAGCCCAGCTCTGCTCCCTCCCCGGGCCTCACCCCCTTGCTTTGCCAAGAAGTCTGCTATATTAAGAGACAAGCAACCACGCTGGGCCGCTTCCCCCTCATGTTTGGCCTCCCTTGGGAGTTGCTCCATTCCTACACATCTGCTGAGAAACAACCAACCCGTTCTGCCCGGCTCTCCTCGCTTCCTTTTTCCATCCGTGCCTTTTTTGGTCCCTTCTCACGGCAGGGGCCAGGCTCTGCGGAGAGGTAGGCAGGCATGGGATTCAGCATCCGTCCTGAAAAACTGAACAAATTCAGGCAGTCTGCATCCGTGAGATGGGACAGTGGTCAAAGCCGGTGCTGGCAGTAGGAGGTGAATTGGGTCCAAATGTTTTTTAGAGAAAACCAGGGGTAGGAGATCTTGAGTTGGTGGTTCTTGGTCGCGCAGCAGTTACTCAAGTAGCAGTTTTAATAGCAACAGCTTTGTGTTACAGACATTTCACTTGGCAAGGATTTTGCAGAAGCCCTTTGCCAGCCTTTCACGTACTGTCTTGCACAATGCTTCTCAGGCAGAGGCAGCGGTCGTGCTGAGACGGACACAAGCTCACCCTGCCCGTGCTTCCAGCCAACTGGAGGACATGGTGAGAGTCAGACACCACCCAAGATAGCGTACCACGTCTTGTAGTAGCTGGAGCTGGGTCTGCACTGTGTCCATACGACGCCTGGTCAGCCCAAACAGGGAGGAGGTGAGACTGTCCCCGTTCGGTGACTCAGCCAGGGTGAGTCTGCACGAGCAACGCAGCTGCAGGGGGGTCAAACCTACCCCAAACAGCGGCACAAAATCAGATCTGCAAGTGCCATTTAAAAGAGAAAGAAACGAAAAAGAAAATCTCTTAAATTGCGTTACCCATAGTAAATACTGAAGGTAGAGAAAAAAGTTGCCTACTTGGAACTTATCTGATTTGCTTGTTACAACAGCAAGTGTGGCAAAATTCCTCTCTGATGCACCCTTACAGGAGCAAACTGAGAGAGTACTTGGCTCTATAAATCTTCATCACCACACTACTGTGCAGTGCTCGGTGTCTGCTCCCGTTTTCTTTGTGCCGTGCTTCAACGTGAGAGCACAGGAAGGACCGGCTGTGCTCCGCAGTGCTTGTCTTCTGGCAGAAATCCTCCAGGCAAGGTGGCACGAAATACAGCTGGGGACTCAGCAGCAAAGTGCAGGCGGGCCCCTCCACGACGCGGGGACCTGCGTCACCCGTGTCACTGCCGGCACCACGTGCAGAACTCACGGCCAGATCTGCCACCAGCACCATTCCCCTGCCCAGGTGACAGCAGGCTTGGGGCGAAAGCAGCAGTAAGACGTGTACCTGACGTTCCTGAGATCCACAGAGCTCAAGGAGCTCGCACAGAATAATGCTTTGTGTAGGTGAGGACAAGTTATAGACGGTTTCCATGTCCCCACCACAATGGGGATATTTTAGTCTGCAAGATCATACATTATTCAAGGAGCTCTGCGTTTTTCCCTGAATAGAGTTTTCACTCAACTACGGAGCTGGCCAAGCACTGAAAAAAAAAAAAAAAGCATTAGCAGAAAAAAATATTTAACAGGAAACAGAGTTTCCTCTCCTCCACGTAACGCACCCCAGCAAGTTCCAGCCGCCGAGCTTCCTTCCAGCACTTAACTCGACAAAGCACACGGCGAGCCCGGGGACGTTCAGCAGCAGCATTACGAGTTGTTATTGCTCTTACACCAACAGCTCGGTCTCACCCTTAGCAAGAAGCGCTCCTCTCTCCTCCTGACAGCCACAGCTTTCTTTTGCACAATCATTCTCTTTAGCAACCACTGTGATTTTCACGTCCAGCTTTGCGTGCCACGTGGATGGTGCCGGGTGAGGAAAGGCCTTCTACATTTAGTATATATTGTAGCTTCATTCTTCACTGGGTTTAGTGCAGGAAATGTTTGTTGTTGTTCCTTCCCCATCCTGCTGTGCCTGCTGCCATCCAAGCTTCTTGCTTTCCTGTCCCTGTTCTACCCACTGCCGTTACCACCACCATTGGCATTATCAGGTTGATTTTCACCAGGCTTCCACCGACCCACGTTAACGTTTGCAGCCACCTAACTATAAGTTTGGTGGGTTTTTTTTTTGGTAGCTTTGTGGTTGTTGGAGGTTTTTGGGGGAGGGGAGCAAAGGGAAGGGTGGTCCTGCCATCCATCAGCAGCGACACCTCAGAATCACTCCCTCCACCGTCCACTTACTTACACCTACACCAGCAGTACACAAACCAGCCTATAAGAGACCTTTCTCCGAGCACAGACCGAAGATACCTCCTGCACGACGTTTCCTTTTCTCCTACAGCCTGCTTACTTTTTCAGCAACGCATAAACACATCAAATAGAGTAGCTTACAGGGAGCTTTCAGTCACCCCCTGGTTCATGGCAAATGAGACGTCTCCTATGCCAGCTCAGCAGCACGCTGCACTCCTTCGTCCCCCCAAAAAAACTCCAGGACTTCAGGTCTGAGGCACCGTTCTGTTGCTCCGTTATCATGCGGTGATGAAAGAAACAACATTTTAATTGTTTTCCGTCCACGGGATAATGAATTCTTCCTCTCCCTAAAACAAGGAGGCAGCGAAAGGAGGAACAACACAAATGCTCATTTTCTCTTCCAGCCAACAATTAAAATGCTCGTCAGAAATGTGACAACTGGTGAAATCAACGTAAGATTTGGTAATGGCTTGACAGCTTCAATTTTGCAAAAACTCTTACCTAATACTCTCCACTAATGGGCTTCAGCAAAGCCGAATTGTTCCTTGAAATGAATGGTGCTTCCTGTGGGCTATGCTGCTTTTCAGCACAAACCAGACTAGTAAAAAACCTCGGTGGTTTAGGAAGAGATTCTGAAGTTGATCTACAGTGACTCATAGGGAGCTTCTTCTCATTAATAATAAAAGAGAACAAAATAAAACAGAAAGGGGGGGGACTAGGGAAAAAAAAGATCAGGCTTGACAGAAAACAAGGAGGTTTCACAGGCACCTACCAGCTTCCTTACCCTGCACCACACAAAGGTCTGAACAGCTGCTAGATCTTCTGATACATGGTGAATCTCTGACTCCTTACCTTTTTCACACCTGTTTTTAACCTCAGTACTTTCCCAAACCAGAGGTCCAGGGTAAAAATGGCAACCTTTGCCACTCAGGGGTGCAATGCTTTCATAGGTTAGCTTACCAGATCCTATTCCCAGGGATCAGCCCGAAGTAAGACGATGAAATAAGTTACATCATTCGCGCCGGCCGTAAATACCACCGGTTCTGCTGCTCATTCAGAAGCTAATATATTTTTCCATAAACCTTGAGAAAAATACCAAAGTTGAGCCTGTCCCTGAGGAGCTCTCCTCTTTCATCTCAGGCTCGCTCATAATCGGTTCCCTGCACGACGCAACTCTCAGCCCTGGCTGTGACTCTCAGATGCTGCCACAACCAAGTGCAAATAGTGGAAACAAGCAGGCTTTCCCCCAGAGGACTGCTTCCAGGCACCTGTCTCACAGCGATACGCAGCCACCCAAGCAGAGACGCGGAGCCTGTTATCCTCAGAACGCTTCACACGTTCCCAAGCCACTGGTACCCACCGGTGCCCACCAGGTGAACGAGCCCCGAGCACCCGCAAGCAGGTCCCCACGTGCAGAACACCCAGCTGTAGCTCCTGTCTGGTGCAACCGCCCAGCAAGCAAGATTTATTTGGCCTGAGGGTGAAGGAGCTCTGTTCCCACGGGAGAGCTTCACACCCTGCTTTGGGAGAACTAAATAGGCTGAATACATTTCCTGCAGCCCTACAAAGCCCTGTCAGCAGCTGCTGCGAGGAGATCCGTGGCTCCTCTGGGTGGTTTCTTTCCCACCTGGAGATGGTGACCAGCTGGTGACGGACACCACGGCCCCAGCACAACACCTACCCGGAGCCTTATGCCACCAAAGCAACAGGTTTCTTGGGGGAAGTCACCAGGTGCACTCAGGCATCTGCATCCCACGTGGCCCAACGCAGCTTCTGGCCCCAGGGTTTTGTCTCCAGCTCCCAGGGAACGTGGGCTCAGCCCTCAAGACACAAAGGCAAAAATAACAATTACCTTGAACAGGCCCAGTAAAACCAGATCATTGCAAAGCTCCAAGTCACCAAAGAGCATGAAGTGCCCTTATACCAGAGCAGAAGTACTATATCCTACCGGCCAGTATCATTCTATTACGTCGTAGTATTACTTCCCTAGCTGGATATGTCCTACAGACCCCAAGCAGCAGGTAAGAAATGCCAGCAAAAGCAAAGCACCAATAAGCAAGGCAGCAGCAGCAGCTGAGGAGACGGACCAAAGGGGCCAAGCCAAGAGCAGTTTCAAACTTTAAGTGTCCTTAAACCCGTTTCAGTAACAACAGGGACCCTCGGAGACCCAGGAATGTCACGAGATCGTGGGCTTCCCCGACTCAGACAACACCGGGGGCTGGTCAGGCAGCGGGATCTCCTACCAGACGAAGGTAAAATTGACATTTATGGGTATGCAACATTTTTCTGACTCTGACCACATGCTGGTGGGTCTCCTGTGAGCTGGAGGTCACTGAGCAGTCCGAGCACTGAAGAAGACTGCATTAGTCCTGAATCCCGCAGAAGCACCTCCTGCAGTGAGACCATCAGCCCTCGTTTCCAGCAGGACCAGGGACAAACGCCCCAAAATGGATGCCCCCAGGCTGTGAGGTGGTGTTGTAGGAAGGGAAAGCAGCTAGCTGCCTCCAACAGGACCGTGGAGCGATTAGAGCACTTTAAAATTAGGTGTGTTTTATGTTACCTAGCTTCTCTTCCCTCAAGACCTTCTTTCCATCTAATGAAGTATTGCTTGTTAAACCAATTGATTCATGTTTGCAAGTGAGGAAAATTAGCTTCTCGGGCCCCAGGTAGCGTGGTGTAATTTTCCTCAACTTCCAGGTGGGAGCTCCGAGCAGCACCTGGCCAGCAATCCCTCTCGACTGGGGATGGGTCCGTGCAGCTGCCAGCCAAATCCTGGCAGAGGCTTCTCCCGTCGGTGACACGAGGACAACACCCGGCCGCCAGCACCCCGGGACACCCGCTAAGGAAGGAGAACCCTTTCACAGCCGCTGGTATTTTTTTTGTGTCTGCCCAGATGGCCGGACACAGAGCAGTGTTATCTCAGCTGGCTTTGCCCTAGCTGGAGACTGGCATCCCACGAATACACCTGGCAGAAATCGGACCTGTGGACGCAGAGACGTGGCGCTCAGGTGGTGGTGCTCCCTGCCAGAGTTTCCCACGGGACCTCCTACTCATCTCTGCTGCCCGCCCGTGGCAGGTTTCCACTCACCAAATGGCATTAAGCAGCTGTCTGGAAGCACTCAGCCAATCTGTTAAGTGCCCATGATCCAGAGGAGGGCAGAAAATCGGCTGCAGTGTTCATTCTCCTTTCTGTGGGACTTTCAGGGTCCCGCTTTTTTCCCTTCTCACAATAAGCTGAATAAAACAACAAAACTGCCAAACCGAACACAGCTCGCAGGGCCGCTGTTAGAGCTCCAGCCATCCAGCCCATTTCAGCGCGGCCGAAACCCGCTTTATGCTGCGATGATCAGATTACTACCGTTGCACAAGAGCTAAGAGAAACATCCAGGGTGTTATTAAGCGTCAGTAGAAAACCTTACAGCACTTAAAGCATCCAGTTATTTTTACCTGGGGTGCCGGTGATTAACAAGCTGTGAATGTCAGATCCATCTGACTCGCCCTGAAAGCACAGGAGAGGGAACCGCGGCACGGGTCCGTAGCACCACGGGAACTACACAGAAGGAACTCATTACTGCTGGTTCCACTGCTGCACGTCAGTTCGGCCGAAAGCCTGCCCTCTGACAGCACAGGGGTGACTCCAGAGCCTCAGGAGATGGAGCAGCCAGCTCCGCTCCCCAGCTTAGCTCGCATCACACCTCACAGGATGAAACCCTGAGGGCTCAGCTTTCCCTGTACTCCTGCCATCCACGGGGGGTTTAATTCATAGCTCTGCCACCTCCTCCCCTCGGAAGAGCCAGAGCTTTATGGATAACAACCACGAGACGGGGCCGAACACCCGACGTGCCTCGCTCAGTGCTACCACCGGAGTGCGTCCAGGAAAAAGTGTGCAGTGAGGAGTCGCCTTCCGGTGGAAAACACGTATCCAGAAAGAATGCTGTGCATTCCTCAAGCCTCCCGTTAGTAGACACAAAGAGTCGTGGGACAAAATCTCTTCTTATTACGGCACTAGAGCTGTCCCAGGGCACCGCTCCCTCCCCGTTCCCCAGCCCGTACCCTCGGGCTGCCTGAGCAGCAGGCCCCGAGCCCCCCGTCCCGCCGGCCCGCAGGGAGCAGAGCCAGGCAGATAAGGAAGGAAGGAAGGAAGGAAGGGGCTCTGGAGACTGGAATTTGTCGCGGAGCTGTGAGTCACCGCTCATCTATGCGGGACGCGCCGCAGCACAGCCCAAGGACACGCCGAAACCCACCCTCGGCGTTTTCCTCCCTAGGTGGGGCTCGCCCCACAGGATTTCCCCTTCCCCACGCAGATACACAAGGTCATTTGTAAACCAAGGCGATAGCCCGGCCACAACACCTCAGGGCAGCGGGTTTGGGCCAGCAAATCCGAGCCCAGCACGGCACAGCCCTCAGCACCGCCAAGCAGCCTGGGGTGAAGGCCCTGTCTTACAATTCGGGACAGCGGCGATAAGAAGGGCTACAAACAACCAGCACCCCGTGCTGGGTGCCCAGGCCTTGCTGGCTGGGCTGGGACAGGCAGGGTGGCAGGGGCACCTTTAGCTGCCGTGAACCATGGCCCAGAGTGCAGAAGCTCAAGACTCTGTCCTCAGAGAGCAGCAGCAGCGGCTCGCTGTCGACCTGAAAGGCTGCTTTCCACGATGACCTGTCTTGGGTGGCTTGAATGCTCTCACAGATAACGCTTACTAATTCTGCAGGTGACAAAAGCTGTAAGGAAGTTTGAAGACAGGGCTAAAACGAACACGATCTTGACCAGTCAGAAGAACCAGCAGTCTTGAAAATGTAACCTGTTTTGTACTCTGGTGAAGAAAAACGCAATGCTCTACACCGAGCCAGGATGAGGCCTGTATGAAACAGGGCAGGGCAAGGCAGTGGTGCAGGAACGCTGCTGGGATGGCGGCAAGGAGCTATAAAATGAATACGGATCAAAAATGTCCTTGTATCATAAAATGCAGCATCTATAACAAATCCCCATGGGATAACAACAACAACCTCAGCCATCTTTAGACCTCAGAAATTTAGCAATCTGTGCCAACCGGAGAGAGCCAAGGGTCAAAGGAACAGTAAATAAATCTGTCGTGATTCTTTCAACCTTCCTGCACAAAGAGGAGATCAAAGGAAAGATCCCTAGCTGTCACGTATGAGAAGGACTTTACAAAATTAGGAAGGGATAATCTAGATATTATCTCCCAAAACGAAGGGGAAGAAGTAACGAGGCGATACATCAGCAGAGAGAGAGCATCAGAAGGGGCTGCTTCCTAGCAGCAGCCCCCAGGAAGCACTAGGGAGATTGCTGGGGGGGCTGAGGAGCCTCCATCGCCAGACACAGCTAGGAGCAGGACAGACAGATCCCTGCCAAGGACGACGTACCTGTAGCTGGACGAGGTGGTGGGACTCAACCCTCTGGAGAACTTCTGCTACACCAAGCCTCCTGTTGAGTGGCAGGGATGGGAGCCAGCATGGTCCTGAGCCAGCCTGCCCCCAGGCTGCCAGCAGGCATCCACTCAGCTATTTGTACAGAAGAGCAAGTAAGTTTGGAGAGGTCTAACAGCCCTCAAAGCAACGCTGCTTCTAAACACCTGCCTTCCTCCCAGGGCTGTAAGCAAGCTCTGCACTGGAAACTTAAGAACAGAGTTAAGTCTCCAACTGGACACAGGACGTGTGAAATAATGTCCTCCGACTTGAAGAGTTTGTGGGAATCCAGAGAAAACTTCCTGAAGGGAATGCCTCAGATCAGGCCATTCAGTGCCCACACAGCAGCCGAAATCGGTGGCCCCGTTTCCAGACGCCCGCTGAGTGCCCAGCAGCTCCTGGAGAGCTGACGAGGAGCCCGCGACTGCCGGTCACGTCGGAGAGCTCAGGCCACTCCGGCTCTGAAACGCGGACCTGAGAGCAATTTTCTGTGCAATTTTTCACAGCCCTAATCCTGGTGCTTTGTGAACACTTTCCCTTTCTAGGCCAGTATTTTCTTTGTAATGTAAAAATAAATATTTCACATTAAAGCAATGCTAAAGCTCCGACTTTGGAAATCTTCAATGGGTGCAGAACTTCAGGCTGAGAATCACAGAACTGTGAAGATTTTACCATATCAAACAGGGTTTGCACTCCCACATCCCCTCCTGCATTAAGAATTACATCCTGACTTGCATTATAATCACATTTGGGCCCCAGTCCTGCTTTGGAAGTCTCATGGCTGCGGGCAGGGACGTCTCTTCCCAAGCACAGCACCCATCCCCAGCTAAGCCACGTGCAGTCACTAATGCCGCAGCCAAGCGGCTGATCTCTCACCTTGGGAACGTCCCTGTTACTGCATCTGGAATTCTGGCAAAACCAAATGATTTGGGGTAGGTTTTGAACTGGCACCACAGCCAGAGCAACGAGCACGTGGTGCTGACCACAACCAACTCAGATGGAAGGCAGAGCTCCCACCCGCTTCAGGAGCTGCTGCATTACCAGTTGGCTTCCTTTCATTTGTTGCATTCACCTGGAGCGGTGGCTTTTATTTATTATAAAGGCTTCCAATTCAAGTTCCTTCCCTTGACCCTGTCCTTTTTCGTTTTCACAAGCATTACAGACAGCTAAATGAGATTTATGGGGAACAACAAGTCTGCGGAGAATAAGAGCCCTTACCTGTCCCAAGCTGCTTAAATCTTGGCTATCTTAAATGAAGCACCAGTGAACCGCTGATCCAGTTACAGTATTTTAAAGACATATTTCTTCACAGAGTTTTATTTCGCACCTTTTCATGCTCTCTTCTACTTTCACCACCTACAAATTCAAAATATCCCACCGACGTCCTTGAACCCAGCCTGAAAGGTGAAGCATTGCCGCCAAGTACCTGCTGGGCCCGCTTCAGTTAAACGCAAAGATCAGCGGCATCTGCTGTCTCAGTAATTTTCTCTTCATCATTATTAAAAATGTGAGATTTCCTTACGTTCACATCCAAAACCTGACAATGAGGGAAAAAAAATAAAGTCTCTTTCCCCTTCTCACAAATGAGTCACCCTGTCACGCAGCGGCTACAGATTTGGAAGCCACTTTGCACTCCTGCATGCGACACCCCCGGTTTCTCAGCAGAAAACTGATTTCTCAGCAGAAAGCCATCACCTTGCAGCCCCGGCTGCTTAATCGGAGTGACCCGGAGGCAGCATCCCCGCCACGGCCCTTGCTGGGGGGGCTGAGGAGCCTCCATCGCCAGACACAGCTAGGAGCAGGATGGACAGATCGCTGCCAAGGACGACGTACCTGTAGCTGGATGAGGTGGTGGGACTCAACCCTCTGGAGAACTTCTGCTACACCAAGCCTCCTGTTAAGTTGAGTGGCAGGGATGGGAGCTGGCAAGGTCCTGAGCCAGCTGAAAGCAAAGCATGAGCTGAATCGCTGTCAGCGGCACGCACCTGAGGTAGCCAGAGCTGAAGAGCTGAGGGTGCGGCAGTTCTGCAGGAGGTTAGCGTTATTTTGGGGTAGAACTGCACGTGTTTCAAGAAGCGACTGAACGCTCCGTCTCTCACCAAGGAAACCCCTGTTACGGTCAATCATTTTGTCCACGGGGTTCAAAGAAAGAACTGCAGCGGGGTGCTCTTGATAGGGACGTGGCTGTAGCCCGCTGTGAGGAAACAAGCCCTGAGGTGATTTTCTCTCCCAGCCACTCCAGTTAGCGATGTTCAAAGCAACACAGGCAACGTGAATCGCGAGTTTCCAACGCATCATTAAGTGACCAGGGCAGACACTTGCCTTTACGCCTTGAAGCAAGCCCAAAATACAAATGACAGCCACGAAGGAGATGCTGTGAGGACAGCTGGTGGATGGATGCACCCACAGGATGCACCGCAGCCGTCTTGAACATCCTCCGTCAGCCACAGGAGGGCAAAGCGAGCCTGGCCGAGCTGCACAAGCCCAGTGGAAGCAGACAAACCCAGCAGGCAGGATCACAAGCGCCAAAGGAGAGAAGGGTGTTCCGTGAAGCAGCATCTCCCCAGCCACCAGCGAGCATCCTGGCAGCCACCCAGGCGTGTCCGCCGATAATGTTTGCACATGTGACGACCTGAGCCCGCTAAACGGGTCGAGAAGACACATACACGCACAGAATTAAAGTAAATATATATATATATTTATATATTTCCCTTAGATAAGGCAGACCTTTGCTGCAGGACCCGTGGGAAATAAAGGGTGTTCATTTTTATTAATTTTTCATCCTAGCTTGGGGCTGTTATAGACGGGGTTTGCTTTCTTCCCCTCTTGGACACCTTCTCTTTTCTCACTATGATAAAGTCAAGCAATATATACCCACATTTTCGTTTGCTCTTTGCATGTTCACATCATCCGAAGGGGAAATGACCCCAACACGCAGGTGCTGAAGGTGTGACCAGAAGAAGACAGCTTGGAAGAGACCGCTTCCACCTCCCCACGCCTCAACAGCCATGCTCAAAGCAGTTTGGCTAAAAATCCTCATCTCCCAGTCTAAGAAAAGAAAGTCAAATGTAAAAATCATACCAGACAAAAAGACTCTTCAAAATCAAATACACAAGGCTTTTCACAGGGAGGTGTATCCTAAAGAAATAAAACCAGGGGAAGAAACATCTTAACCATACAAGCCAGCTGTGAATAGTTGCCTGGTTTCCTCAAAGGGAAGCCACGACCTCTGGAGCCAAAAAGCTTCACAACGCAGCGTTATATATCTTCGCCCCGCAGTTTCCAGCCGGCAGCACCTCCTTGTTGATCGCCCTCATGCTTTCAGGCCAATTTTAGTTAATGAAAGCAGTCTCTCATCATCAGAAGACTGGAAGCTTGAGCCGTGAGGAAAAGACTGTCACAAGGCACCCGGTGAAGAGCAGGGCCGGACTGCAGAGAGCCTTGCAGACAGAGGCCCTGTGTTGTATCTGTGCCACTCGCCTGGTTGCCTGCCTCGGGGGGCAGGCAGTTGAGTTTTCCATCTGAGAACTGCATTTGCAATTTCCAGGTGTATTTCAAAAGGAATTTGAAAGATCCCCTGCTTGTCACCAGGTATTTCAGTCCCATCGCTCACCTCAGCGCTGAACAACCGAGACATTAAAGGGAAAGCCCATACGTCAACAGCCTAAGAGAGGAAGATGTTACGAGCAGACCTGAGGAAAAGGCAGCTTATGATTAAGTCATGAAATTGTAATTAGGGGCGCAGGAGAGCTGGAATAGCCGAGCAGATAGACACTTTCTTTGAGGCTTCCCCCTCGGGAAGGGAAGAGGCTCTGCCGTAAATGCTCGCAGAAACGGCGTCGGAACCCTGCCAACTTCCCGTGCTCCGAGAGGAGGCTGAAGCAGGGGTCGGAAAGAAATTTGTGCCACCGACTTCTTTGGGAAACGGCAGAGGCAGAGACCAGAGGAGCCAGCAGTGGGGCGAGCTCAGGGGGGGGGGACGCTGCAAGGGAGACTCTGGGAACGTCTCCGGAGACAGCGAGCGGCGCTGGGGGTTAGCAAATACTGGGACGAGGAGGAAGTCAGAGAGCCTCTCTAACACCAGGCTGCTTGGAGGAACATCAGGATCCGTTCCTCGAATGTGCATGGGGAACAGATGAGAGAATATCTGAAAAAGGCATTTTTGCTGTTTTGAGGTCTTGCAGGTTTCTCAGGAGGAGGGAGGTGCTGCTTTTGGGGACCGCTTGAGCAAATGCACTATTTGCATGTGGTTAGGTGTTGCTGCTAGGTGTTCATATTTGCCATTTGGAGCTTAATTAATCACTAAGGCACCTGGAGACTTACTCAGATTTGAGAAATTTGGTACATAAAAGCTGGAGAGACCTCGCCGCGACCTCCCCAAACTTCGGGCAAGTAACGAAGTATTCTGAATAAACTAGCATCGATTGTCTGGGCAGCCAGCGGTAATTAAAACGGTAAAAGTTAATAACAGAAAGGTCTGTGAATATCAAGGCTCACAATAAAAGCCTAAATTTTTCCTGAGTAAATTAGACAGAGGAAATGAGGCGCATTTCTCTCTAACACTGATTTACTAGGGCTGCTCTTTGCGTTTTTGCCACTGCCATTAAAGTAATGGTTTTGATTGACAGGATCTCATTTTTAATTAGCCAGATCAACCAAGGCCCAACATCGGCGTTTCTGAAAGCATCTGAAAAAGCAGCCTGCTTCTGCAAGAAAAGCTTATTTCCATGTGAAGATTAAAGCTTCCAGACAGCAGCAGTACGTTTCCCTCTGCCATTTCACGAGGCAGACTCGAAAACCTCAGGCTGTACCACGCCGGAGATTAAAAGGCCCACGGAGATAACACGTAACCAGTCCTGCTTCGCACGGGCCCTTCTTCCTTCATCCTGCCCAGCAACGGCCTTTAACAGCAGCATCGCCGTGTTAATCAAGGGTTGTTAGGACAGATCTCAACGCGGCATTTTCACTGTTTCACCACAGAATGCCCCCGCGCAGAGAGAAGCGCCCATCCCATCGCGTGTGGGCAGAGCCTGGGGATGAAGACAGGGTCTGCCCCTCTGTTGCACCATCCGCCAGGGGCCTTGGGCAGGCAACAACCCCAGCAAAGCCTCCACGCGGCAGAAAAGCTGTCCAAACCCCGTGACCTCCTCTCCTCGCATCTCCGGCTGCCTTCTTGCTGCCCGAGGCCCTGTTTCAGCACACTCCCGAAGCACAGGGCTCTTCCCCGGGACCTTTCAGCTTGGAGATGCCCTGCTTTCAATTCACCTGCTCAGGAGAGTGGGCAGCAGGGCCGCAGGGGGCACGGGCAGCCGCACACCCTCTGGGGTTTGCAGGTCAGTGCTGTATGGGGGGACTGAACCTCCCAGCCTGGCGCCTAACCAACACTGGAGCAAAGCAGAAGCAAAACCGGCACCGTGCTGGAAACACATCCGCTATTTCTACTCCCCAGCCAGATGTTTCCATTCTGATTAGAACAGTCCAGAAGATTTTTTTTTTGGTTTGTTTCTACACGAAGCAGACACGGTTAAAAACCTTGAAAGCTGCCACAAAGAGAAATCACGCGAGCAGGCGGTCGGCCAGCTCCCGAGCAGGGAAACAACGCTTACACAGCCTGATTGGCAGTCGTGCGATCCCACATGGAGTCTGCAAAGCTCTGCTGGAGCTCCCAGCTTTGTTTTAGATGCCCTCGTTTATTATTATTATTTGTTTTTAGCTCTAAATGACAAACGAGGGGCTACGCTCGCTTCTGCCCCACCTCAGCCAGGCTTCCACCTGTCGCCACAAGCACTCGATGCCGTGCTGAGGATGGAGACCAGCCGTCTCTTGCATCCTCCCTGCATGAGGTTTGTTCCTCCGGGAGCTCGTTTGGGTTAGCCGAGCTCCCCCCGTCTCGACTTCAGGAGCTGGCAAGGCTGGGGCGGCCCCTGCTGTGTTTGTGGTTCAGCTTTTCCCTGCAGCTGGCAGAGCACCGAGCTCCCACCTCCCCGCTCCCACCAACAGCGGTGCAACCTTTGCTCCGGATCCCCAGGAACCGCAGCGAGCTTGCACCACCTACCGACGTGCCCGACCGCTGAGCACGGCCTCGCAGCACAGCCCCTTGGTGTCAGCATTTTCAGGCCAAGCCCAGGTGCCTGCGAGTCTCCGGGATGCATTTAATTTTCGAGGAAGCAGATAAATAAATAAAAAGCTATTTCAACCTCACTGGCCTGACCTGCTGCGTTAGGAATCCATCAAATCTTCGCAACAGCCCAAGCCGCTTACCTGCATGTTATATGCTTACACCCAGGGCACATTACTCAGCACTTGGAAGAGAAATTGGTGGCAGCCAGAGACCAATTTATCTCTTTTTGCAAAGGATTCTGCTCCGTAGCAGCTTTGATGCTCTTTCACCTAGCGCAGCACCTTCCAGGTGCCAGCCATCTCCAAGCACGGGTAAGAAACCCATGCCAAGAAAACAGAGCAATTATTTCTTCTACATTTCTAAATTAACATCCCTTCCTTTTTCAATATATCCACTAATAAATATTACCTGGTTCACTCACGCTGCTTGAGCCATACAGCTTGAGAGGTCTGTCACATATGAGGTACTGTAATCCATTTTCATCCAACTCTTTGGTATCTGGAAATATATCTGTTGGTGTGTGTATATACATATATATATATATATATATAATATACATAACACTAATTATTTAAAGAACAACCTACTAGAAAACAGTCTTATGAATTCCTCTTGCATGGGACTTGCCCAGGCCATTCCTTGACGGTGACAAGGGAAGCACCAAAGAGCACCAGCAATTCCCCAGGTGCTTCCTGACTCATGAGAACCAGATTCTCATCTTTATTATAATATTATTTCTTTCCAAAAATTATGGATGAGACAAGCCTTTTGATATTCAGTAGCCTGTTTATGGGAAATGACTTTACACAAAACATCAAATGAGTTGACAGCAAATTGAATTTAAAATATGATTTTTTTTTTTAAATGCTCATGAAATTCATATTGCTTTAAATATGAATTAGCAGCAGTGCCAGAAGGGATGAATGCATTTCACTACCCAGCTGCAGATAATTTAACTGTACAGTTTTACCTCCATACCCTCTATTCACTCTCCTATTAAGTGGGGAAGGAGACTTTGGGGGTACTTTTGCTTGGTTCACGTGCACCTCATGGCAGCGTTGTGCATCCTGGTCAGACTTCAGACCTAACAATTACATTCCTCCTCCAAAAATTCTTCCCACAGCTTTAACAGAGTCAATATTCTTTATTTTCTGCCCATAAGTGAGCTGGGCTTTTAAAGACTTGCTGCCTGCCACCCTGAAGTGAAGCCGAAGCGACGCATGCAAATTGTTTGAAAGGTCTCTGTGCCCCGATGAGGAAACAGGCTCGGCTTCAGGATCTCACCAGCATCAACTGAATTCACACAGGAAACAGTAATGCACATTTGATGGTTCATACTGATCTGATGGTCACCTTCCCGATCATACGCCTGCAGGTTAACGGGCTCGGATAAGATTACGTCCAAAATTGCACTTACAAACTCGATTTGGAGCTTTTCCCTTTGCTCCACGGGCACGCAGCCGGACGCCCCTGGGCTTCCCACCTTCGCCGTGGGAGCAGGTCACGAGCAGCCAGCAGGACCAACCAAGACGCAACCTTGGTGAGCTCCAAAAACAGCCAGAAACCACATATTTGAGACGGTGGCCTCAAAATCCAAATACCTGCGTGCTATAGAGGCATCAGCTCGTGTTTCAGCCCACCGACAGAACGTTAAAAGCCACAAAGCGCCACAGATGTACGGAATTTAAGAGTGCTCCAGCAGAGAGCGACAACTAAAATGAAGCTCTCTGCATAAAATCAGCTTTGTGTGTTTTTCCACCCTCTATCAAATTACGGCATCCCAAAATTATGTTAAGAGAAGCCCTGCCGAAAATGTGAGTTTCTGTATTTCATCAGCTATCCGAGATGACTCAGGATTACAAGTACTGAAATAAAATGAACATCCTGTTCCAGTTTCTTAACTACATTCTCTCCCTCAAATAGCATCAACAAGTGACTCAGTACAATGTCATAACAAACAGTACTTTTTGTTACAGCAGTGTACTTGGCAAAAAGCAGCTCTCTCAGATAAATCAGCAGCATCTTACTGTAGTTGCTAATCAGAAGGTCTTCACTTTGTCTTGGAAGGAAAAAGTATATATAGTGTACAAGAAGCAGATGGAGAGTAAACGATGGTACTTTCATAAGCAAGTGGGAAAACGATTTGTCTGCATTTGGATGAACCAATAAATGATGTTTACGACTACACTCGGCTTCAAACTGCAACACCATGCCCTTTGATCTCACAGAGGCCAAACAAGGGACATCCTTTTCTCTTTCAGGTTTCAGCTGAAGGGCCCCAAGCGCTAACGCCACCCAGGCGAGGAGGGAGAAAAGAGCTTACGGCACAGCGGCACCAGCCTACATCACTACAACATCCAACTCCTGGAGAAACTCTGGATGAAAGGAGGGAGTACGCTGAGAACCCACTCATTCCAGCAGACACACACAAAAACATCTCAGGAAAAATAAGTTCCTTCTCAGCTGTAGCTAACTCAGTATTTAGGAGTAGCTATACTAATTAGTTACAATCCAGAGATTACACAGGGTAAGTAGCAAGCTCTAATAAGGCAAAACAACGTTCTGCTTTTCAACACGTGCATTTGTTGCAATTTCCTCCAAGCGGAGCATGCTCTATGAGAGCTACAGCTCCAAACAAAACAGCGATTGCAATTCTTTCCTGAATTTGAATACGGTTCCTGAAACCCACCTGGCTTCTGCTCTGGCCACCCTCCTCCTGAGCCCAGGCTTTGAAGCTCGGGTTTTAACACAGCAGGAGCCCGGCGAGGAGGGCGGCTGTTGTAGCATCTCACACGAGACCTGGGCAACCAGCAAACACAGGATTTGGGATTTCATCACAATACAAACCAGTGCAAAAACACGGAGCTGAGGTTTGAAGGTTTGGGGGAATGGAGTTGCTTTCATTATTTTAAGCAGTGACCTCTCCTGCATGCCAGCAGAAAGCAGCTTCCTGCCCAGCCCCTTAGCTTTGCAATAGATGTTATATCTATTGTCACCTCACGGCAGTTCAGGCATTCACACGGATAAGTATTTTGCCTTCAGCCCCCTCTTTCCAACTTAAGAAAGCTGAGCTCTTTTAAATAGTGACTTCTGTTGCTATAGAAACCATATAACTATTTATCTAGCAATCCAGCAGGTCAGAATACTTCTGGTCATCTTAAATATACTCGGTCCTGCTGCGCAGATATGGCCATGCCAAAGCAAAGGCAGTACTTGCAGGATGCCTTCTTTAAATCACATAGAAGTTGGCTGGTTGGTCTCTAAAGAATTATTTGCACAAAGTGTAACAGACTTCTTGCTGCAGAAACATAACGAACGTACCCCAAAGGGTTTTAGAACACTCATTGCATGATGATGCTACCAAAGTTAGGTATTAAGACACTGAGGAAAGGCAGATGCATGGAAATAAATGTATTGTTCTTTTGTAAAACTAAACACTTCCCTGCTGAAGAGAAAGAAGTGTTTTTATGTAGATATATCTTGAAAAGGGCAGGTTTTGTTTGTTCTCTTACCCCACCAATGTTGTAGTCTCCCAACAGCCCCTTACTTCAGATTCAGTCTCTGTCCTGGTTTCACATTTTGTTTGGGACCCAAAATAAGAAATCCAAAATGCCCCGGCCCTGCTAATCCAGCTAGGAAGGGCAGCGTGAGCAGGAACATCAGGCTGCAATGTGTCCATACACCACACACTACAGGCAGTATGGCAGCAATCTCTCTGTCATTAGCTAAAGCTGCTGCTCAAACTCCAGATATTTACTTAGGTTAGTGAAGGCCAGATGTCCAGCTTCTTGATAGGGCCAATGTTTGAAGCCATCCCAGGCAGAGGTTGGATTTGAGGTCCACCAGCCCAAAGCCGTGTTTGTTAGCCCCCGCCTGGCTGCCCACCTCTGCCTCAGAGCAGGAGGGAGGCCCTGCTCTGCAGTGAGTCTCCTTTAACAGTTGTTTCTGCCACTGCTGACGGGATTAAAAGGGGAAAAAAAATCAAACTGAGATTAGCTGCAATAATAATTAAATCTGACCTTCTAGCAGTTAAGCAAGACATCCTGCCTTTTGAAAGGGCCAACCCCAAAGGCACAAGGGACAGTTTTGACGCTCTCCTGCTGAGTTATTCTTCACCCATTTGCAGCCCTGCAATTCAACATGTTTTATAAATCACCACCTCAAAGCAAGACTGAAATGACAAAACCCAGTCACATTTCCCAATTGCAAGACTTCTCAGTTCTTCAAAGAGCAGAAAGGTATCTGTTTCGGTGGTAGGGGGAGAGCATCATTAGCTTTCTCAAATACCAACCACTCCTATCCTCGCACGGAGACAGAAATCTAGGTGCTAGAGATTACCACGAGAGACAAAACTTAGCTGCTCTGCATTTCATTACTTTATAGCTCATCACCTCCCTCCCTCTCCAGCACTTCCCTCAGAACTTGCTGTCTCAATGGGTGTTGCCCAACAAAGACAGGCTGTTGACCGAAGTGACAGCCACCACCTTGCCAGTGTCTCTCTCCACAAGTTTTGGCATTCAGAAACACCGCCATCTTGATATTTAGTTGCATTTTTTTAGCCATTTTCCCCTACATCTCAGTATCATGTTAAAATTGGCTTTACTAGGCACTTGTACAGCAGAGCTGTAGGGAAACCAGCTGGTTGATCCGTAAGAGCATGGTCCTTGTAGCATTGCCCTCTGGGATTTTCCTGGAGCACAAAACAAAACAATTTCTATCGCTTTTTCTACCACACCATTAGTTTTATTTCCAAATCTATATTCTAGGGAAGAAGTCTCAGTGTCCTGTCTGCATTAGACTATAGATGTTGCAGCACAGGAGGAGTGAAAGGATCTCCTACATTAGGAGAAGAAGCATGAGGGCAGCTCGCAACCCAAAACCACAAAGACATTACCACCCCTGCCAAGTGCACAATTTGTCACTGAAATAATAGCTACTGCAGGCCAGCAGTAGTCCAAATTGACCGCCTATCAATAGAGACAGCGTCCACCTAGACAGCATCCACCCAGCACCAGGCATGGCGGTGGCACTCAAAAGAAACCCGCTTCCACCAAGGGCAAACCTGCCACATGTCAGAGAGGCAGCTCTACCCGCAGCTCCGCAGAATTATTTACCAAGCAGTTTGCTAAATTATACAAAGGGAATAATTTGCAATGTAATGGCGTGTTTGCATTCTGAATATCTGATTTCCTGTTCAACAAATAACCTAAACACTCCCCAACCAAATGAAATGTAGACAAGACTTAAAACATTTGAGGAAAAGCACTCATCCAGAAAATTAAGGTCAACATGGAACAGATGGTGCCTCTGAAAAATGTGTCTTCAACATTTATCTTTATGCAAAATAAAAATCTTCTAAAAACCTCTGGCTGTTTGGCGACAGTTGGACTTGAAACACTGAATCTTGCACTCCACGGATAATAAAGAAGCACTAAAAAATTACTTCAAAATACTAAATCTAAATAAAATTCTCTCAAATACTGCGCAATAGGATTTTTGTGGGCATGTAAATACGTATCAATAAAAGATAGATTCAATCGCTTCTGTAACCACTATAAATATTGCAAGAGCTCTCCACATTTCCATAAATATGACCCACAACTCCCAAGTGAAAAGCTTTTTCATTTGCAGCCGTCAGGAAAAAAACAATCCTTTCTTCTTTATCAAAGTCTTCTCGAAGGCTGAGCTTGAAGCCCGGTGCCCGGGGAGTCGTGAACAACTTGTCACGAGGCTGCACGAAATGGCTTCCCGAGCCCCAGAGGGCTCCAGCGTCGGGGCAGCGCTGCTGGAGGGCACGCAATGTCACACAATGTCACACGTACCTCAGGAGAAAACAGCGGGGCTCCACTTCCCAAGGCGATGGGCTCCACGGCAGGCACAATCCACAGCAGAGCGGGGGATCCAGGCGGGCACCATGGCATGGAGGCCACTCGAAGCGGCCCTGTGAGGGAGGAGGGGGCGCAGCTGGCAGCAGCAGGCCGTTTGCATCAGGCGTCGCCGCCATCTTGCAGCCGCTCTCTGAGGTGATCGGCGCCAGGGCAGGCGCATTCATACAGGCCTGTCAGTGCCTGGTAAAACTATGGAGATCAGCCTTGAAGTTACTGAAGCACACCTGGGGGACAACAGCCATTGGTCACAGCCAGCATGGGGTTACGAGGGGTGGGTCCCATTTGACTAACTTTATCTCCTTTTATGATAAGGTCACCCATCCAGCCCATCAAGGGAAACCAGCTGATGTGATCTTTTTGGACCTCAAAGCTTTTGACACTTTCTTTTTTTTTTTTTTGACACAAACAGTCACTAGTGGGGTCCCCCAAGGCTCCATTTTAGGGCCAGTCCTCTTCAATGTTTTTATAAATGATTTGGATGTAAGATTAGAAGGTGTTTTGAGCAAATTTGCCGATGACATCAAGCTTGGAGGAGTTGTGGACTCTGCTGAGGGTGGAAAGGCCTTGCAGAGAGATCTGGACAGGTTGGAGAGCTGGGTGATCACCAACCACATGAAGTTTAACAAGAGCAAGTGCCGGGTCCTGCACCTGGGACAGGGCAACCCCAGCTATACGTACAGACTGGGCGACGAGACGCTGGAGAGCAGCCCCACAGAGAGGGATCTGGGGGTCGTGGTTGACAGCAAGCTGACCATGAGCCAGCAGTGTGCCCTGGCAGCCAGGGGGGCCAGATGGATCCTGGGGTGCATCAAGCACGGCATCACTAGTCAGTCGAGGGAAGGGATTGTCCCACTCTGCTCTGAGCTGGTGCGGCCTCACCTCGAGCACTGTGTGCAGTTCTGGGCACCACAGTACAAAAAGGACATTAAACTGTTGGAGAGGGTCCAGAGGAGGGCGATGAAGGTGGTGAAGGGCCTGGAGGGGAAGACGTATGAGGAGCAGCTGAGGTCTGTTCAGCCTCGAAAAGAGGAGGCTGAGGGGAGACCTCATCACAGCCTGCAGCTTCCTCATGAGGGGGAGTGGAGGGGCAGGCGCCAATCTATTCTCCTTAGTGACCAGGAATAGGACCTGAGGGAATGGGGTCAAGCTGCGGCAGGGGAGGTTTAGGCTGGACATCAGGAAGAGGTTCTTCACCAAGAGGGCGGTCACACACTGGAACAGGCTCCCCAGGGAAGCAGTCACTGCACCAAGCCTGTCTGAATTTAAGAAGCGATTGGACTGTGCACTTAGTCACATGGTCTGAATTTTTGGGTAGACCTGTGCGGTGCCAGGAGTTGGACTTGATGATCCTCATGGGTCCCTTCCAACTCAGGATATTCTATGATTCTATGACTCTAATTGGGCAGGCCTACAATTTACTTCGGTAAGAGAGAAGGGAGCCAGAAGCAGCAGGAATAATAAAAGACAGACCTATCAAACACCAAATGTCTCATAACACATACAAGACAGATGTGAATTACATGAAAGAAATTGGGTATTGGCAGAAGCAGCAGGGCAAGGGCACAAGGCTGAAGATAAGCAAGAGGCAGAGGAAGCTCCTGCAGGACCACAGGTGAGCACCTGCCACTGCTGCTAGCACAGACCTTCTCAGGACAGATAAAAGAGGGGGCAGGCAGAGAAGAAACAGCTGCACCGTGGGGTTCTTGCAAGTTCCCTTGAAACACCAACAGAAACACAAGAAAGCAAAATCACAAAGTCCTCACGTCCCGGGACAGGGTGAACCAAGCATCTTTGGAGGAACAGGAAACACCTGCAGTCTCTAAAAATACAGTCGCAGGGACACCTCCTCCCGTGCACCACTTACAGAACACCCTGACGACAGCCAGCATCCTCCGGGAGACTGGTACTTCTGATCCCAAGTTAAACACATCATCCCAATCCCTGCACGCATCGTCCTGATCCCTTAAGTCAGTTCCTCGGGGGGCACAGCAACACCTGGGCCGAGGTAGCAGCCTGTGGTAACAACTGCAATTTGCCAGCTTTGGTCATCAAACTTCCAAAGCCATAGAAAGATGTGTCTTCTCATGTCATTCCCCCCCTCACCCCCCCCCCCAAAAAAAAAAAGAAAACTCTACCCAGTGAAAATGGACTGCTGAAGCACATACACAAAACCCCAGTCATTAAATTGTCACCAGACATGCGACAGAGTAACTTATCAACACAACTTTTTCCCAATGCCCCTTCCAGCCATATGCATTCACTAAAAAGACACAGTTGTTTGTTTTTTTGTTTTGTTTTGTTTTTTTTTTGTTTTGTTTTTTTTTTAACTCATGTCAGCAGCTGAAACACTGATGAAGCACCCCAGAAGGCTTCTGCAAATCCACTTTGCTAAACAAGCTATGGGAAGCTAATTGCAGCAATTTTCCAAAGTTGACACAGCCTTCTTAGTGGCTTTGTGATACTTACGTTTTGGGTCCTGCTTCCTCTAGAAATCACCTCTGATGCCCTGCGCTACTGAAGAAAATAAGCTCAGCAAGAACATTTAGGCTCACTGTCCCTAGCAATGGGCCCTGCCAGCAGTAAAGCACAGCCAAAATGAAACTCGATGGCAAGTGCCGAGGCAAAGATTTCAAAAATGGCTCTTGCACAGGGCTTCCTTACTTCAAGGTCATCCTAAGCCACATCACAGGCAATTCCAATAAGCAACAGCACAGGAGCAGCTCACTAGAGTCTTACAAGTAACAGAGAGGATCAGCTTCTCTTTCCCTCCCTAATTAGAGCTTTTAATTAAATTGCATCTATTTCTTTTTTAAGAGAGGGTTGTGTTGATTTTGCTAGTCCTACTGCATGTCCAAGTGCTGCTGCTGTACATGGAAATGCCTGCATCAGGCCTCGATCTGCTATTTCTAAAAATAAGTCATATTAATTTGTTCCTCCAGCACCTAGTGTTTAAAGTTATTTCTTGGCAACCGCTGTTCTTGGCATTTAAATGTTTTTCACATTCAGCTGAAGTCTGACAGCAGTCTTGGTTATCCTTCCCTGCCTTGCTAATAATTTGGTTGATGGCATGCAGGTGGGGCTCTCATAATTAAAAAACCCATTTACAAAGTTTGCATTAGTTGATCTGAAAAAATAGAGCACTCCATTCAAAGGTTAAATATAAGTAGGCTGCAGAGCTCCCTGAAAATATTGCATAATTTAGAGATAAAAATAGTTTTGCTTTATTTGAGCTAGGTAGATTTTTACTGCAATCAGCCTAAACCTCATCTCTCCATGTTACATGCTCAAGTTGATTACAGAAAATTAAATTTAGTATTAATCAACCTATGAAGGAGGAAATTACAAAAACGAAGCTAATGCATAAATCATAGAAAATAACAGCGGAGAGGGCTACAGTAGACCATTTAACGCATCCTCCCACTTGCCCTGTGCCAAAATCAACTCCCCCTCCCCAAGCCACCCCTGGCAGCATTTGCCCGGTGTTTTAAACGTTTACCTGCAGTACAGACTCGAGAAGCCACCAGCCAGAGTCCTCCAGCTCCACCAGCCCTCCTGCCACAGACCTTTTCCCAGCGTCTCCAAGCTATCCTGGTTTTCCAAGCAGGCATGAATGTGCCTGAGAGCAGCAGCACATGCCTGCCCTGGCGTGGAGGAGCCGGGTGGAGCAGAAGCACCAGGTGCAGCAGATCAGATGCTAATAGCTGCACTTCCCACCTGGCAGGACTGGGGGGAGGGGGTATGGAAAAAGCAAGCTTCACCTGTGTTTCTAAACTTCTCGATTTAGATAGAAAACCCCACGTGTTGGTTGTGGCTTTCAGCTTTTCCACTGCGTTCAGCCTCTACACCAGTTAGGAGTTCAGCTTGCAACTGGTCTGCCCGACCACCCCTGCTTTCACAGATGGGAACCTGCTGCCTGCACAGGACCTAGCGCAAACCACGCTTAAATTCAGAGGGAACTCCCAGCCACCCCCATGGGGTCATGCAACACACAGCTACGCTCCTAGAGGGTCACGGTTAATGATTTACTGAGCTGATTGTGTCTTTTATGTGCCAGCTTACCTAACACATAGTCAGCACTGGAGGGACTGCGCTGCTGTGGGTTCTCCCTCCGCAGAGCAGATCTCATCCCCTTTCAACTCACACGGGAAGCAGCTAGCTCTGCACGTGCATTTACAGCACACAAGAGTTTTCTTCCCTGAGCTCTGATAAATCCTGATGTTTTACTCCGTCCCAAATCTTGCTCCCTAGGAAACATACAACCCAGAGCCTGTTTATCAGCTGGGAGGTGGTTTTAGATGAAGCTCCTATATCTACATTACTTTCCTCCTGAGGAAAAAATATATATATATATAATTAAAAAGCTAAATGAAGTCCCTAACTGTTCCCCTTAGTAACTTCCACATTTAGTTTCTAATCCCTCTGAAGTCCATCCTCTGTAGTTTAGTAAACAGGGGTTTTTAGGATTTTTTTTTTCCCCATGCCAATTGCAAAATGCCGTGTATGTACATATAAAAATACATACACACAAACACCCATCACAGATCAAAAAGCATAATCGCTACAAAGGGCTGCAACAACTTCAAATTCCCTGCATGAGAGTAAGGGAATCAGTAACGTGGTTAAGGCTCAGGTCAGAAAGTTCGTCTCTGAATGAATTCTTGAAGAGATTTATCAGGCACTCGCCCCTTATTTGTCACATCTTCCACTGCAAAAGAAAGCAGAAAAAAGAAACGAGGGTGGTACCAGCACCCTGAGGGCTGCCCATGCTTCCTTCTGAGCACAGCAACCAAGGTGGGCACCCAGGGTGCTGGCTGGGGGCCTCCTGGCACCCTGTGCCCCGGGCAGCAAGGGCAGGGCTGACCCAGCCAAAGAGCACAGCAGGGGGAGCATCTGGGTTAAACACAGTGCTGAAATCATTACTGCTCCTGTAATCATTAACAGAGCCCCATCAGAGCCACGCGGAGTCGCGGCCCCGCAGCCTCCTCAGTAGCACGCTGGTGCTGGGCTAAGGGCAGAAACTCCTGAAACCAGTCAAGAGCGAGCCGCTGGCAAGACCTGCACGGACACAGCCACACACCTCGCTGGATCCTGCTGGAAAACACTGCCAGACTGCACCTGGCCAAAGACTTGCTTGGTTCAAAATTTAGGGAAAAATAAAAAGGGCAAGCATACCCACATGAAAGAGGAACAGGGAAATCACTGGGCCATTGAGAAAGCACGGGGCACGCAGCAGCCCAGCAAAGCTGTCCCAGAAACGCCTGAAAACCCTCTGCTTTTTACCACTTCCCAGTTCTAGCAGGCACTTTGGGAGCTGCTGATATAAACTGTTTTTATGAAACAGACAATAACCCTTTGTGTTTCAGGGGTATGGACATTAGATATAAAGATCCCTACAGGAAGGGTACAGCCAGGCCATTAGCAGAACAGGTCTACACACTAAGGCCTATAAAAACGTTAAGGACCCAGACAGCCAACACTTTTTTTCTCTCCTCCCCTAAATGCTCCCCTGGGCTCAGAGATGAGCCACGTTCACTGACAGACCATGGCTGACATCCTTGCAATGCTGCTAAGGGCATCATCTCTGCAGACTGCACTGAGGCAGGAGATGCTTCACACAACCCACTGCATCTCTGCACGGGCAGCAGGTGCCTATCAGGTGTCTGTGCTCTTACTGGCATTTGTAAGGACAGAACAGCTGTCACACAGGACACAAGCAAGGCCAAAGCTATTCGGATGTCTTGTGAGAGCTGATTATGCCATCACATGCCCTGCTCCAGCACTTAGGTGTTACCGACAGCATCTTCCCCTTTTCACTGTGGATGTAGCTTGCACGGCCCCAAGCACATTCGGGGTTGGGCACTGTTTGGTAATAGAGGACTGCTTTTCCACTTTGTGAGTGAAGGGGATTCAGGCTGAGGAAGGACTAAAAACAGCACATGGAGGACTTCAGCAGACGTGCAACAGAATTGCTTACTGCCATACTGCTGAAGTCCCTCTCTGGAGGAAGAGGAGAATGGCACGGTGATGTGACATGAGCTGGTTGTACGGTGGCTCTAAGTGCATCATGACTACTCAGCTGCACTGCAGAACACTCTGGGGAAGTGGACAGCTTCCAGGTTTCTCCTTTGGTGGTCTGTGTTACCTAGACTGAAACTACCCTCACTAAAACCCTACCTCTGGTGTCTTCCGAAGACAGGCGTAAAGAGACTCCGTAACGACCTAGCCACTGGGCCCTGTGAAGCAGCTTATGGTGTGAGTAACTCATGACCACTGCTTGTTTACATAGGGAAATGTTTCTGTGCAAAGCCTCCATAGACTGAGGTGAGAGGATCCAGATGTAAGGCAGGCTCCCAGATTCCTCTGCAAGTTGAGAACTCGCTATCTTGACACTGATACCTCTGAGGGAAATAACTTCCTTGTCTTAGGTTCATGGGAAGCTCAGAGGAACTTTGTAAAGTTGCTATTACATTTACTTTAAGTCCATGTGACTTTTCAGGGCACAGATTTCCCCTGCAAAGAAGTAAAAATTTATTAATAAATTGAAATGGTTTCACATAAGAAAGATGAAGGCAGGAATGCTACTAACCTTGAAAGCATGGAGACCAGCTTCTTGTCCTTTTTTTCCTCCCAACTGAAAGTCAATCATCCACTTGACAGCAAACATTTCAATTATGACATTTATCAGCAGCAGTTCTCGATTTTGAATGTGAACAACTTAATTTATTAGCTTAATAATAGCCCAGATGCATAGAGCTGCAGACACCAGGTACCTTTGCACACACTGAAACCAGGTTCCCCATTATTTCAACCTTCTTTATTATTGTAGAGAAACCAAGACCACCAGTATTTCTGAGATCCACAGCTGAGACACCCCAACTAACATAAAGTCACCACCATGCCATCACTTCAACTATTCACTTACTACCTTTGCAGCTACAACTGGAGAGCACAGCTCTCACATCACACTGACAGCTCATTTACCTTCGGAACATGTCACACGTACTTCACAGGTTTAGAAGTCCTCTTGGATTCCTTCTCACAAGCATATCAAACATCTTAATGCAACACCACATAAAAGGCTGTCGGTACATCTAGACTCTATGGATGACTTTTTCTAAATACGTAAGCAATGTGAAGTCCCTGAGTTACACATCACCTTACACCACTTCCCTGGGTTTCACTGCATGCTTTACAAGTTAGCGCTGCTCTCCCCTAACAGCACCAGCGAGGGACCTCAGGAGGCACGCCGCTCTTTTGTGTGCGGGACAAATTTTGGCAACAGCCATCAGGGTAGCACTTTACCAAATCAGAGGCAGACAGCATACAGGTCTCCCTAAAGCTTCCTTCAGGTATTTGTTGTTGCTGCTGTCCACTTTTAAAGACATTGTGGTATTCCAGATTAAGCAAGGAACTTGCCCCTCAGAGGGGACTGTCAACAGATCATGATAGAGTACCAAACAAATATCAAATGTAACTTGTAAACATCAGTAACTTAGGGGTAGTTTCAAAATATCATGAGTAACAGAGACAACTTGCAATTCAGAAATAGCCTTTTGTCATGAAGTCTTTATGGCTTGACAGAAAGAAAGTTAGATTTGTTTTTGAAATAGTTAGTGCAATTTTTATTTGAGAGGTCAGCTATAAAGAAGAGTTAAACAGATGAATCCAGTATGACACCTCAGCTTCAAAGTTGTTTTTTTAAACCTGATCTGAAATATGGCACTGGGCAGTTACCTAGGGTCAAGGCATTTGTGATCTTGGGAAAAAAACTCAGCTTCCCCCACGGGAGAGTGGGGTGAGGGTTAGGTTCTTTAAGGGATAATTCATACTCCATATAAAACCAAGGAAGGAAAGCTTAGCAGCACCAGAACTGCAGCTGTGTGCTTGGCCAGTGCCTCCGCAATCCAAACATACAACTTGATCTAATACAAAATTCATTTGGAAAAGTGAATGAAGGAAGTAAAAGTACTCAGCCTCATTAAAGAGATGCAGTAATGCAGCATTTGAGAACAGTTTGTGAAACTCATTCTTTCCTGGAGATTCAGAGTCTTGTAAAGTAACGTTGAGCTTTTACAGCTACTAACAGCGTATTCTCCAATGCTGTCTGAATTTAGATCTTCCTTTCATATTCCATGCAAAGCAAGAATGAGCATCCAGGCTTTTACTCAAAGCAAAAAAAAATAAAGGTTGCTTTCCTTGACACTGATAATGGCGGATTATGGAGAATTTTTCTTTAAATAGCATATGCCTTCTCTGGAATTGGCATGATGAAGTATTAGTCTTTAAAACAGCATACAGACTTTTGGAATCTGAAGTCAAGCTTCAACATGTTCACCAGGTCTTTGACTTTTGTCTGGGTTATTGATTCTCTGATTCAGGGGACACCCCAAAGTGCTGGCCCCACCATTTCCTCACACTTATTGCTTTTACAAGCTATATTCATTCCAAGTACACCTAGTCCACCAGGGCTGCTTTGCCCTTCTCCCTCATTTCTCCTCCAGGACGAAGCACTCCCATTAACACTAATGGGAAGCCAACGTTATGTGCACACAGGACATTACAGACCTTTTAAGGCTATATGGCTGACCAACAGGAACAGAAAAATACATACACGTAACTGAAATTTTCTCCCATTTAGCAAATAGTACTGAGTTTTAACTGAGGCTCTTCAAACCATTACCCTTGCGTCCTTATATCCACCTTCCCCCTCTACCCCTTTAATTTATGGGGAAGACTCACTGTGCTTCCCTAAGCAAAACAAAAGATCACATTGTTTGCTCCATAGACCAAAAGGTAAAAAAACAAAGGACAAACTGGTTCACAGTTAACCATAAATAAAAGTGCAATAAGTGTTCAAGTAGAGTGTAGAGTTTAAGCAAGCTGTACAACCACATTTGGCATAGTCATCTCTTATAGGCTCTGCGTGGGTCCCTCCCATTACTGACAGCAGGGGGAAGAGGCTGAACACTGTTAGCTGTTGCTGGATTTACCGGTCCTCGTCCATTGCCTCTCCCACTACCTGCATAAGAGTGGCCATGGTTATATGTAAATGGGAATCCACTTGATTCAGGTCCAGTTTGTAAACCGTTTCCTAAAAAGACAGAAGAGAGGTCATCACAAGTTCCATTGAATGACATCACCGCTTCCCTACACAAGTTTAACAACAGGGAACATATGCAGTCTGCAGCCATCAGCAAACCCTGAGCACTAAAAAAGTCCCTCTGGCATTCCCAAGACCCCAGCTGCAGCTTACCTTCTCCCCTCATCCCTCCCCCCCTACGTCCAACAAAATCAAGAAGGGCCACAGGGAGTTGCGTGCTAATTCCCCACCCAGGACAGACAGGAGTCTAATAAAACTAGACTGATGCTTCCAGAAACACGCTCTGGCCTGTAGGTCACGCAACCAGGATGTTCCAGAGATATAGCAGGTCAGAAGTCAAGTAGAAATGAGCAAAAGACGACCAAGCTGCACATAGCTTATTGCATCTTCCCCTGCTAGCAGACAGAATTTGAAGGCTGTTTTGTGAGGTCCAGTCACAGAGCAGGTCAGCTAGTGCTAAGTTCTCACGAACGTCAGGTCAGCAGAAACAGAGCTGCCCCAAACCCAACACCGGGACGCTAAGGAGGTGCCTGCACACCAACTGGGCTTAAAGCCCACGTGCCTCACCCTGGAAAAGCAAAGGCAGGACTCTGCTCAGAAGCATTATTTTCAAAGGAACAGAGAGGGCTCCTTATTAAAATAAGACAGGATCACCATGTTGCTAAAGAAGAACCAGACAGTCACCTAATTGAAGTGACACGGAGCTTTCCAGCAGCAGTTATGTATCACTTCGCTGCCATCCACCAGCAAAACTCAGCTACAAAACACCAGGCACCGAGTCCGGGCATTGTGTAGGCAGGCCACAAATAAGGTTCCCTCTGAGCTACACCCACTCAAGCCTTTGAAGCAACTTCTTATTAAACATTAAAGCTTAAATAGTATATCACAAAGCCATGCAGTCAGGTCAGATATTAGAATTCAAGATTACCTCCACTTCTATCTATTTTGAGGAGCTAACCTGGCAGAAAAGCCATGGTAACTGGCAAGATTAAAGAAGGCATTTTTAAGACCAAGGTCTCAGGTGGTTTAAAAAATAAATGGCTCCTGCTACTCCACTTTATAAACAGAATTTCAAGTGCTGCAAGAACTCTTTGAAAGCATCAGAACAACCTAGGATTAGTCTTTTTACATGACACAGACACTATGAATATTTTCTTCCTCTTCTTGGGGACAAGACCTGAAATCATTATTCAGGAAGCATTCGTGTTTGTGCTTGTGGATTCATGCCCCAACTGAAAACACTTTTTGGGGTAGGCTTGTACCCCAGTGTCAAAGCCCTTAAGATAAATTTAATTTCATTCCCATCAACTGTTTCTTATACTTTCATGTCCACAAAATGAAACAGACTTACCCAGTGGCCCGAATGTACAAGAACTCATATTACTTGGTGCAGAACTATTATTCTGTTCACCTTGTGCCTTCAGAGAAAGGTGAAAAAAAGACATGAGTCAGAAAGAAGTTGCAAAGATTCACAGAAAGGGATTTTTCTCCTGTGTTCTTACTGCGGCTTTACATAGAATTTATTTGCTACGCTAATTATTGACTTTTATTTATGTATCGATTCAAAGCCATTTTTCCAGAAGGGCCATATCTTATCACAGCCTAGCGTGAAGTATTCAGAACAAAGAGCCCTTTATAGCTGAGGTCTGAGACAAGTTTAACATACCAGTTTGTTCTGTCCAATGTGTTCTGAGTTGGGCTCACTGAAGTTTGGCACTTCTGAGTATACCATGCAGAACCTGAGAAGAAATCAGTATTATGATGAAGTTCTAGAGCCGTCCTTAAAGTTCTCAATTCTGCAACTCCAGGAACATATATTCTGCACGTATCCCACCGTCAAGAAGTCACTAACCCAGACCTCACACCTTCAGAAAGTATCTGTAGGTACCAAAGGGCCTTGCTAGCTCTTTGATTCCTGTATAGGCCTGTGGTAAAGCTGTCACTTTGTCCAGGTGAGGGTATGCGTATGCCAGTCAAGCTGAGGCAAGTACACGTCTACTCTAGGAGGTAGAATGGTCTAAAGAAAACATGAAATGAAAAGAGCTCCCTCGGCCTCTCCCATCTACACAATCTTGTCCAGCACCCACTCACAAGGTCAGTCGAGGCACAGAGTCACCCAGCCTGCTCCCAGTTATGGCTGCATTAGATCTCGAGGGAAAACAAATACTCCCACACGCTCCCGTACTACAGAGAGCTCCATTCCCATAGCACAGAGGAGTATGAAACAAGGGATGAAATTCAAAGCATCCTTTTCCACTTACAGGGAGTCCTAAGGAATAGGCCCACCAACTAGACACATGGAAGCGGTAGCAATGACTTAGCATCAAAGAAAACGTCGTCATCCCTTAAAATCTGGATGAGCACAGGGCATTTTTGAACCATTTAAGAGGGGGCCACCCCACAGCACTACTTCCCTAATGACAAGGCCTCTCACAGCACTGTGTGAAGTGGAAAATCTCTTCTGGTTAGCAAAAGGTTGCTATTCTCCCTGTTGCCCGTCAAGTATGTTACTCATGCTTGTTCTTAGTCAAGAAAAGTCACCGCCTCACTCTGTGGGCAGTTTAAAGGAGGTTTAATGAGGCTTGCTTCTGTTTAGATATGATTCATTGAAGCTACCTTTGTCTTCTTTACGCTGCTTGTCTCTCAAGCATGAGACAGACACAGGGTTTCCACCAAAGTTAAGTGGTTATTCAACCTGAGGTCTAAGTAAGCAATGCAGACTAAGTCCCTTGTCATTTATCCACTTCCCCGCCAACACCTCCAGGTAGAATCCAGACCTGTGCCGTGACAGAGGCTGATTTACCTCGGTACACCTAAAATCCTTAGAGGACTGGAACTCATTACCACACCGTGTGGAAACTCACATCACAGATGTCTGTGCTGTACCTATCCATGGCCGATCAACCCCTTTTTGCTGACCTAGCTTCTATTTAATGGCACCCACCCCATCCTATACTTACCGTGATGCTCTGTTGAGAGCAGGACGTAACACCGCAAGTATAAGCATGCAATACTTACTCCCCAATTTTATGCAGCTCGCCTCCTCGTCCTGTGTAAAGCGTCAGGCATCCTTTCCACAGAGAGGCGTACCTGGCCAAAGCAAGGAGAAGAAAAAACAGTCTTAGATAATAAAAAAGACCAGCACTGAACAAGCGAGCAGAAACATGCCATCTCCAAAGGTTAAAAAAAATACTCCCTACCAGAATTAATGGACTAAAATCAATTCCCAGGGATCTCAAGTGCAGCTTTAGTGCATTAGAAGATTATAGATTATTATGTTTTACTTCTAGCAAAAGGTATTGGAAGCTTGGTGGAACCCTTTGGGAATTCCAGGAAACCAGCCAAGTATTTTGAGATCTGATGCTCTTTCCCTGGCTGGAGCAAACCTTGTGACTACTCCTGCGGAAGAAAGGCACTTTGCCAAAAGCAGTACCCATGTTACCACTGACTACAATTCTCAGGTCTGGGGCTTACTGTGCTTCCAGCAGCAGCCAGGAAGAATTATCTTTGTTCACTGGAGGATACTGCTACTGAATGCGTGTAACAGGAAGCATTTACTTTTTTAGAACAGGTCCTTACCATGTTTGCTTCTTGGTTTTGTTTTCTCAAGGCACAAGTTTGACCGGTGCGTTCCAAGTGACATACAGAAATATCATTTTTGGATTGCAGAAACAGTCACTTACAAGGCAGAGCATGAGCGCACTCTAACTCTTTACAGTGGCACTTGACTCCAGGCACTGGAATTTGAGTTACACGAACCGTTCCATGGGGTTTTCCTTCCACGGAAGAGCATCATGTAAGAGAAGCATTGCAAAATGCACACTGGAAGCCCAGATGCAGTGCAAGGGAGCTAACAGGACTAGAATATGGGTGTGTTGATCCAGCAAAGGAAGCAGGAGCCCCAGACATTCCACTGTCAGGAGTCACTGATAATCTCGACGAGTCACCACTTCCTTGTGCTCCAGGTCTCCACGAAGTAGAGATAACAAGCCCTTCTCTTGCCCTTTGCCTTATCTACTCAGCCTGGGAGCCATCCTGCCTCCCAGGGCTCTAACACAGGCACCAAGGAGGGGCCCGGCTGGCAGAGCAGAACCACAATGCCGGTTCAAAGCTGACCTTTTCCGTATCTCAGCATAAAAAGCGAAGAGGTGGGTCCATGCTTTGGTGCGCGTCTCGGCAGCTTTCTGTCCAGAAGCAAGGTTAACGCTCTTCACCTCATAATGCCACCTTACACTTTAAAGATGATCCCCTCTATGTTTAACCTTTAATCACGAGCTAGCCGGACAGTCTTGTGGCAGAGCACAAAGGAAAGCAGAAACAAGTGTGAGATGCAGAGCGTTTGTTTACTGGGACAAGACCCAGCAAATCATGATAAGCTCCAGCACAAAGCTATTCCAGGTATGTAGGCATTTGTTTTTGCTTGAGAAGGAGCTGGTTATAAAACACTGTACTCAGTATTTCTGAATTCCAAGTTCTTGACTGCAGCAGCTTCCTGAAAATGAGTTAGTCAGCCAGTGACCAAAATCAGAAAGCGTCTGCTTTTGTGGAGGAATGCATCTAATGGCTTGAAATTCAGTAGAAGAAAGGGGTAATTACATGTAGGACCTAACTACGCTTTACTGCTTGCAAGAGTAAGCACTGGAAAGTCATATTAGCCTACCAAAAGAAGTCAAAAATCTACCTGCCTTTCAAAGGCAACATCCCACACTGAATCCTGAGAAATACAAATTTGTGTTCAGGGAACCCCGCATGCCTGTGTGAGGGCACTTTTTTAATAGAAGAGCCAAAGCAGAACAGACTTAGCTTGTGCCATTACACAGTCCTCAGCAAGTCTGTAATTCACATAAACGAAGGCACAACTTAGCCACCCTCAAATCCCGGTGTCAGCTCATAGCCTTAATTCATACAAGCCAAACCCTGTTTCTGACCCACCCGGAGATGGAACAACCCTCCCATTGGCAGCACCAAACTAACAAAGCAGCCGCAGTAAGCCAGTCTCAGAGCAGAGAGCACAGTACAGCTGCTGAGGAGTATCACCGTTTGTTTCAACACCAGCTACACGCAAGGCCTCGTGCTGGCCCAGAGCCCTGCTTTCGTTCTACATGTTTCACCGCTCCACGTGTTCTCCACGCAAGCAGGCTTCCCCAAAACCTCCTCCCTCTGAGGAGTCAGCCTATTTCATAGAGAATAATATTTGCATAGGAGGAAGCAGCTGTTGTCTTGGTAGCAAGGGTCATCCAATTTCATTCCAAAAGCAGGAATTACACTCCAATGAGCCACTACAAGAGCTCAGTTAGCAGCTCCACCGAGTAACCTTTTACCTAGTTTTGCTTAGAAACAAATTAAAAGGACCTGTACGTGTTGTAGCACCAACATCTCCTGCGGTGCTGTAGGCCAGAGTGCCAGTGCAATACACCTTTAAGTGTCGAGTAACTGACGGGAACTCAAATGAAATCGACTGTTGCTTTGCTACTGACAAAGTAACACGGACAGGTATTTTTAAACTCTGTTTTAAGCCAGTGTACTTTCTCTCAGCTAAGAGACATGATGTGATTGGTTTTTTTATAATTAAACTCTGTGGTAAATCCAAATGCACCTCACCAAGCTCTACAGCGTAGCCCTAATGGGAATGTTTACAGTGAATTTGAGAAGGTTCCCCTCTGCCTGTCATTTCTGTTAAATCCTCTGCAATCAAAAGCAACTTTCCTGTGTTGCAAGGACATTAATTATTCCCTGCTTTCAATAAGGACCTGACTGCTAGAGTAAAGGACTAGCTATTAAAAAAAGAAGACGGTTTTCATTGCCCTGCTTGATTTACAGATGAGGAGTGACTGTTGCGTATTCCCCCCTCCTAGAGAGGAGTGGTCTAAGGAGCTTTTTTGAAGCCAAACTAAGCCTCTCAAACACCAGCTCCTCATTAAAAATACAAGCCCGTCCTACGTATCCACCAGAGCATACGTTTGTATGAGGCATGTTCTGGGGCGGAGGAGACTGCTTTAATTTGGCAAGTGATCTCAGGGTGCTGCCTCCGGAATAAGGAGCTGGTCCAAACAGGGCAAGCTGTGTCATCTGTGCCTTTCCACACGGAGTCAAAGCCTGCTTCCAACCCCAAACCTTCGCTTGCGTGCCCGAAGGCTCCCCAGGACCGGGCTGACAGCCCGGGGGGAAGCTGTGCTGTCCGGCAGCGGTCCCCCAGGCCTCTACGCACCCTTTGGTCAGGCGGATGATGTCCCCGGGCTGGATGAGGCCGCCGATCTCGTCCCACACGGAGATGGTGATGCTGCCCGTCTTGTCGGCCACCTTGCAGGACCTCACCTCGTGCCCGTCCTTCGTCTTGGTGACTCGCCCTGCGGGGGGAACCACAGCTCGGGTGGAAACACGGCCGGGGGGGCTGCACGGCACCGCGGCACCCCCAGCTGGGTGCACACGCAGCCCGGGGGTGGCTCGGCTCCCGCACACGGCTCGGGGGCGCCCACCGCCGCCCTGCACCCCCCGCCCACGGGGAACACGCGTGGGCAGCCCGGGGCGTGTGCGGGAGGCGTGCCGGGCGCCACTTACCGATCTCCAGCACAATAAAGACGACATTTAAGTTTTTCAGTCCGGGTTTTATGTCTTTTATGAAGAGGTACGCGTCGCTCGCCGCGCTCATGCTGCGGCCGGCGGGGGGGACGGGGCCGACGGGGCGGGCCGAGCCCGCATCCCGCGGGGCACCGGCAGCGCAGGGCCGGGCAGGGGGGCACCGGCAGCCCTCACACGGGACGGGGACACTGGCACCGAGGGCTGCTCGCTGACCGGGAGGCTCTCCCGCCGCCCACCGCCCCCTCTCCCCCCGACACGGCGACGTAACCCTCCTCTTTTCCGCTGCCGCCGGCACTGAGGCGAGCATGTGCTCCGCGGCCGCTTTTATAGCGTCCGGCCGCCACCACGCGAGGCGCCGGGCGGGGGGGGAGGGCGGGGGGTGAGCGCGATGGAACCGTCCGCGGCACGCGGAGCGCCGCCATTGGGCCGCGCCGCCGCCATTTTCTGCTGCCCGGGGGCGTTGGTGGGGCGGGGGGGGACGCCCCGCCATGATGCCGTCGGAGCCGGGTGCCCGGTGGGCGGGGGGGGGCAGCCCAGGGACGTGCCACACCGTGGCGAAAAACACGAGCCCCGAGCCAGTTCGGCACATGCACAAAAAGCCCACTGGCGTGCCTACAGGGCTGTGCCCTCACTGGGTCTTTAAACGACGGGAAGAAGCCTCCCGTTGGCGGGTCCTGGTTGTCGTGGGGGGCTAACCACCCTGACAGCCGAGCCCTGGGTCCAGCAGAGCTCAGGCAGCCTTGGAGAGTTCTAGAGCGCGCTGGTGACAACGCCCTGGCACCAGTCATCAAGGAGCTAACGAGGAAGGGCACTTGTGCTGGGCCTGGCTGGGATGTTACCTTTCCCTGCAGCAGCCCACACAGTGCTGCGCTCTGCACTTGTAGCTAGAACAGCAGTGGTGTCACACTGGTGGTGTGCCTGCTGCTGAGCAGTGCTGGCACAGCATCAGGACTGTCTCTAACCCTCCTAAGGGGTGGGCAACAAAGTTGAGAAACGTTATCAGGGCAGCTGACCCAAACCAACCAAAGGGATATTCCATACCATGTGGTGTCACACTCAGCAATAAAAGGTGGAAAAAGGAAGAAGAGGGGAGGGGTGGGCTCCGTTTGCCCCCATCCCGAACACTGGCTACGTGCGTTGAGGCCCTGCTTCAAGGACGGGGTCAAGCATCGCTCATTTGTGGGAAGCAGAGAGTAATTTCTTTCCTCTGCAGTTGTGGGAAGTAGAGAGTAATTTCTTTCCTCTGCACTTCCACATAGCCTTTACTTGTTTTGTTATTCCCCTTCCCCCTCCCTCTTCTGCTTTCCCTTTTTTCCCTTTAGTTAAATTGTTTAATAATCTTTCCTTAATATTTTTTTCTCTTTAATTAAATTATCCTTACCTCAACCTGTGAGGTGTTCTTTCCTTTACTTCTTCCCCTCCTCACCTGAGGGGGGGGAGTGCGAGAGTGGTTGTGGTGTTCAGCTGCCTAGCACGGTCAAACCACCACAGCACTGTCCGGGACATGATACTTGAAAAGAAGCAAGAACTGCTTGGGGATGTGACAGTGGGATCAGCCTTGGCAGCAGTGGCTATGAGATGGTGTGGTTCAGGATTTTCAAAGGAGCAAGCACGGCAAAAGGCAGGACCCCAGCCTTGATTTCAGAAGAACAGACTTGGGCCTCGTTGGAGATTTGCTTGTAATGCTGTCCTGGTGAGGTTAGGTCCAAAAATGCTGTCTGGTATTCATTGATCATCCCCCCCATGTTCAAGAAAGGTCCGTCCCAACAAGGAGGGAAGCAGGCTTATCTAAGTAGTGCCCATGGACAGGACAAGAGGCACAGATCAAGACATGAGATCCATCTGAACGCAAGAAAATACATCATTTTAAAATTTATTTTTACTGTGAGAGTGGTCAAAAACCGGAACAGGTTGCCCAGAGAGGTTGTAGAGTTCCCATCCACAGAGATATTTGAAAGTCACCTGGAGATGTTCCTTGGCAACCTGCTGTAGCTCGCCCTGCCTGAGGAGGGTTGGACTGGATGATCTGAGGGGTTCCTGCCAACTTCAACAATTCTGCGATTCTATGGAAAATTTCCTATCTGTCTTCTTCAAGTGCAAAAAGAGACCCAGAGTTCTACTAAGCTTGATGCATAGAGTAGGAAAGCAAGGTCACAAACTCCCTCTGTATCCGTAAGGGGCTAGGACTGAGCTGGGAAGACAGAACAGGCCATCTTCTCTTATCTGTCAAGGAGATACATGTTCCTTTCAGATCCGCTTTAAGACAGTATTTACAGTATCTGTTCTTCCACTGATGAACAATTTTACTCTGTTTGTCTCACAAAGAGACATTTAAAATCTTACTCATGTTTTCTTCAATTGTCATTCCAATTGCCAGCCCCTGAGAATGACTTTGATACTATCTGGCAGCGATTGAATGATTCCCATTTGCCGTGAAGGTGACCTGCAAAGCAAACCACTGCTTCTTTATGATGTGTAAAGAAACCAGAAATATATATATTTTTTTCCCTAGTGTCATCTTTCCGGCTTCCTTTTTAACCTTAGGACGCTCATGCTACCTAGTTGCATCTGCAGGCAATGGAAGCAGCAGCTTTCTGACCTCCTTACTGGAGGTGTAGTCAGTCCTCCACAAGCAGCATAAGCACAGAAGGCACTGCCGCAGGTGTACCTTCAGGCACAAGACTCTCCAGAAGACTCCCAAATACTCAGGAACAACAAGTTGGCCAAAAAAGCAGCCCAGAAGCCACGACAGCATTATGCAATGGGATGGGAGAAGAGAGAGAGATGTATTGTCAGTATCGAGGACTCCTGCGATCATCTGGTCTTAAAAATGTTAATGAGCACTGACTGCATGAGAGGGTCACGTTAAAGAGGCAGCACCAAGACTGTGCTTGTGCCCTTCACAGGATATCTGGTAAAGTGTGTGACTGCAGCCAAAGCAGGAGCCTTTCCATCACGGAGGGGCTTGAATGTGTGTGCCATTCAGCCAGTGCCTTACCCACACAAGTCAAATTTTGCCTGCAACAAATTCTACAGCAGGGTTCCAGTGATGGAGCTAAATCCTCTTCCAAGCTCATTTGCTTGCTGCAGAACATTCTTCAGGGTGCAAGATAGGAGTTTTTGTAGGCTAAGATTCACAGGGAGGTTTCAGTCCAAAGCAAAATCAGGGTTGAGTTATTAAAAGAGTTCTCAGCAGTCGAGTATCTGGCAAAAATCCCATGCATCTCAACAGGCCTGTGATTTCACCCTCTGGCTTTGATGGAGTTATGCCAGCCGAGAAATTGGTCCATGCTCCCCCTTTCCTTTCAGCTGATTGGTATTCAGAGCTACTGGAGTCCCCAGGTAGGTCTTCCTGCCAGCCAAAGCAAGAGCTGATGCTTAGTTCTTTATTGCACACAGAGATTAAAAATATACAGAGGCCCCAAAACGCCACCTTTCACCAAGTTTTACTAGGCCATTACCTTACCTCTGACAAGCTCCTAAGTAAAGCTACAGATTCGGTCAGCTGCTTTTTTACCATTGATTACACTTCAGCTCCCTGAAGCACGCCCATTTAACAAGCTGGCAGCAGACTCTGGTGTCTTGGTGACTCCGGGAAACGGCAGCTTGGTGCCTTCAGTATCTCCTGAGCACACAGCATGTGGCCTTTGGGGTCATGATTTCCCTGACGACATCCCAGAGGAGTATGGGTTTAAATTTCCCCCGTATACCGATGGGGAGCATAGGAGCTAGTCCTGGCTTTTCAGCTGGAGATCTGAAAGACCATGAGTCCGAAAGATTTATGGGTTTAAAGCCCCTTAACATTCACAATTGCTGTTTCTTGGATCTGCAGTGAGTCTTATAGCAAAAACCAGACCTCACAGCCTTGCTCCTTCATCAGAGGGGTCTTTACTTGAATGGCTGAATAAGTGCAGCTGGGGGAGATTAGCACTTTGGCACTGCGGCCGTGCCAGAATGACCCCACTGTGTCTACAAGGACGCCAGTTACAGACACCCAAACATGTACAGTAACTCCTTTTTTATCTAGAGAAAATAGGTATCAGCTTTCCACTAAAAAAAAAGAAAAGTGCTGAGAACCCTTAAACCAGCCCTGCTGGCATGGCTGGCTGGCCAGTACAAGAGAGAAATGCTTCAAATCAGAGGGAAACAGCAGCTGGAGCGGGGCACCGCTTTGCACGCACCTCTGCATTTCCCCTGGAGCGAGATGAGTCACTTGCTTCACACACATGTGGCTCAGCACAGGGCAGCCAGCACAGGGAAGTTGTCTGCAGTGGCTCACAAACCCTGAAATTACCAGCAAGCTGAGCCCTTTTCCATCTGTTTTAGCCGAGCGAGTCAACATTTCAAAAAGCTTTACCAACGCCTTCTGCAGGGCCAGTCCCTGCCGGGGGTGATTCCTGCATGAATCGTCCCAGGACATCCTCCGTGGCAGCCCCACGAGCCCTGGAGCACCTACCTGGCGGCTCTTTCTGCCCCGGGAGGGTCTCAGTGCTCTGCTCTGCAGACCCCACACACCGCCCTGCTGCCAGCCGGCTGCACGGAGGCTCGTGGGCTGGCAGTTCAGCGTCGGTCTTGCATCATCCAGTGATGACCTTCAGAAGAAAAAAAAAATAAGGGATTTACGTCCAGGAAGGTTTTGAAGATGTAATTTGGTTTGGATTTGTTTAAGGGGGATTCCCCCTGCCCCCTTTTTTTTTTTTTTTCTGTGGCAATGCCAGCTTTTTCCTGAAAGCTTCCCGGCTGCCTGCATGGGAGCGTGTAGACACGCTCTGGGTTGCTCAGCTCCGTGCTAGCAGCGAGAAGCAAACCCTACGCGGGCTAAACACATCCCATCCCTAGCAAAGCGCTTGGTACATTACTAACTCAGCCTCCCGCGGCCCGGTGGGGAATCCAGCTGCTCGCCTCGGAGCGCGGCACATTTTTCTTTCTCTCCTCCCCGTGGCACCTGTAGCTGCTCTCTGGTGTGCGCAGCTTTGTGTCGGTGACTAACGAGTACATAAGAGGCACGGCGGGTTTCCGTAGGCTGCACACTGCCACCGGTGCTTAGGGGCTCGGGAGAGGTCCTGAGAACCACCCACCTGGCCCAAAAACCGGTGAGCTGATAAGAAATGTGGTTTGGTTTTTTTTTTTTTGGAGCATCAGACCTGCCACTGCAGCACATTTCGAGCTCCATTGGCAACTCAGAGGGGTTTTGTACTGCAGCTTTTACGTCCCCCCCTCCGTTTTATGAGCGTGTGTAACACCAACACGCCTGCCCAGCTGGGGTAACAAAGGAGACAGTTCCCAAAAGCCGCCCACGTGCGCGAAACGCACGGCTGCTGTAAATAGGCATTTCTGATCTCGCACCTCTGGGAAGGCACCGCTTGAAACAAGCCAAGCCAGTTCAGGATCCCTTAAAACAGGGTATTAAAATAAATAACTAAAGCCTTACTCACAGTGATAACAGGTTTTTGGGAGCCACCTGACTGCAGCTCGGGTGGGTGGTGCAGCCGAGCTGCTCTGACACGGCACATGCGGGGAGAAGAGCGCGGCGGCTCCTCGCGACGACACAGAAACCCCAGCCACAGCAGGACATCAGATTGCAGCCTCATGTCGTCAGCCACGAGCCAGCCGGTTCCTTTCCTCCCGGCACCTCCCGCCTACCAGCAGGTTAACGTTGAGAGGCTCGATTTAGGTCTTGCTCCAGTCCCTGGGAGCTCCTCCAGGCAAAGCGGCGCTGGCGGAGGTGGCATCACCTCATCATCAAAGTGGTTTTTGCCCAGGCTCGGTTCAAAAGCCGCATCAGACGTCTCGGTGACTGCCGCTTCGCTCTAGGACAGAGGAGCTCGATTCCTTGTTGGTGGGCAAATCCCGAGGCATCAGATATTGTCATGGCTTGTACTGAAATGGATTTACCAATCTGGAGCATTTCTGCTTTTGTAAAACCTCTTGCCATCAAACATCTATCGTTTCTGTTCCGCTGGATCTCCTCAACCCATAAAAGATGTCAGGGACACTAAAATACCAGCTGCTGTCTGTATGTTGTGCAGCAAGTCATACTGCTCCCTTCCTGGTACTTCTGATAGCATAAAGGAGAACTAAACATTTGATTACTCTGTGGACTACTTTTTTCTCTTTGTAACCACAAAGACACTGGTGCCAAGTGCACTTCTTCCTGGTGAGGGGGTAGTTAGAGCATTTCTGAGAGTTTCACGTTTACCACACAGGGGTATTGCAGAAGACAATAAAGTATTTTTTTTTTTCCTGAAAACAAAAAGGTAACTCATTATCAGAATTAAGCTTAAAATTCAAATGTAGCTGGGGAATTAAAAATTTCTCGAGGTTGATCAATTTTCAGTTACGCCGTAGTTTCATTGAGCTCGCCAGTCACGCTAGATTTTTTGATACACGAGACAATACTGAAATCAGGACACATTTTGAAACTTGGTCGTCTTTCTCCCTCGCATCCCTGGCGCAATTAGACTAACGATGGGACAAGTACTGGCAATGCCAGCAGTGAAAGGAAGGGATGCTCCCAAAGCCACAACGCACGAAGGCGACTTGTAGAAGGCTCCAGGAGGTGGTTAACTGGCTGAGCTTTTGCTGGGCAGGTGACCGTGAACACAGAGCAGGGCTCTTGCCGTGCTGGTTTATTTCACACAAAGAAGGCTTTAGTGTAACCAGAATCTTTCATCTCTTTGTCTTGCTTCTATGCCCTGGCTTCAGCGTGAAAGATTAAAGCCAATACAAGTTCATTGTCAACATTTTGTCTTACTCCTTCCACAGCGGTGTCTCTCCTCCTGCTGGGTTCTCTGATTTGTCCCGTACCAAGCGTTGTTACAGTACGTTACAGTACAGGTTTGCTCCTTGCATTGTTTCTCTTTTGAGCGTCATCTTCATTCCTGTGTGCTGAGGCTCCCATTTCATACCTTGTTAAAGTATTAGGTAAAAATGAAGTCTTGGAAGAACAGTTCACTCATCTCACCACACTGATGAAATAAATCACATTTTCTATCTGTGTAGCATCTTCCACGGGGTAGAATCCAGGCACGTTACCAATAATTTATTAATTTAACCTCCTGAAATGGTCGCAGGTTACTGAACAGTATTCTTGGTTAACGGGTGAGGAGATACTAAGGCAGCCGGAAAAGCGAGCGTCTTCTCAGTTTGGGACACATTAGACTGGGGAGCAAATCCTGGAGCTCCCCCGCTGTATCACAGCGCTCGCTGTTTCTTTCCAAAGGAAGCAAATAGCAAACTACTCAGATGATTTCCCCACCGGCATGGTGGGAATAGACTTCATTCCCTGATGCAAAGTGTTCTCCTGTGCTATCTTCAAAGCATTTTACAGGCCTGGGTAAAGTCAGGCCGCCTCCCGTGCGCTCCCACATGTGGAGACCGACCGAGAAGGCATTTACTGGCCCATACGTACATCCGAGGAAAGTCTTCCATTCTGCCCGGTTTGTTTACTTCCTGTAGGATCATCAGGAGGCACATTATCCTCTTCATTATCCACACATTTATTTAGTCATCAGTCTCATCTGACTGAGCTTCAGTTGCTGCGATGCGGCATTAAGAGGTGGGAAAGCCACCGTAGCACGCTTCAACAAGTCCGATCCCAGGCACCGCCAGCTGCCGTGTGAAAGGCACACGTCGCGAATACCCCGGCGTCCACGGGGAGTTCTGACCTTAATTTGTACGGCCTGAAAAATTCAATGTCTTTCGTTCCCACAGCTAGTTTGTGAGAAAAGCAGCTGTTGGCAGCAGCTGAGGGGAGGCCGGTGTGCCCTGCCGCCTCCTGAAGCCTCCTCGCTGCACCCAGTCGCGGTGGATCCCGGCTGAGCCTCTGAGCTCCGGGCTGGAGGGGGCAGCTGCCCTGAGCTTCCCTGGCGAAAGGCACGTACCCTCTCCCACTTCTTAGCTTTCGCTAAGCCCCTTCGAACCTTCTGCAACCAAATTTGACGGTCGGTGTCCTGTCTCAGCTTTGCAGCTCTCCTTAATTAGCAGGCTGCAGAGCAACACGTAATTAGCAGTAAGTGCAGTCTGCTGGCAGCCAAGCGATGCGCCGGGGAAGGATGCAGACGGTTCACGCGGAGCCTGCGTCACGCCAACCGCCCCGTCCCGTCCTTACAGCCAGGCCGGTTCATGCTCACGAGGGACCGGTTACCCAACACCTCAGCGGCGACGTGCCAGACGCCCAGAGCATCATTTCGATTGCCACTGCCACCCTCTGACCTCACGGGGCTGATCGCAGGGCAATTTCAGGACTGTACAACTAGCCCCAGGCTTCCTGCTAACCATCGCTCCCACACCCCAGCAGCAACCGGCCTAACCCCGCTGCTAGATGTGCCCCGAGCAAAAACTGGCGGCGGCGGCTAGCGCCGAGCACTTGCTTTCTTTAACGCGAGAGCCCCCCAGGGACTGAGTGGGCACGGCCCAACGCACAGCTGAAGACAGCACGCGGGGTTAATGCAGCCCGGGGATGTACCACCCACTTGAGGAATCGGTCACTAATCACCAGACAGTTTCCCTGGCCGGTAATTAAACCCATCTGGACATGCAGACGGCAGCTCCCTTGCCGAGGCGCAGGTCCCGGCACGGACCTCCGGCACCCTGCCACGGAGGATGTGCTTAGGAGGCTCTGAGAAGCATTTCCCACGCCAATCGGGCACAGAGCTGTTAAACCACCACGCTATCAAGATCAGCAGCGGCCACAATTACACGAAACTCAAAACGCCAGAGCAGCGCTGCTGCGTGCCTTGGCTTTCCCCGCTTGAGGCTCTCGACTCCACTAGCCCGGGGCTGCTACCTGGGGACATCAGATGAACAGCCTTCCTCCGCTCTGCGCCCGACAAAGGAGCCCTCCTCCCCTTCCCTCCTGTTAATTCCTTTAATATTTGCCCCACACGCAGTGTTTATTTTGCAGTCAGAAGGGAAATGCACGTGCTGTGCCTGTGCCGGCGGCCCCCCGGAACCGCCAGCGGCGAATGTAAACTCCGGCGTGACCTCCTGGGTCCATAAATCCCATCGCCCCGGATCACGCTGGGCTGCCCGAGTTTTCCTAGGATTCCACAGATGCCAAAAGTAATCTTGGTTTACGTTAAATACAGGCAGGCCAAAGACACTCCACCAAAGCCAAGAGCACTGCTTGCATGGGTAGGGACTACTCACAGAAAAGGGATTACTGGTACAAATAGGGATTAAAAGGCTGAAGCCATCAGACTCTTTTTTTTTTTCTTTCCTTTTTTTTTTTTTTTTTCCCAGCATCAAGCCTAGAATACATAAGCTGGTCACTGGAGCTGAAAGAGTCCCAGACTGACATTTCCTGGAGCTCACAGCCCCACCTATGTTCTCCCAAGGTCAGCCTTGGGGCTTTTTGAAGTTTCTCCCGTTTTGGAGGGAACCCAAGCCTCATGACATCAGGGCCTGGCTGCTGCCAGAAGCACAGAAGCCGCTGAAAACGCCTTCGTGCAGCAGCACAAAGACGGCTGGGCGAAGCCGCGCGGTCGGCCTGGGCTGCAGCAGAGGTCGGGGAGGGAGGCAGCAGACGAGGCACCGGCGGCACTGGGACACGACGAGGAGATGTGGCTTTACTCCCGTTTAAGCTGGTGAAAATGCCTGCGCGACCTGCAGCGGCATGGAAGCTCACCTCCACCGCCCCCCTCCCTGTTGCCCTAACCATCGAAACACTTTCATTTGGTCCAAAGTGAGAACCGTGACATACGACGAGGCGGGACAGCTAATAAAATTACAATCTCCGGAGCATTTTTTTGGCTTGGCACGGAGAAAACATCAGAGGGAAACACCTCCTGGTGGATCGTGCTTATCCTTTCTCCATCTAAACCCAGCGCATGTCCTCCTCTCCTTCAGCAGACCTGCAGAGAGCCGAGCGATTTATCTCCCCAGCGACACAGCGGCGGAAAGCACGCCTCCCTGATTAATGGAGTTTGCTACCCGAGGACTCGGTGACGTTGCAGCAGACAATGAGAAATGTGATTACCGCTAATACGGCATTGACACACACGTCAGTGATGGAAGGCAAGCGATCTCCTTCCGAATCAGGAGTCCCTGCCATCATTTTTATTTTTGTTTGCCTCTGCCATTTCAACGAGCCGCTGCTCTGCGCGTTGCCAAAGCGCTCCCAGCTAAAGCCATCTTGGGACAAAACGGTTTTAGTGCAACACCTCATTAAACAGGAGGCACCTGCACTGAAAAAGCTGTTGTGTGTGGACGTAGCCCCCTTAGCCCCCCTATCGTTTAAGCACACAGCACTCGAGCCCCAAACTCCCGTCAGTTGATGCCTTTACCTCAGCGATAACAAGTCGGTTTCTTTTATCAAAGTCCAATACAGGGGGAGAGGGATAATGGCTTTTTGTCTCCCAGCCCCTCCGCGTCCTTCCAAGCCCCAGATCTCAGAGGGCTTCCAGCCTGGGAGCTGGAGATGGGCTGATGGAGAAACCACTGCTGGGCACCCAATTGCGCTCACTGAGATGTCATTCGATTTCTGTATCTGCAGGGAGGAATTAGCTCCGTTGTGGACACAGAACTGCGCCTCTTACTTCAGCAAGGACTAGAGGAATGGGCAGGATCTGGGGAGCTGAGTTTCCAGGGATGTGGAGGAAGGTTCTCCGTGGTGTAGGTGGAACCATTACCGTCCTCACACGCAGTACAGATGTCACGTAAGAAATTAAAGCTGATCACATTTCTGTACAAAAAAAAAAAAACAAACAAAGAGAAACAAGTGTCTGGACAGGAGCAGGAGGCAACAGAGAGAGGAGCGCTGTGGTCAAGTGGCAAAGTTCACATGTGGGACTGAACTTTACACCAGTGATTCAGGAAGCGAGAGCACGGCCCAGGCAAAGCAAACAGAGCAAACATGCCTGGGTAAAAGCTGGAGTGGGTGAAAATGAACTTTAAGAGCTAGCGGTTAATGAAACGGCAACAAATCAATTGTTCTTAATACGTTCAAAGCAGAAAGTCCGCAAAAGCATTTGCGGGCAACCTAGTCACAGAAGGGCAGCCAGCAGAGCAAGAAGGAGGTGTAAAAGAACCGAGAGGCAGCCCAGTCGCATCACCACATCTGTCCTGCTGCAGGGGAATCAGAATGGAGTAGCGATGAAACTGGGGTGCGGAAAGAGCACCCAGAACAGGCTGATAAATAAAGGTAAGTCACAGGACCGGATGGTTTCCATTGAAACGTTCCTTCTCGTGCTGTTTGCTCACTGCTGCATCTGCAGGTTGGGAATGCCTTCGCTGAAAATAAAGCAGGCCAGTGGTAGAAAGCTGAACTGTTTGGACAAATGAGTGGATTACTCGTGCTGAGGGCACCAGCTCAGCTCAAACAGCTGTCCTCTACCCGTCTTCAGGCAGTGTGGTCTCTGGCTTCTTTCAGCTCATGGAGATGTTACACCTTCTGCTCAGCAGTTACTTCAGCGGTCGTTTCTTTCTTCTGTAACGCCTAGGCGTTCTCACAACCCCGTGTTACCGCAGATTTACCATTTAGGGATGACAGCAACTTTAAAAGAAGTTTTAAAATGCGGAAACTGGCTCACTAGCAGGAACAATTTGATACATGCCAGTGGGATCAAAGGAGTAAAATGGTGCGGCTGTCTCAGAAAATGCACATGGCCAGATTCTGGAGATCTGGAGCCAAGAGTCCAACATCTGAAGCAAGACGTTTGACAGCAAGATCTAGGAAATCATTTAGTTGCATCCGAGCCTCAAGAAGAGAGAGGAACACCAAAGTCATGTAACAGCACTGGGGGGAAGAGCATGGGTAACGGGGCACCTGTACCAGCAGTACTGTACCTGTACCTGTACTCACGTTTACACTGGTATTAATGGACACAGCCACATTATAAGGAGCATTTTTAACGTCCGCATATTGCTGTGCCTTCAAAGCACAGGCACGCAAAATACAAAAAGAAAGGCCAGCCCTGCAATAGGAAACTGCTCATATTCTCTTTACAGGCTGGAAAGTGAAATAAAACCAGAGAAATGCGCTAGCACATGAGGTGAAAAAGAAAAAAAAAGCACAAGCAACTTAGAAACGTTTACCCCTCCAATAAACCTAACCTTCTCCTAGCAGAGCAGGAAATCTGAGAGGATCCCTCTAGCGTCAAGCACGCACGCAGTCTCCGAGGCAGGAAGCCCGCAGCGCGCTGGAGTGCGGTTTGTTGGCAGACTGTGTATTGATTGCATCTCGCAAACAGCACAGGCGAGCAGGGGGATAACAGAAATGTGTTTCTGGGTCAGTGCTGCTTGTCACCTTGAGCCCTGCGGTCACCTGGATGTCTCTGAACCCAGTGCCGTGGTGCTCCTCGCTCAATCAGGAAACGCCACCGCCCCCATCACACAGTCTCTTCCAGACAGGAGCTCACAGAGGTTAGCTGAAGTCAGCTCGTTGCGGTGTCTCATCACCACAGGACGTTTCCCAGAGCTGGAAAAGGTATTTTTGTTTGCCAGCTCCACAGTAACTCCCTCTAGTTACTCGCAGTGCCTACGTGCCCTGTGAGGCAGGTACGTGGAGTGCCCTCTGCAGCACGGAGCTGGACTGCACTCACTGGGCGCGTTCCTCCTTCACCTCGATTATTTTCAGTTTTAAGCTGTACGTTTAATTTATTACCTGTACCCTTCATGCCTCAGACTGACAGCTTGGCTTTCCAGACATTTATATACCTTTACTTTGGGCACCGCTTTGTATTTACTTTCCCTAGAGGGAATAAATGCTCATTTTCCTTCACCAAGCTACTTTAAAACCCTTTCCCTTGGTACTCACGTTTCTGGCAGGGACGTTCTCTACGCTTCCAACCCTCCAGTCCTTACTCGGTGAGTTATCATTTCGGAAAACCTCACCAGAATGGGCCTGAAAATGAAGTGACGGAGCCTTTATTCGCTCCAGATGCGGCAGGTTTCGGTGGCACGATGAGCATTAAATGCTTACCGGTAAAAGCTTTCTGAGCTTGCTGTCAGGTATGTGAGTGGGACTTAGCACCTCGCATCCCGGCGCTGATCACCCGCAGAGATTGCCCTCAGCCTACGTCTAACGCCGTGACACTGTAGTTTTGCACCAATTTACCGGGGCAGCGCTTCGTGCCTTGTGCCCCACTGTCATTGCCATGTGTAGCAGTGGGGTTTTTCCCTCCCTGAACGTCTTCCACTGGGACCTGCTTCTCTGCACAGGGCCCTTCTAACAGCGTCCCCAGTGCCTCTTCCCCAGCACACAGCTTCCCATCCTATTACATTTATAGCTCTGCCAACAACACATTTGTTGAGAAAACAACAGCCCTTGGGGGCAGATATCTCTTAGTTTGCTCATGCCTAAAATAATTGTGCCAACTTATTAAAACCCCCACTGACAGAATGATACAATAACCTCTGTGATTTATTTATCTTTCGGTGAGCTTTAAAGAAAGCTACTGCCTCTTCCCAGCTTCGCGCTGTATTGTCCATCATCAAATGCAGCCCTGCGCTCTGATGTTTGCAACACACTACAGCAAGACGTTGGGCTTTGAATTACATTTATTCTGCCCTTATCTCATTGATTTACTGGTTCCTCAAATATTTGCTTCCTTACACTATCTTAATTGCAGATTCCTCCTGCTTCTATTTTCTTTCACCACTATTCTACAGAGAACGACCCTCTTCAAGCAGCACTCTTACGCTCCCTTCCCTATTTTCTGTGTAAAGCACTATGCCTATTTTTTCCCCCCATTTCTTTAACCTTTAAAACTTCCAAATAGAAGATTTCAAGGACATCAAAAACAACTGGCTTCCACAGTACTCGGTACTTTTTTTTTTCCCCTCCCAAGGCAGCATTGCCATCTGAAGGTACAAGCAAATCATTTATTGGAGGTACCAGCATTCCTCCTCTATTAGCCAGAATTTTTTGGATAACCTTGCATGCAAGGCAAAGGGCCTATTAGTTTTTTTTTTTTTTTTTTTTTTTTTTTTTTTTTTTTTTTTTACATT
>CM021737.1:3478320-3514107 GCA_011075105.1 Heteronetta atricapilla
TTTTTTTTTTTTTTTTTACATTTTCTGATAGAATTCCCTGGAAACACGGCCAAAATGTCACCAGCTCCTGGGCTGTTCCCGCTGCTGTAGCTTGGGCCACCATCCACGTGCCACTGGTGTAACGAAAGTCAGAGCCTGGCCGCACAGCCCGCCCAAAGCAATGCTTCCTACGCCCTGAATTAAGACACTTCGGTTTCCAAGGGCATCAGAGTACTCGTGGTTCCCCCTGGCCAAACCAGCCTCAGAGGGCACTGGTGCTTATTTTAGAAGCTGCTGTTCAGAGGAGGCTCTCAGAGGAGAGCAAAGCACAACCAGCATGCCAGAACTGTAAGCAAACGGTACCGAGCGCTTGGAATAAAACCAGCAAACCAAAGTGATGTGCTATTCCAGAAAAATACCAAACTGAAAATGCAATTCCTAAACCCATGGGAGAGGACGCAGTCGTGTCACGGGGTTGATAGAACTCAATCACATGGGGCTAAGAACTTCACTTTTAAATCTTCCCTGCACGGTATTGATCTCTTTGATACAGCGGCATTTCGCAGCAAGGTTTTACACAAATTCCCAACATTGCTTTGATCAGTTTCTCTCTTCTCAGTTTTCATACCTTTAAGCGTCCCATGTTTATCCTTAAAAGAGAAAATGGCAATAAAGCACCTGGTTATCACGGCGCCATCTCACAGAGCGCAGCAGGACACTCCTTGTTCTTTCCGATTATCTTTTAAAGTTTCCTGGGACTACCAGCATGTTCGTAACCCCGTTGCAAAGCCTCTTATTTCTCAAAAATATAGTCATCCCATTGGAAGGGAGGTTAGCCCTTGAGAGCAAGGGAAATCCTCAGGTTTTTCCTTTCCTCCTGTGCACTGAAACAGCTCTATCTTTTTTTCAGTTAGATCCCAAAGAATGCAACCAATAATGACCACAAATAGGGAAACTTTGCCTGAAGTTGCAATTAATATTCTATCACCTTATCTTTAAATTGTTTTTCATGGAGTATAGAAGTTGATCATCACCATCCCCTCCCCCAGCTTCATTTTAACTGGTGCAGTAACATAATCAAAATCCTCCTGCCCCAAACTCTCTACAGCAAGTCCTCTTTTAAAAACGCTTGTTCAATGACTTCCCTCATTTTCATTTGCTTTGCTGCTGCTGATTACACTAAAGCCTGCTATCTGAAAAACTGAACTGCAGCACTGGCCATTTTTTTCAGCACAGACCGTATCCTTACTTTCTGGATGCTAAGGCTGTCAATATATTTTAAGAGACGAGCCTGTCTGCAGGAAATGCCTTGCATTCCCATTGTGTTACTGTAAATGCCACTATTATGAAGGAATGATTGACTTTGTTTAATGTACTGTTCAAATAGTCTGCAGAGATGTCTGCGATGCTCGTGTCATTCTCATGCTTTAATTATAATTTTAATCATCCATGATCTTCCATTTGTTTGCTATAAGCTAATTATTTTTTTCTATCACAAAGCACTAGAATGATGTCTTAGTACTAATCATTTTTATTATTAAGCAGATTTGAATGTTAATTCCCGTTCTCTTGCTCTGGGAGAGCAGAGAGCTTTCTATTTCCAAAGCTGCTCCTGAAGACACCCGAAACATTTATTCTCTGCCTCCCTCCCTCTGCACCTAACCAGGACGTTAGATCGTTTATGTAGATCTGGGCTCACGTTAGCAGACTGTCACATCACAGACCTGATGCAGATCCATAATTACAGGGCAGCGGAGAAATTCAGTGCAGCCCACACCAGGTCCCACGGCTCTGGGGACCTCTCAACCCCTTTTCCATGCACTGCAGCCAGTAATCTACATCAGGTGCCCTTCACAGCTTGCTGTAGATGATATCCTTTTCTCTTAGGCCTTCAGATTCCCATAGGAGGGGAGAAGGCGGGCATCAACGTTGAATAAACTCCTTAAACCACAGGTGGCTTTAATTCCATGATCGCCTGCTACACATACACGGACATTACAAAATGAAAGAGAGAGTAAGTATGGCACTGGAGCAACGCGTTGCTCAGCTCTGAAATCCCTTCAGCCCCCTGGAAGCTCTGCAAGGAGCTGGAGGCAGCACTTGTGCAAGGAGGCCCAGAGGCTCTTCGGGGCTCTGCCGCCTCGAGCTTCATTCCTGACTCGGTTCCTAGGAACGCACGGGGAAACACGGAAAGCCTGTTAGGAGCTACCCTGTGTCTGCGAAGGCCTCGCAGAAATGCACTGCTTATACCTGCAAGCCACCGGAACGCGGGATGTCAAAAACAACGGAAAGCACTGGCTGTGTAGGATTTGCTTTACTGGCTTCTCGGAAAGAGATTCACCGTTATGCTGTGACAGAAAACCTCTTTCCCCGTGTATAAATAGCAGAACACAGACACCAACTGCTGCGCTAGCGCTGGCTTAGCGGAGAACCCCGGCAGCAGAGGAGGCTTCACCTCAAAGGCACGCGAGGAACCTGCAGCAGCTCCAGTCTGATGTCTTTGGACATGCATAGCTAAAGTGCCAGCACAGAGATAAGCGCGTTTGTCTGCGTTTTTGAGAACACAAGAACACATTCAAGTCTGAACGTGGAAAATCTGGAAAACCATGCCCAGGGCTCACCAGCCTGCTGCTCCACACACCCTCCATCCCCAACCCTCTGAGGCGCACAGAGGACTTGCGAGCCCTTTGCCAGATCTCCGTTTTGCTGCAGCAAACGAAGTGGCAGGCTGCAGCGCGGCAAGAGACAACCAAGGAAACCACGGCTGATTTCGGGAGGTGATACCTGAGTCGCTGAGCTTGGCGCCCACGGTCTGCCTGGGCGCTCAGCCACCTGCAGTGAAGTGCCAGGTCACCTTGCTGTGCTGCTCAATAAACAAGACAAAGGAAGAGGAAAAAAAAGAAAAAAAACCTCCACCTGGTTTTCTTTATCAGTTGTCTTTGGACAGCCGGGCATGCTGGAGAGCCTGTGGCTGAGCTCCAGGAACAAGCAGGGAAATACCACTTAGAAACAATTAAATATTATTAAAGATCAATCATTTCTCTTCCCATCACGTTTTGTTTGGTTTTTTTTTGGTCGGTAGCTCTTTTATTTCACCTCTAACAGAGAGCACAGTAGCCATTTGCGCACAGCCTCACCGCTGATGTAAATACACCTCAGGAAATACGCTCCCCAGGCCAAGCAGCTACAGCACAAGGAAAGCATTACGCTTTCACGCTACGGAATTAAGCAGCCTTAATCAGTCCAACGTCCGGACGCAGAGAGCAGGCCTTTGGGTGGCTCGGGAGAAGCAGGAAGGCCTTGGTTCCACCACCACCACGTGTGGCCGGGCTCCGGAGGCCTCAGGGAGACCAGGAAGCAGGCCAGCGACCCCAGCCTCTGGCCTGCTCCTCAGATCAGCCAGCCATGGAGATGACAATGAAACCAGGCTGACTGTTCCCCCCACAGAGCTGGAGGCCTGTCAGGCAGCAGGACCCAGCCATCAGGCACGGGCCTGCTTCCACGGGCCCACCAGCGGCGTAAATCTCACGTGGTTAGGAAGAAGAGCACTCACACGCGCTGTTCCTGGGAAGATGCTGCTGAGCATGAGTCACCTCTTGGCCTTCTGGGTGGATGATTCACACCCATTCGCCATCAGTTCACCCTCAGAAAATGCTTCTGAACTGCTTTGTTGACCCTGGGGTGACTTCAGCCCTCAAGTTCAGTCAGTGACCAAATCAGCTCTGGCCTGACTGCCTCCACATCATACCCTCAGCACCCACAGCAAAGCTTCTGAATCATGGAAACAACCAAATTAAATGGCTAAGCTATAAGGAAAATATTTAAGTTGCAAATAAAGTCTCCTTTAGGTTGCCTCTAACACCTGCATAGCTTTGTCTTGTTGCCTAATTAACAGCGCTACAGCTTTTCCTAAATTCAGGAGGGGAAATACTATAGATATCAGTGCAAGGTTAATTATTCACAAAGCCTGTCGGGAGCTCAGTGGCGATGGAAGTTACACAAGTCCATTCACGGGTGCTGAGGAGAAACCTCCATCACGGTCTGAAAGAAGTGAAACAAACTTCTATTCCATCATTGAAAGCGTGGGGCCCTTAAAGCCAGACTTGTCAGCACCTTTGGGGCTTACTTACTGTTACGCAGTGACTGGAAATAGTTAAATACACTTGCCTGAGTTCACTTCCAAGCCAGTTTTCCCAACAGCTAGTCTACCTCCATGCCTTCTTGACCTTCTTCAAGAGGTTAATTCCAGCTCTTTCTAAGCTTTCCTTGGAGAGGGTGTTCTCCAGCATTCCTTCCAAGTTACACGAAAGCTGAATCAGACGTGACTTACAGCCGTGACTGTTAGCTTCCTAGCAGCTCTTCAATTCCTTTCAAAGGCCACCCAGAACAATCACCTCACCCCCCCATTAGCACTTAAACCTTCACCACGTGTATGCTGAATGCTGTGGTTGTGAGAGTTGCACACTCATCAGCTGCCATTTTACACTGCTAATCCAAAGACACAAAGTCCTTTCTCCTCCATGGTCACCTCCACATAACTGCTGCATTCTCCATCTCGCCTGCTCCAGCCCAGCACCATCACCACGGTGGCACCTCACCCTCCTCTTTTTTCTGGTGGGTCACAGCTGAGGAGACCGTACGTAGGAACTTCAGCTGTGAGAGCTTTGCTTGCCATCTTGTCACACATATTTCTGAGATTATTTCAGAGCAGATTCAAACTCAAGTCCCTCAGCAGCATGGTTCATACAAGCCTGTTCACAGCCACCAGAAACAAGAAACCAATACAAAATGTTATGCTTCAGAAACATAGCCGGAGTCAAGCAGACTGAATGCAAGCTTCAGAACCTGCTCTAAAGGCTGTGGAGCCGATGGCAAATATCCCCCCCGACTTCAGATGGACAAAGTCCCCAGGGAAGCGCAGGCTAAGAGCCGACCTGCTTGCCGCGTGGCAGAGACCAAGAAAGGGAGCTGCAGCACAGATCTCTCCGGCACATCAAGCTACGAGCACGTCCCCCCCGCGCTGCAGATGCCACAGGGAAGATGAACACAAGGCCTGGCTCTCCCAGGGCTCGCTGGTTTGGTGTTGCTGAAAGCTGCTGTTGAGACTCTTCTGCTAAGCTGATTTTCCCCAAGTATTCACGGTTGATTGAGCTTACAAACCTGCACAAAATCTTAGCCTTGCAGAGCATCCCCTTGCACACCTCCTTGCTAATATTTGCCCATTCCCTTCCTTCTGTCCCCAGCCACTCCACTGGCATCAAAGCTTTGTTGTCAGACTCTTCCTTCATGCTGTAGGCTCACAAGCCAACAGCATCTTTTGTTCTTCCCCCCCGCAGAAGGCCAGGACACGCAGTACGCACTGAAGCGCTCACACAAACATCAAGCTGGCAGCAACACGGTCTCATTTTGTGGCTCCACTCGAGTGTTGTAACCTATCAAATCACAGTAATCCGGCACTTTAAGATTGTTCCTTTAGGCTCAAACACATTGTTCTGCACGAACGCTGGACTGCGCCTCCAAAAGACACACCACATAGGTACAAAGCGTGGTACAAACTTTTTGTTTGTTTGTTTAAATCTCTCTCATTTCAGGGGGAAAAAAAAAAAATCAAAACTGTTTGGACAAATATTTATCATGGCCTAACATCTTTCTTTAAGTAGGAGTTTGAAGGAGGTTGCCAGCCCACAGTTACCCTTCGTTCGAATCCTGAAGGTCAGCATGGGAACAACTATCCTGTAGTGAAGAGATAAATTATACATACCAATGAAAATTCATCATAAATGAGAAGTCCGGGTTGTTGTGTTTTTTCCTCAGTTCTCCCAGCATCTTTTTAGCCCGTATAACACACAGTATGTGTGGTTTCTATTTCTTAGGGGAAAAATGGTTTGTTGACTACGACAGGCTGTAATTAGACTGTAATATAAAGCAAGGACGGTGTAATGCTTTGTGTTCATGCACTGCGCATCACAATGGGATGTCATCCTGGGTTGCCTGTTCCTTGTGCCTGCCATAATAACCATCATTAGCAATACAAGCGGGTAAAAGCTCTTTTCTTTGCATATTTTCTTTGCAAAGTCAGCCTACAGGTTCCATAAAAAGAAAGTGATATTAGACTGACCCTGCCAAGCATTTGGGACCCACAATGAGCACGCTTGTTTTCTTCCTGAGCCGAAGCTAACTCACCCTATTAAGTTCTGTTCAAGGACAGCTCCAGGTCCATCAGGTACAACCAGCGTGCTCTGCAGGGCGGTAGGTGTTTCTGAGCACCCTCACCGCTGAGGGAAAGCTCCAAGGCCAGCTCCGAGTGCAGGTAAGATGTCACTGCATATGGGGTCCAGACAGCACGCAGGGAGGAAAGAAAAAAGAAGGGGGTTTCCAGAAAGCGAGTTCCAAAAGCATTGCAGCTGTGTGATGCAATTCAGCCTGGATAAATGTCAGCCCTGCATACAAATCAAACCAGTTTTGAAGATGCTCCACCACGAGGCATCCTGTATTTCCAGCTGCCAGGCAGAACGAGTATTTTCCAAGCTTCCAGAACTGAACGCAGCTGCGCAAGTCCGTATGTCAGTTCAGCTTGCAAAAATACAAGTCTTTTTTTTTTTTTTTTTTTTTTTAACCCAGGCTGGCTTCTACTTAAATGCTGGTTCCAAATCCCTGCAAGGGCTGAAGATACAAACAGCTGCCCTGTCTGAGAAAGGCCACAGGCATTTCCGGGTGGTTGAAGCTGTTAGGAGGCTGCTACAGAAGCATGCAAAGGATGGAGTGGTACAGCAGGTACAGCAGGGGAAAAAAAATAAAAACCAGAGATACTGTGGAGAAATAGGAGGTGACAACGCCAGATCATAGGAGAACACATAGGAGCAAGACTCCTATGCATTGACCCGTGAAAGACCCTGAAAGTGAAGAGAAGGGTGACCTCGGTCACGCAGGAATGCAACAAGAGGACGAGTGACAAGGTCACGCAGCAGGAAGCTCAGCCTAGCTGAGTATTGTCTGAATTGGAGGGAGATTTTGTGGATATTAGGATGCAAGAGGGAAAGAGGATGCAGCAATCAACAAGGAGACGTTAAAAGAGACCTTAAGGTGGAAAGAGAGAAAACAAACGTGAGCACAACAGGGGGCATCTGAGCAGGGCCTTCTGAGCTCTTCCCAGGACCTAGCGAGGAGGCTGATGAGGAAATGACTCTGCCAGGCCTGCTGCAGCAGTTCTGTTGTGCAGGGATCCCCAGGGATACAGAGCCATGCCCAAGCTGTGAAAGCTCTGCAGTGCCATTTCCCACTTCTGGCTTCCTTTGCTTTCCTCTGTGAGTGGCTCCCATTTAGATGCTGCGATAGGGCAGGTTTCGCATTTGCATTTTCCAAAACAAGCTGATGGGGTTATTTTAAAAATAAATAAATAAAAGCTTTCCTATGACCTCGGCTGGAGAAAGCCCACAAATTACTTCTGATATTTGACTTGACCACTCGTAGGAAACAAAGAGAAGAACATTTCAGCATTCCTGAGCCCACGCACATCAGTGGCAGCAGCCTGGTTTCTCCCAGGTTTCAGCTCCAAGAGGTAAGCCTTCCAGAGAAGCCAGTTCAGTATGAAAAGTTGCAATGTAAATGGGAAATAGAATACCACACGTGTCTAATTACTCTTCCTCTGCTGCCCTAGCAATTAAGAGCAATAGCGAGTGATGTGTGGACTGTCACCTTTGTGCTCTGTGTGCTTTCTCAAAGGTTGATTTCACACTCAGCATGGCACACGGTGCACATGAAAACAAAGACCTCTATTTTTCCATGACAGTGACGGCTTGTGAAAGCCTTACAGCACTTTATTACAGGCTCTGTCAGGGAAAATGCTGCTGAAACACCCCCAACATATCAAATCCAGCACAGCCTCTCTTAGTGAAGATCTACAAGTTTCTCAGGAGAACAGCATGCATTTGGCGGTATACTGGCGACCCCCCTTTTGTTTCTGAAAGGCAGATACAGGGATCTGCAAAAATTTAAAAGAAAACAAACAAACCACAACCAAGCAAAGATCTGAGAGATCTGCAGAAAATAAAACCAGTCACTGAGGCAGGGATTTTTCCAAGGGAAATTAAGTGGGACAAACTTACTGAACGGGAAAATTGGGACCTGCAGTACTGTGAATATTGCTGTCTCGCTGTGACCAAATTAACTTACCTGTGACTTAAAAGGGAGCTGACAACTCCACATGTGATCCAAAGTAACTTCATATAATGCAGGTTCCTTAATTTACTTCCACTAAGGTGGTCACCTGCTGTAGGTTGCTGGAAAGGTTGCGGTCTTTGTGGAGGACTAGGGCTCCAAGCACAAAACAGACAGACGAAGAAGCAAAGCTTTGTTTAGTGAGTTCAGTGCATCAAAGGAGGGTGTACTAAGTATATTTTCTACTGAAAAACCTACTGCCTTTGTTCAAGGAAACGTAAATGGTTTCATTTCTCTGTGGCAAACAATTAACTTCCTCCTTCTTCTATCGAAAGGAAGTTGCGGGGATTTGGGCAGGAGGAGGACATGAACCCCAGTGAGAGGCCACCTCTGAAATACACCTACACCTGAGTCACTCACGGGTGCCTCAGAAATGCTGGTTTGCTGCTTGACCTAGTTCTAGCTTAAGTAAGGAAAAAAAAAAAAAGAAAAAACACATTGATTTTGCAAGTAGTTGTTCTGCAGAATAAACTAAACCCAACCCAATGTTTATTTGGCATCCTGGGGATCTGTTAGGGAGGTCACTGGTGAAGGCTCAGAGATTTAGAACAGGAGATAAAGACGAACTTGTTTTCAGTTCAAGAGGTTGATACTTGCTAAAGCTACCTACCTGTCCTAGATTTCCCTCCCCCTCTCCCTTCCTGCAAGAAGGTGGCAGATAAATACATCTTATAAACAGTGAGAATGCCCTCAGCGAGGAAGCTGCTCTCTGCTAACTCTTCAGAGAAGAGCTGAGCTCTCACCAGCCCCTCAACAGGCAACTTGGCTGAGACCTCCTGCGGTGGCTGTGTGTGTGGAGGACACTGTCCACCCACAGGAGGACACTGTCCACCTGACCTCCATGCAGACACCCGTTCTTGCAGATGTGCAGACCTTGCACGCTTGTTTCTGCGAAGGGCAGAGCACGACAAGCAGCAGTGGCTGCCTAGAAGACGTGTCACTTCCCAAGGGCAGTGCTGCTGGGGATTGTGTTTGCATCAGGTGTAAGCCAATCGGTTAGGCACAGAGACACGTTTAAGGTCTCGTGAATTAACCCGGGATCACAGCACTGACTTTAATCACCTCAGAAAGAAGATAAGAGACATCTGCGCACACCGATGTGAAATGGGAAGCAGGAGGTAACACTGTGACAACACCCACAATTTTATTATTATTATTATTTTTTTTTTAACCTCATCCGGAAGACAATGAATGCAAGGACAGCAAGGCTGGGAGAGAGAAGAGGTCTTTTCAGTCCAGCTCCCTCTCTCTGACCATAGACCCCTCACAGACTGGGAAAGAACACCATGAAGCTCCCCCAAAACACTGAACCCAAGCGTGTGAGGAACTGAAGCCTCCCTCCAAGACACGTGGAGGACTGGAAACGCCAACATGCCCGCACCCGCCCTGTGCGGGGAAGCACAGGAGGTAAAACGGCCTTTGAGGCCTATCTGAGGCGGCAGGGCCTTGAGGAGCAGCCTGAGGGCGAGGAGCGCCGCTGAGAGGCCTGCAGCAGAGGCAGCAGGCCCCCGGGGCTGCTCAGAGGCCCTCCGTGGACGTAGGACTTGGCACAGCCGAAGCCATCTCCTCTCACCCCAGAGGAAGGCACTGTCCCAACACGGGGCACGCATAGGAAGGCGGCGAAACAGGAACGTGAAGGACGCAGTGCTTCTATTTCCTTATTTACCTCAGGAAGCCCAGCCGCTGGGATCCGTCCCCATTTTAATGCAAGGAAGTGCTGGCGGGGCAGGAAAAGATGCTCAGTTTGCCACGAAAAAGGCTGCAAATCGTACGTGGAGGCAACATTGGGCCAGGAAATCCAGCTGCCGTGAACGTAGTCGCGAATGAAAGAGAGGAGGGAGCAAAGCAGCACGCTTTCACCTGGCTAGGGCACCGGCAATTATGCACACAGGAGCATTAAGTGTAATTAGGCAGAGTGGTCTATTTTGTGAGTTACAAAAACGAAGTGAGAGTGCCTAAAATTGGCTTCTCCTAGAACAGAGCGGGGAGAGGGGTTCCAAGCAGCAACCACCACCTGAAACGCATTGGTATCAGCTCGCCCGACCGGGCAGTCACAGGAACGTGGGACTCCACAAACTCTGGCAGCAGAATGATTGAAGATTTTGTAATCTGAGGCCTTTACCCATGCCTGAGGCCGAAATACCTGATCAGCACCTTACAATCAAGCCAGCAGGACTAACATATCAGGTACGGCTGCTATTGAGGAATTTCAGAGGGGAGAAACAGCAGCTTCTCCTTAGCCAGAGGTTGTCTGCCTGTAAGGAGACAATGAAAGAATATCCAGGGTGGAAAAAAAAAAAGGGAGCTAGCTGGAAAATCCCCCTTCATTATGTGGGTGAAGAGTGTTGTCCTACTAGGAAAACACAGGGAAAGAAAACACAAGAAATCACTACCTCCTAAACAGATCTATTTATTTTTTTCCTGAGCACTTCTGACCCAGTAGCTCTCCCCACAATAATCCATCTCAGAAAACGGAGCTATAAAGTTTGCAAGGGAATTATGCATCTCAGAGCTACGAAGTTTGCAAGGGAATTATGCATCTCACCTAGGAACGTGAGGAGAGCGATGCTAGGAAGGAACAGACCACGTAGGCCACGTGGGTCTCTCCAGTTAACTGCTATGCAGGTAAGTCAGTGGTTACTTTTGAATTAGATCTGCTCCTCAAGAAAAAGTGACTACTACTCTCAAAATAATGATAATAACAGTAATGTAAACTTGAATATAAATAAGGAAAAAAAAAAAACAAGGCAGAGGCATGAACCCACTTCCAGTAGACACTTTGCCAGCATGCACAGAGTGACATTTTTTTCCCTACTGACGTTAGCTCTTGGGTCTTCATGCCATTCCTGGGCCCTAGTGCTTCCCCACAACCTCATCGGTTAGCTGAGTCTTATAGGGTGACCAAGACCAACTCCTGAAAGCGTACTGGGACTGTTAGTGCTTCCATACAGGAGAGACACTTATTTCTGCCTCCTGTAGCAAAAACCAGTCGGGGAAGCGAAGAGAGCTTTTCAGTTGTCTCCATGATGGCAGGTACCACTTGGTTATTTTTCCTCTGGAAGTCACAAAGGCTTGAAATCATTTTTTTTTTTTTTACCCGCTAAGAATGAAAATAAATCACTCCAATCAGCTGCCTGTCTTGAGGTGCTACAAAACAAACTACAGTGGAAATGTTATCATCTGTAACAGATTTAGCCTGCAGGACCAAGTGTTAATTTAAATTTTAACGTTTAGAAATAGTTCCCACCATGTAAATGCAAGGTATGGCCGGCACAAACAGACCCAAATCGAACACAGTTACATTGCTTGGAGTTATTTATTTCTGCATGTGACAGCTACTGACAAAACCTTGCTTCATTACTCTCCTATGCCCCTGCATGAGTGCAGGATGCTAGAACTGTGAAATACACAGAGGATACAAGAAATATTACCGTCCTGGCATCACTACTACAGGAGAAGGTTCTGCTGCCCAGACTGCCTCCAGAGCTGCTTCCTCCAGGGCAGCAGCTGGGCCAGATTTGGCCAAACCTGAGCAGATTTTCAGCAAGCCATATCCCCACCAGAAGCTCTAATTTCTCCAGATGCTGAGGCTTTGCCCTGTCAAGATACTGCAGCTTCCCAAATAATAGGCTTTGCTCCTCTTCCCTTGCCCACAGAAGTGATACTTTCCTAAAATACTGATACTTTCCTAAAAATACTCAGCTTTAGTCCTGCTTGGCACAGAACAGCTGAAGCCATGCAGTTAAATCTTGCCAAACTCACAACAAACTGAGAGCAATGTCCAATTAGCAGCAAACAAGCTGCCCTTTCAAACAGAGCCACCAAATACCAAAACAAAAACAGCCAATTCCTTTATACAGGCTGAATACAAGCGAGAACAGAAGAACCGAGCACAGCACTAAGATGCTGCCTACCTTGTGTTTGCTCGGAAAACAAAGCAGGAATAGGAGAGGCCAGGAAAGGACAAAGTCTTCAGATGCCGAGAGGCAACAAAGCAAGGTATGCTCAGAAAAGCAGCAATTTCTCTCCCCCTCCCAGCTTAATGAAAGGGTACACAGTCAAGGGAAGCAGAAGGATATCTGTCCTAGCATTTCTAGATTTCACAAAGCTGGGTGTTCCTCACACCACGGTGTATTTGCCCATGCTCTGTCTTCCAAAACGATCACACCGACCACACGCTGGCTGTCATCGAAGGCTACTGCCCTGTACCAGGGCTGGATTTCGGGCAGCATAATCTTCAGGGAGGTAATGACACAGGAAGAGGGAAGCAGAAACGTGAATGACCAGCAGATCCCAGGACAAGTTTTCAGGCCTGGCATTTAGGAAAACTATTTCCTAACGTGAAGTAAACCCTATCTAGGGGAGGAAAAAAAGAGAGAAAGAAAAGACATGGAAACCCTTAGCATCGGTCTTACAGACTGGCTTTCCAGAGAAGCCAGCTTCTAGGGCTACGGGCTCTTCTCCCAGGTGGCACATCCTGAAAAGATGAATCATTTCCACAAATGGGCTTTTAGCAGACACCAGAACTAAAAACCCCAGCCCATATACATACATATCTGGGACAATTTTTCCTGCACATATATCAAAGATTTGTTGTATCATGCATTTCTTAAAATAGAGGGGTTTTGTAATCCTATAAACATAAGGAATCACGGCGATGGTAGGTCGGTATTAGAACAAAAGGTGATTTTAGCTTCTTCACCTGTTTCAATCAGGGTGGCTACTGAAGAAGACGCAAAGTGTTTGGTCTTAAGTGTCATACTTTGAGAGCATTAATGGCAGCAGAAGGACACCACAAGCAGCACTGCCCATGATACAGTTAAGGTTCCGCAGGATCTCCCCAGATACTTGCTGGAAGTAGCATTTTAGTCATGTTTAATTCCTTTTGAACATTTCACTAAAGATGGCACTGCCTTCCTCTCCTAGCCGCTCCCAGCAGCCCGTGGGGAATCGCCACGCTTACTGATGTCCTTATTTAACGCTTCAGTCATTCCTCACACTCCTTCACAGAAAACGTCAGGGCTTTGAGACAGGTCCACCAGCGGGTGCGTTGGGACTCCGGCATGCTGTGCCGGAATACAAACACCAGCTAATTAAATCTATTGTTAAAACAATTTGTTTCTCGCTGGGGCTGAGTCATCTGGAAGCGTTTGAACAAGGCAGGTTTCATTTCTGAGGGCAGACTGCCATCTTCACTCGGGAGCTCCTCACCCTCTTCACATTATTTTAGATTTCAAGCTCAGACCAGGAGCAGAGTAAGAAGATATATTAAAATAATAACCACGTTGAAAACCCACGGGCAAATGTCTAATCTCTCCCTTAGCACGAGCAGCGTTCAGCGGGAAGATCCCCGGTTTAGCCTGCCTGCGTTAGTTCCTTGCGAGAAGGAAAGGAGCAGAGGAGGAGACCAGCAGCACAGGAACGATGAAGGTCTATTTCTAGTGAACACCTGCCCCCAAGAGGGCATTGTGTATATGTACTTCATGGCTCACAAGCACCCACCACCTCTCTGGTCAGCAGGGCACGGGCACACCATCGTCCCTCCATCCCAGCTCTGCCTGTAAAGCAAGGAGAACGCCTCGTTCCTGCTTTCCATGGATTTATTTTCGGAATCTTCTTAGGGAAACCCACAGGCGAGCCAGCAGCTCAGTTTTCCAGGAAACAAAGCAGCAAATACAATGCAAGGTCTTCTGCAGAAAGCCGTGCTCTGCTACTTGCGAGACCAGATCTGTCCTCACTGCCCAGGAACCAGCCCCATCTCACTGGGCTGATTTCTCAAGCACCTTCAGGAAGCCTTTGAGGACGTGACTTCAGAGCAACTCATGAAAGCAGCCTCTGACAACCTTCCACACCATTGTAACACAGGCTTTGCAGCCAAGCCCTTCACCAGCAACTTTCCAACTGCGCGTACCACAGACTGTCGTGTCCTAATTACAGGCCAAGTTCTGCAGTCCTTAATTGGACAAAAATTAATTACAATGTGCCAGACAGCTAAACCTCTTTCTGAATACATAATGCCCTCTGATGAGGTTCTACGCAGGCAGGTAAGTAAATCAGCGTGGGGAAGAAATTTAAGTGGCATTCATTTGGGATAGCTAAACCACAAAACACTCACCTGCTTTTCTAACTTAATTGTATTTGGCTTTAACTGTCATAACTTGATGCCGTAAGAAAAGCTGATAATGCCCAAACTTTTCTCCTGACCCCATCACCACTCAGCTCCGACGTCATTTCCACTGACCCAAGAGGTACTTGCTGAGTTCAGCTGTGTCCAGCAGCTTTGGGGCTCTTCACTTCAAGTCTCACCTCCCCTGCGGCTCTGATTACATCCAGGCTTGCTAATGGCCTTTATTAGCTTACTTAACAGGCATGATTTTGCTCAACTATTCTCCCCACTGTAACGCGTTATCTTGCTGTGAAACGTATTCTGAGATGCACATCTGAAGCAGCACACAAAATAATTATAGCAGTGCTTTAACCATATCAGGGGATAAAATAAACACACTGGGAGACAATGGTGGTTGCAGAGGCAGACCCTGGCAGTGCAGCTTCCTGTCAGATACCCACGTGGGGGTGCGTTGAAGGTGCTGGTTAAGTGGCACCACCACGCTGACTGCAGGACCAGAGGGGGCCACGTTTAACTACATGGCTACCTCAAAAGTCTATCAACACCTCAGTAAGCATGATTATCCGGGGCACACCTTCCCCACGGCTCCCCATCTCCTCCCACTGCTTATCGTAGCCCAGTCACCTCGTCCTCAGAGGAGTTACCCAAGGGCAGGGGGCATGGGGCTGCCTCCATCACAAACCTCCTCAGGCTCTGCCAAATGAACGTCCGTAGAGATTTCTGTTTGGCATTCATCTCATTCTGCTGAGCTTTTAGGAAACCTCTTATCAGTCCTTGCAACCAGCCTCACAAATTTACTGTGTTTTAACACAATATAGGCAAGATCCGATGGCTAACAGCTGTGGGGATCACATTAGCTGCTGAATGCCAGATACCCTCCTCTACTAAGTGGGGGGAAGAATCAGAGGCAGAGTATTTTAAGGAAAGCAGAGGATTGAGGGCAGCAACAGCACTCCAGCTCCCAAGTCAGCTTGCGTCCAGCATGCTTTTCATGGGATCTGCCACATTTTTCCTACTGCTCAGCCATCAAACAGGCCAGAGCTCAATTACCTGTAAATAGGTCACTAAACAGAGCTTGGCAAGCGAGGGGCAAATAACATCCGTAGCAAAGTGAGAGCACCAGCCAACAGAATAATGTTCTTTACTGCTTCTGTCCCACCTGTTACAAGACAGCCTCGCCTTTGTTTGTTCCCTCCGGTGCTGACACCGAGAGGCTGTAACACAGCCCCAAGGTACCTGCAGAATTTGCACCAGGCTGCAGCACCTGAAAAGATTCCCCACGCCATTCAGGGGGAGGAAGAATACAAAAAAAAAGCGGGTTGCTTGTCGTGCTAAGTACTCTGCGAATATAAAACACCTGTATCTAAAATTTATATATATATATATATAAATCAGTGTGAGTTAAAATATATAGAAATATAAAATGTAAAATCTATATATATAAATCAGTGAGTGGGAACATTTTCCGGGGGCAGAAGGTTGGAGACCTGCGGCTGCGTTAGCTCCTCGGCGAGGCGAGGCGCTCACACTGCGTAATTGCAGAGCACTCGGGGACCCACGCAAGGTTAACTCAGAAATCTTCCCGAAAATAAGTGTCGAGGAAAGCTCAGAGGCTCGGCTGCCTCTCGGGTGTTGGCAGAGCACCCCTAGGAAAGGCGTCAGCGTGACCCGGATACCGCGGGCAGCAGGACCTGCGGTGGAAGGACTGGAAGCAAAAAGAGATGTTTATGTTTTTATACCAATAAATCCGACAGCACCCTGCAAGTACCCAAGGCCCTCGTTCATCCCCCCGGCTGCCTTCCGCGCAGCTCCTTCCAGGTGCCGTGCTGCGAGCGGCAGAGCAAGCGGAGAACAGCGATGGGCAGAGCACTGCCAACCAGCCCAGCTCCTCTGGGCGCAGCCCGCGGCGTACAGGAGGGGGAGCATTTGCTGCACTATTTGCTGCTTCCCCATTTCCACCTGGGCTCGCTCTCCCGTCCCCTTGCTCCGGGAGGGCTCGCCGAACTATTTCTGAAGCCTGCATTTGTCTCCCTCACCCAAGCTCGCTGAAAACGTCCCCAAACCTACGAGCTCCCTCGAGCAGATGTCGCACACCTGGCAGCGTGCGAGCCCACAAAATGACCCCCTGCCATTTCAGCATCAGCAGTTGCTGCTTCGGTTTTTCCACCCTACTTTAGGCAACGTCTCCTGTTATTACAGGGGGCTTCAAAGAGGCTTCCCATAAACAAGGATTTTATCTACAGGCTTTGGGAACACGCACATGACTTGAAACTCCTGTTTCAGGAGCTACGCCAAGCATCAGCCGAGCCCCTGTAGCTACACGTACGTCCCCCTGTCCATCGGATCACGGATGGCTGAATTTTCCTGAGGTGTTCTGGTAGCGAGAAGGGAAAGAAAGCCTGGTGTAAGCATTTTCCCTTATAAAAATATCCAGTGTCATTCATTCAGTTATACTTAGTCACCCAAAAGCTCCCAGCGCCTCTGAAAAGCACAGCCCAAACCTCTGCTGAAGTCCCTGTGGTTGCGATTCACACACCAGAGGTGCCAGGAATCCGCCGCTCAGAGGGAAGAAATTCCTGCAGGGCATCCTCCACTCAAGCTCCATCCCAAGGCCCCTGCGATCCGACGGGGCCTCTGTCCTCTCCAGGAGCAGTAAGCACGGACCGAGGGCACGGCTCAGCGGTCAGCAGGGCAGCCTCTGCCCAGGAACAGGGAATTTCTGCACTTCCAACCCACCTGTGGAAACAGCATCCACAGCGGGCAAGCGGTGTGGATTTGGCCCACCGCGTCTGCAGCAGGTAACACGTGGCATCCTTTTTACAGCTAAGAAGGAAACGCGTGCTCCACTGGGAGGCGAAGGGCCTTGAGTAGCACAAACCAGAAACAACTGCTCTTGAGAGGCAGGGACGCAGCATGCAGAGGAAGGAGACGCTCCCGGTCTGAACCCCAGCACGCAGCAAGAGAACACCTTGGCTTTATCATTCCTGTCAATTCTGAGAAAAAATAGAGGGGGTACAAATCCAGGCTCAAGGAGCTGAAAAGCTGCTGCTTCTGAAAGACAAAGCTCCCCATCCGCACCACGCAGAGCGAGAAAGCCCACCGGGAAAATCTGCTTCCTGCACCATCGTGATGAAAACCTAGGTATTTACAGCCAGCTGAGGTGGCCTGCGATTAGAGGCGGCAGAAATCACTCTCCTGCGCCGCTCCGTGCAGTCCTGCTGTGAATGTAACCAGTGTCCTGCACAAAGGGCCCCCCCGGTGACGGCCCACCCCAGAACGCTCACGTTTAGACTCGTCATCAGCCAATTCTCTATCTCGAAAATGCAAACGAAGAGGAGAAAAAATGGTTTAAAAAATACATGCGTAAATAACTATCTGTAAAATACGATCTGTTCAGCAGGGAGAGTTCTCCCCGTGTGTGCACGGGCATGCCCAGGACACCCAGGAATGGTGGGAAGCACCGGGCACCCCTGACGTCTCACAAAGGCACTGCCCCACAGTTCTCCGCCTCGTCACAATGCCCGGCTGAGCCCCGAAGCCCCCAGTGGCATCTGTGGGACCACGGGGGGGCGAGTGAAGGTCACCAACTGGCACGCACCATGTGTTAAAGTCTTCAGGCCCCGCAGCAGAACACCCGCCTTGGTACAGCCCCCCGGGAGCGCTCAACATGTCAAAAACGGACGCGGGCGAGAGGCTCCTCTGCGAGCTGGGCTACAAGCTGGGTCAGACCTTAGGGGAAGGCAGCTTCTCCAAAGTGAAAGCGGTCACCTCCAGCAAATACAAGGTCCCCCTGGCCGTCAAGGTGGTGGACCGGCGGCAAGCCCCCCCGGCCTTCGTGTACAAGTTTCTGCCCCGGGAGCTCTCCATCCTGCGCAAGATCCGGCACCCCAACATCGTGCGCATCTTCGAGCTCATCGAGGTGTGCAACGGGAAGCTCTACATCGTGATGGAGGCAGCGGCCACCGACCTGCTGCAGCTGGTGCAGCGGGTGGGGAAGCTGCCCTGCGTCCCCGAGGCCCGGGACATCTTTGCGCAGGTCGTGGGGGCCGTGCGCTACCTGCACGACCGCAACCTGGTGCACCGGGACCTCAAGTGCGAGAACGTGCTGCTCGCCGCGGACGGCCGCCGGGCCAAGCTCACCGACTTCGGTTTCAGCAAGGAGGCCGGCAGCTACCCGGACCTGAGCACCACCTTCTGCGGCTCAGCAGCCTACGCTTCCCCAGAGGTGCTGCTGGGCATCCCCTACGACGCCAAGAAGTACGACATGTGGAGCCTGGGGGTGATGCTCTTCGTGATGGTGACCGGTTACATGCCCTTCGACGACACCCGCATCCGCAGCATGCCCCAGCAGCAGAAGGACGGGGTGCTGTACCCAGAGGGGCTGCCCCCGCTGCCGGAGCCCTGCCGAGCCCTCATCGGCCAGCTGCTGCGCTTCAGCGCGGCCTCGCGGCCCGGCGCGGGGCAGGTGGCCAAGAACAGCTGGCTGAAGGGGGACATCTGAAGGAGGAGGTCCTTCCCGGAGACCCTGGGAGGGCGGTCACGTTTTGGTGCAATCAGCGCTGTAGAGGAAAAGCACGTGAGGAGTTAGTTGATCATTTCGAGCTGCGGGCTGTGGGTGTGGTTGAACTTCAAGCACTGGCGAGGCCGCGCGCTGGTTAAGAAGGTGGTGGTATCAAGGAAGCGGTCGTCCCCCTTCACAAACAAGACAAACGAGTCCACGGCGAGTTAGGCTTCAAGCCACGCTGACCATGTTGAGCAAGGGCTAGGAGCAAACCGTGAGGCTGCTCACCCCAGACGTGGCTACCTGAACACCTGGGGGGGCCAGGTCCGAGCTCTCCCACCGAGCCGGCCTTGTTTGCCACCAAAATGTGCTTGAGAGGAGGTGGGGGAGAAGTGGTGGTCCCGTAAATCACTGCTGCAGGGACAATGTCCTGTTCTTTATATACCGCCCTTTAGATCTCACAGGGATATTAAAAAACAGATTCACAGCAGGATCTCTGCCTGCCTCCCAACAGCATTACAGAGCCAAAGCTTTGAGTGCGGCTTCGAGATCCGTGCCTTAACTCCAACCAGATCTTGCAGATGTTGACTCTGGCCAGCATCTGAAATCTCTGCCAAGAGATACCTGGTGAGAAAGAAATGCCGCTGGCCGTGGAGATCACTGAGATGAGACAGAAGTAAAGATGTAAGGCGAGGGAGCACCGCTGTGCTAGCACCAGCTTTCCAGCTCCCACACAAAGGTATCGATTACTCTGCAACCCCCCAAATCTGCGACGTACGCCAGCTGCCAAGCCCAACTTTCAGCTAGGCATTTAAAGGTAGGAGCTGGCGTCTGAAAACGTGCTTTCATGAGAAGTTTCGAGTCCCCTTTAAATAAGTTCCAACCAAGCTCCCCCAGAAAGAGAAGTCCAGGAGGAAATTTCCAGCTGGGTGGTCTGCTAACCCTGGTGCCGTCAGTGGCCCGCGAGCTAACGCGACGCAGCCTTGGCAGCGGCTCCCCCAGCCAGGGCACATCTGAAACAAGCAGAGGAGCCCACATGGTTCTGCTGGAGGAGAAGGAAACATCTTCTGTAACACAAACATTTTGGGTCTATTAAAAGCAGCAGCTTAAGTGGAACAAGATGTGGCAGCAGAGCCAGCCCAAGGCTTTTCAGCACATGGGCTACAGCAAATTTTGCCACCCCCAGAATGAAGATTTACTTTGCTCTCAAGCCTTGCAGCTGCAAAATAAATCTTCATAGCAGCAGAGTCCAAAGCAGGCAGAGAAAGGGATAGGCAGGGTGTCCTGGGGCCATCCGCGGCTGGGCACACAGGCTTAGGAAGGATCAGGGAGCCGCTAGGGATGGAAAAGAACAGAGAAGTTGAAAGGGTGTGGGAAGCAAGGAGGACGATTTCAGGGTGGCCAGATTTTCAGCCAGGCTCGAGTCTCCTTTTCCCACTAGCCTTCCAACCAGCCAGCCAGCTTCACCTTCCCTCAGAGCCCTGCCTTCCCTGGGGAGAGCCCCCAGGGCCACAGAGCAGGACATCCAGGCGTTGCTCACCTCCACCACCTGCCTCGCTCCGCCTCTTGCTTCCCTCCAGGCGCCCTACAGCCTCCTCCCCAGCAGCCACTGACCCACAGCCCACGGAGCGGGGCAGCAGCTCCCACCCCACCGGGTCTCCCCACAAGTTCTATGCCTCCCAACCCCAGCTCTGCTCCCTCGTCCTCCTCCCGCAGAGAGGGGAACGGGCCTGGCTTGTAGTTCTTGAACAGGGAAAATGCTCCCACCCGAAAAAAATCTGTGTGTCAGTAGAGGATATGGATTACGGATCAGCTCAGCGGGCTCCTGTTTGTGCTGTTTAAACTTGGACTCCACAGTTGCCATTAAAAAACAAAGCAACCGCTTGCTCTGTAGACTGAGCAGTAATTTTCATCATGTCAGGCTCCTGCCAGGTGGTTGAGAGTAAGCCTGACTTTGCTCCCGCAACCTTCGAGAGTATGAGCCTTTCGTTAGGGGAAGTCACAGGACTTGAGAAAACACGGCAATGCGATACATACTCAAATCGAGATTAAGACCCATAGACGCCCCGTGCTTTGGCAGAAGTCCTTCCAGCTGGTCAGGAACAAATACCTCACGTCAGCGTGAGAGCACTGCCCCTGCCTGCCAAGGATCGGTTTTGTGCGTAGCGATGGTAAATCCCAAGCGTGAGTAAGGAAGGTATGGGTAGGCAATCCATGGGCTTGGAAGGCTCTTTAGCACCACAGAACCGTAAGTAAGAGTTTTTGCTGCTTTGCTTTAGGCTATAAAGCTTGCGTTTATAAACAACGAGTAACATCTCCAGGCATGAGACATCCCAAGGGCTTTCACGTGTTTCCACAAGGTGGGCTCAGAGATCTTCAGCCACACGCCTCGAAACGTTCACGATTCAGACTTCACAGAGGAGCCTTCCTCGCTCCAAAGCACGCTCAGGCTACGCTCAGGGCTTCTCCTCTGAGCTCTGCCAGCCCTGGTGGGATTGCGCGGCCTCTCCTTTTGCTTTCTGCTACTTTTCCTTCGTCAAAGACAAAGCTAATACAGAATGAGTTGTTCTAAATCCCAGACGCTATTACTCTCCCCCCCACACCCCACATTCTCCTAAACAATTGCATCTGGATGGTCCCATGCCCCCGCCCCGCCGCTGCTGTCACCACTCTGTCTGTCAGGTTGTTATACCTCTGTCTTGAAATCCTGTGGAGCGACTCTCAGGCATCCTGAAGCAATCTTACCCCATTTAATCTGAGAATGGCGCTAACCGTTTCAAAGACATCACCCAGGCATTTAGCAGAGCTTTTCTCCCTGCACTCTGGTTTAAATCCAGCAGCACCTTGCCTGAAACAGTCTTCATCTCACACAAACGCAAGGAGCGGAGACGATTTCACTGCCCATTGCCATTGCATCTTCCCTTCCAGCTGAGCAAAAGTTGCCTTCAGGATTTCAGGGCTTTAGGACTCAGCCGCTGCGAAGCCTACACGTTACAAACCTCCGGTGATAAGCACATTCATGCACAGTGGGAAAACCCTGCTGGGTACTCAAACACCTCACATCTTCCTGCCTTAGCCCCCGGGGCCGGACATTTCTGCCCACAGCAGCACGGGGCTGCCCGGCCCGCAGCTGGCGACCCGCTTCAGCCGTCCTCCAGCGCGGGCAGGCTTGGTGCGAGACGTACCGGGGTGACCCTGCCTTGTTCAAAGGCAAAGCTTTTAACAGGCACTTTAGCACATAAACATACCTTGCTCTGCTTGCCTACGTTAACCTTCCCGTGATTACAGCCTTTAGCCCTGGGAGCCTTTTATCTGGCTACCTCGTGTCCTCGTCTTTCTTTTCCAGCCCCGCGCTGCCCTAGGCGACGGGTCCCCATGCTGTGTGCCATCGGCAGCCAGCTTCACTTTAAGAACTCATTTCTTTGCTTTTCGTACCCCTCTACACTTGCTTGTCTGTTGGAAGAGTGGGAAGGAGGCCACCGCTTTCACATCTTGATCCACTCGATTGTGTTAAGCGTAACCATAAAAAAACCACGAGGCTCACACCGAAGGGCAGGAGCCAGAGAATCCCAGTGTGCACAACTTTCCTTGCAGACAAGGGGTTTTCCAAGAAGCATATTTTCATTTTCACGGCACCTACCAAACATTAATCCCCACACCAGCACCAGGTGGTAAACATTATTCTCCCGGTGCTACGGTGAGCAGACTAAGTGGCTCACCTCAAGCCAAGAGGATTTCGTTTCACACTGCAGTGTACAACTTCCCTGGTCTCCAGACCTCAGGGCCATGATCTGATCAGTCTTGAAACACTAACAAATTCTACGATATCTGATGGCCTGGAAAGATAGTTGAATTCCCTCTGCAACCGCTCCCAAATCAATCTAATTTTATCTCATGAATGAATAAGAGAGGATCTGCTACAGAAGCAGATGGCTCTTTCCCAGCTCTGAATGAAGGATCCCAATTTCCTAACCACATTTAACACAGCCGGGAGGGGAGGATGGCCGTGCTTGTCAGGCGTTTCTCATGCAGTACCAAGAGCTGTGTAAGGGGGGGATTGTGTACCACTCCTTCCTTCCCATGTTACCATCAGCCACGGCAGCAACCAAGAGGTTCCCTATAGAAAATCCACCGCGTGCTTTCTTTCCCCAGCTGACACGTGTTCATCACCAGTCCTTGCATTCAAGGAGCAGCTCCAATGCCCAGCGTCACCGCAGGCCTGCTGGGAGAGCTCCTGGGCGCAGCAGATGTTGTTGAGCACCCCTGCCTCAGAAGATGGCATGTGTTCAGCAAGCGAGGGCTGCGGCACGGCACAGGACCTCCTCCGGGAGCGGGCAATTTGCAGGCAGCAGCACAAAGGACAGACAGCACGGCAGGACACCATGGCCATCGGTTTTCCTGTATTACCTAGCATCAGAGAAGTGTTTCAGGGCAGCCCAGCTCACGGCGTGCTCTACAACATGAGGTGTTCCTGCTAACACACAGGAAAGCAATTAAACACCACTTAGCAAGCCCATTTAACATCAATAATGAGACAAGGTCAATAACAGCGTCATCGGAGTCAGCATGGGAGCGGACAGGCCTGCAGACCCTGTGCACCCTCGCAGGAGAGTCTTGCCGGGGGGGGGGCACACCCCATAAGATGCTGGGAGCTCTCAAGTCCTGCTGAACAATTTTAAAGCAAATAGGAGCTGAGAGAACCGCGCAGGCCAGACAAGCCCTTAAGAACTACCCGATGTCTCCCCCTCCACGTGGTCACTTTGCCTGTGCTCCACGTGGCACACTGACCCACCTGGAGTGCAACCGGCAGCGCCGTTCCTTTCATGCCACGCTGCGCAGCACCCTCCTATCTGCGTGTTCTCCAGGGAGGGACAAACCCGCCATTTCCATTAAAACCTTAATTAAAAACACTGCAGCCGACTCGGCTTTAGCTTTAACTCCGGCGCTGGCACCCCCAGCCGCGTGGCTGGCGAAACGCTCCTCGAGAAGCACGAGGGAAGGCTGGGCGGCTGAGCGGGGGCTGCGAGGAGGAGAGGAGAGGTTTGCACAGCTTGCTGGCTCGAAGACGAGCAAACAACCGTGCTCAGGGGACGCCAGACAACGCTCTCATTAGTTGCAAGCAAAACCCAACGCGTGTGTGACTGTCTCGCGTATAATGATAACCCTTGGCTCCGCATTTGTATGTTCCTTGGCTTGTTAATCAGATACCTGCTTTGGAGCCCTGAAAACACACCGCCACGCACACGTGCCCCTGGTCATCTATTGTAACAGTGGTTCCCTCTCTTCCTGTCTGACAGACTTCTCCCACGTCCAGAAAATGGTTCCAACTGCACCATGCAGAGCACACCGTAACTGATGAGTGAACCTTGGGGAAAGCACGTTTGCTCTCTGCACGTTATCCAGCCAATTCACTTCTCTGACATGGAAAGCCACGTTTACATGCTACCAATGGGTCCAGAGGAGCGCTGGAGGAAGGCCCCAGAGGAGGGCTGGACGCACTAGAAGCCTACAAACACATTTATTTACATCATTCCTACTCTGCCTTCCCCCAGTTCCAGAACCGGGAAGGAAGCTGAGGCCATGAATACAAAAAGAGAAGCAGGGTTTGCTGCCGTTTTGCTTCTTGTCCTTTCCCTTGAGAAAATCCACAGAGGCGACCGTAGCCATTCCCATCACCACCGTGTACTTCATTTCATCTTCACAGAAGAAAAAGAAACTTCAGTTCGCTATCGTTTATGAGATGCTATTTCAGGCAGTGCTTGGCAGGAGCCTGGAGACAACTGTGCTGGTGGTTTGGGGATGGAGAGTCCGCCTGTCAGCAGATTGAATCTATTACAAATGCTATTCTCAAGACGTCATGCGGGATCTAAACTTCAAACCTGCAACTCAGCACAAACTTCATTTCATTGTGAAACCAGAGACTTTTCAATTGCGTCTGCAACACTTACAAAATATCCACGTTCTTCATTGTACTCTGCTCCATCGCTTTGGCTTTACTCTACCCCTGAATTTGCTGTGTGCCTCAGATTTTTACAGGGGCAAGGAACAGCTGCACATCAGATGCTTAGCGAGCACAGCTCCATAGCCCCGCAGCAGTGGGTGAAAGCACAAAAATGCGTGTCAGCTGATGGACCTACCTGGCCGCCGAGGAGCAGCAGTGGTTTGGGTGCGTGCTCTGGTGTGTACGTGGAGTTTAGCATCCAGCAGAAAGAATCGGATGAGACTTTGGTGTGCAGTACCCGGACTGCAACTGGAGGCATGCGTTAAAATGCTGGCTGCTTCAGTCATCAGCTCTGCTGAAAGTTTAAGTATCACCAGTCTCCAAAAAGAATGGTCAGATAAGACAATTCACTGTATCGAGTTCGGGTTGAAATCATCACCCGCAAGAAGATTGTCCCAATGCACTACTTCAGCTGACCTCCTGTTCTCAAGGTTTTCTCTCAGATTTACCAGCAAGAACATTTTAAATAATTATACATTGCGAAGCTGCAATTTCACGCCAGAGTCAGACAGAACCTGTAGCTAACTCCGACATGAGAGAAATACAAAATAAAGGCACACAGGAGGGCAGTTTTTGTAAAGGGGACATTTTCTCCTCTAGCAGACAGACTGAATCCGTCTTGATTTTATCACTATGTGTCTTGAGAGCTTGCTTTCCTCACAGTTAAAAGCAAACCTCTTCTACCAAGACAAACTCACCAGAGTCAGCAGCACCAGGGAACAAACTGCTAGGCCCAAGAAGTGGGGGAGAGTGTTTTTTACACCTACGACTAGGGCGTGCACCTACAGTTTGAGGCCGGAAACGTTGTTCTTGGAGCTGGTATAAGAAGTATAGACCATAAGAAAAAAAAAGAAGAGAGACCCATGGAAGGTTGAAGAACAAAAAAATGAGCACATTGTGTCCAAAGAAAGTTCAACAATTTTCCCAGCTCATTGAATTGTGGGAACTTTGCTTTTCCAGGGAATAACTATGCTATTTTTAGCGTTTTTATTATACAATTTGTCACAAGCTGTCTCAGGAGACTATCAACAATCAGTTTCAAACAGCATTTGACCACAAACACTTCTCCACATGTGATTTAGAACATCTGGACCCAAGGAGTCAGCTTTCAAAGCATGCCAGCACCGTGCTGGCTCCCTGCATTTCTTGTTACTTCCATCTCCACATCCACTGTCAGAAGGCATGTAGAAACCAGGCTCAACAACTCAAAAGCTCGTACACTGCATCCACGCTCCGTATTTACACCGAAGTGCTGGGAGAGGAGGCACCGTGCCCTCTGAAGAGGAGGGCAGCCGGGGATTGCTGGCAGCGCATTCCAGGCATTGCCGAGCTGCCGTGATTTATACGTCACGTTCCCTAAAGATAGGGGATGAGATGCTTGGCCTGGAGCCACGCCAGCCTGAGGAACCTTGCCAGCCTGTTTGCACTGCCTATCACATCTGCAGATCTGGACAGGAGGTGCACGCTCCTCTGCTGCATTCCAGCTGTAGGCACTGGCTCTATATTTGGCCCACTGAAATCTCTGGCCACCAAGGGAAACCTTCTCGGCAGAAAGTTAGGGTAGGTAGAGTGCAAATTCACAAAGCAATCCTTCAGTAAATCTGAGAAGGGGATGGGAAGATATGAAAAAGGAATGCAAGCAAATAGCAGAGGAAATGACATTATGATCCCAGCTGGAAACGCTGTAATGATCTGCTTGGTGTCTGTGTAGAAACCTGCATGAGAATGCAGAGATTCGGGCCCCTGCAGAGCCAACGAGTATTTTGCCATCAGCTGGAGGGGGATGAAGGTTTCACACAGTCATTAATTTTGTGTTCGCCTTTATTTTCTCTCATAATCCACACATATGTGGCGCGATCATACAGCAATCTACATTTCCACTACCTTCTGTCTTGCAAGCCTGGCTTCCCCACAGTCTACCAAAGCCGTATTTGTTAGGACATATGCTGTGGTGCTAGCAAAGCTCCCGAACCAAACCCCACACAAGTACTGCTTCGTAACAATTCAGTCAGCACAGGGGAGAGGGAAACACTGAGCTGCGCTTTGTGAAGACTTGGGAGCGACATCATGGAGGTTTCTACTTCTACTTCTTGTTCTGCCCTGTGTGCTCTCAAAGAACAGCCCGTTAAATTCCGGTACGTTTCTCTTTCTGAACTTAAAACAACTGGGGTTTAGGTACACAGTATCTTCTGAGAGAGCTCATCAAGCCTTTGAGGCCTGTCAGGAGCACAGCAAGCAGGCCGGGCAGCCCAGCCTCAAAGCCACAGAGACTTTCAGGCCACCTTGCAAACAAACAAACAAGCAAACAAAAAACAGTGACCAAATCCCCTACGCAGTGAAAAATTCTAAATTGCAAGCATTTATACTGTAAACTTCACTATCTGCCTCAGGGACCTGTGAAGCAAGGGAGCAGGAAGAGTAGCACAGCCACCATTTTGACACAAGCTCTGGGCTTTGAGCCCAGGTTTTCAAGAGCAGAGTTAGGGGACTTTGGTTCAGCAGTTGCTGACAAATCCCTCATCCCTTGCAAATCACACACACAAGCTGCTGCCTAGTATCACCCACTTGTGGGATGCAGGCCTGCCACCACCTGAGAACAGCATTTAGTGGACCTCAGAGGTCGTACACAGGGGACACCACCCTGGCTCTCCAGTTTACAGCCATGCATCCGAGTGCCAATAATACAGAAGAAAGAAAACTGTGGTTTCTATAAAACCTGAGTTTCAGCTAGATTATTTTTGCTCCTGAAGCAGACAGCAACCACTAACCACTGGGTATAAGATGCCTGTATTTCCTCCTGTACCTCACGCCTCCTTTCTAGCCTCACCCGTGCCCCCCCTTTCCTCCATCCCTCTTCAGCAGGAGGTGGTGCTCAGCACCTGGTGGCTCCTTTGCTGCCACTGCTCCTCGTTTCTCACCTGACTGCTCCAGAATGGGCTCCTCCACAGGCTGCAATCCCGTCAGGGTTGTACCCGCTCCTCTGGCCACTCCTGGTCCCGGCCCAGGCGGCTCCAGGCCTCCAGCCCTCCTCAGGCTGGGCTTTTGCTTTGGCATTTCTCCTCCCCATGTCTTGCTCAGGCTTTCTCATTTTTCTCAGCGTTTGCTAACACTTCTTGCACACACCTTTGCAGAGACACGGCATGGCTCTGCTTGGATCAGCAAGCGGCAGCCTCTGGCCACCTCACACAGCTTCCCCTGCTGCTCCCGCGACAAGCCCTGCCAAGCCCAGCCGGTAGAGGGCTGCAGCACCGTGCCTAGGGAAACCGGGAGAGCAGCTTCAGGTCCTATTTTTTTGTTCCTGGTTAGCTCCATTCCCTTTTCAAAATCTTCTTTTAAATCGTTATTTATTTATTTATACCCTACTTCAAAACAACTCACTGAGCCTTAGCAGAGAGATGGGCAGAGAGGTCTCACATGCTGGCGTGACATGGGAGAAGGGAACATCTGGCAGTGCAAAACCAAGCGACAGGAGAAAGCCATACCAAGGGAAACCTCCAACTAATGCTACAGGCCAGGATTAGCACAGTGCAAGCCATCTATAGCACAGAAACAAAAACAGAGCAAATCTACAAAGGCTTTGCTCTTCCACTCTGACTGACAAAAGCCATAGGTCCCCACCCATGGCAGCTGGGGGCCTGGCAGCTGAATAAGACGCTGCTGTCTTTGGAAAGGGTTTCCTTGCCTTGATTCTACAGAAGAGCCTGAAGACGTGGCTGAAACTGAACCCTGCAAATCACTTTTAGCTCTCCTCTTGAGCTGGGTTTTCTTTGGTGCTTTGGGCAGGGGGTTGGACCCCCCCCCCCCCCCCAGCTGTGTGCCCTGTAGCCCGTCACCCGGTCCTGCACAGCATTCCCAGGGCGGGTGCTGGCAGTGAGAGGAGGCATCACTCCTGCCCCATCCCACCCAGATGGATGGATGTGGTCCTCTTCATTCACAGACTGACATTTAACAGCTCACAGTCCTAATTTCTTTTCTATTTTTAGTCTACCCTGAGAAATCCTACCTCTGCCTCAAGAGAAAGGAGAAAACCACCCAGGTAGGATCAAGAACCACATCCCAGAACCACACAGCACTTGGGAGCCCAGCACGTGATGGACACCACACGATGCCAACACAGCACCACTTCCTAAATGCAAAAGCTTTCAAACAGAGGAGACAGAGAGAAGAACATGTTCGTGCCAGTAATGGGCTGACTGTAAGCTTGGAAGTTATATGTCACAGTGAGTTTTTGGTGTTGGTTTAAAGCCATTTCCTGTATCTGGAATAGCTGTGGTTTTCCGTTTGGTTGTTTTTTGTTGGTGGTGTTGGTGGTGGTTTTTGTTGTTGTTGTTTTCTGTATTATTCCCATAACAGTTAATGAAAACTCAGGGAACTGCCATCAATAGCTCACAATCTTTGTATAATATTAAGTTTGGGATGCAATCAACAATTAGGATCTTCCATTGCACTTAAAATCTCATCCACAGCCTTTGGACTTTATGAATAAAAATGAAATTTTAATTAACAGGTTATGGGGATTTGGGATCAGGCAGCATTGCTTTGAACGCTTGCAATTGGATCCTTCATGGTTAAACTTATGCCAAGGTCTCTTTCCATAGCTATGGCAGCATGCAGGCAAGTAACAGCCAAGGTATTTGCAGCTATTTAATGCTCCTCTGTGTCTGAATATAAATAAGTTCTCTCCTTTTGGCACCTGGGTTTGAAACTACTACTTCATATTCTGACGGATTCCTTTTTTTAAGGCTACAAGAAGCAACCTTGAAAACTGTGTGCAGTGAATTAAGGCAGCAGGGACTTCATCACAGCATTGCTTCAAGTGGATTTCTCTTCTAACAGGAAGAGACAGAGCAATGAGAGCAAGCACACAGCAACAGAAGCTTTTCATGTTTCAGGCTTCGCTTTTGCTTTTAGTCAGAGTTTTGGGAAGCACTGGTGATACTGATACAGCTAGCAAATTAGCTTGAAAGGGAACAAAGCATCTCTTATTAAAAACAGCTCTTGGTTAGAAAGGAAATAAAATATTTCCTATATACTCAGCTGAAACCAAGGTGCCAGGACGCAGAGGTAGATAATGGAAGAAAATAATCTGAAAGAAAAAAAATGGTGTTTTATTCTTGAGACATCCCTTCCTCCCTTTGTCACTGTAGAGACCATCAAAGCAGGAGGGAATGAGGACTGGAGGAAACCAGAACTTGACGAGAGACAGAGGGAAACAGCACCTGATACCTCTGAGACCATCCAGCATCAAGCCCTGTCAAAGTCACTATTTAACGTGCCAAAAAGCATAATTTCCCACTTTCCCTCAGGGCCCAGGGATGCACAACCTAAAACGAACAAACTCCCAGCCACGCTTACACTCCACCGCTCAGTCTCAAAGCCCAGAGACTCAGATGCCAGACATGTGGGAGGAAGCTGCAGATGCCCTTCGTGCTAAAAAGCCTGTGGTCAGTACCAAGGATCAGGGCGATTGCAAACACGAAGGCGGCTCACCAGCCTCGACTGACACGAGGCTGCCTGTCTATGCAACGCTGTTAAGCACCGTGCTCAGCAGATGAGAAACAAGTCTCTGAGGTGATGGGCGAGGGAGCTGGGGCGCAAGCAGCGTGCTCATCAGCACACCATCCATGGGCAAGGGCTCTGGCAGAAGCAGGAATGAAGTCTGACCAACAGTTTGGCCTCTCATCTGGACGGGCAGACCTTTACTTTCCCACAGCGGAACGCTACACAGCAGAGCCTTACCTTGGGGTAAGTGCAGTTAAGGAAGAAATCAGTTGAATTAAGAAGAGAGAGACAGATTCTTCAGATTTTCTTTGCTCTAAGAGGCTTTTGTGTTTCATACTTGAAAATTCTGCTTAGTCAGTGGAAGTCAGATGCCAATGTCTGAAAAGCTTAGGCTAAAGAAGAAAGAGAATCTGTTTCTAAAAATCTTTTAGGACACAATTTCATCAGCTGATCATCATCAAAGTCAACTGCAATGCCCTCAAACTTTCCTAATTAATTTTAAGTTAAAGCTTGAATACCCAACTCTTCCCTGCGTGCAAGAGAACAGGAGTAGAGCTGGTGCTAGCTGACAGCAAGTTGGGATTAAGTTTGATATTCTTCTCCCAACCCCAAGTCTTTAATAGCCCTAGCTTACCTTAGAGAGGTGCAGCATGAGTGATCTGTTTCCTAAAAAAAAATAAAAAAAAAAATAAAAATAAATTAAAAAATCATAGTAGCACACTTATTTCTCTTTGCCTTCCAGCTGATGTTTTGAGACTGGCCAATTAAAATCTGCCCCAATCTACACAAATCCATTTTTACAAGAATTACTAATGGAAACTGTAAATTCACCATAATCCAGTGCTGCTGAATGAGCAAGTACTTCAGTCAATTCTATCCTGCAAGGACAACCAGGACCTTTCCATCCGGCGACTGCATTAGCAAGGAATCACACACATTTCTTGTCTCTCCAAGTCGCACGCCAATGTTGTGCATACGTGACCTGAAATCCCACCTGCCTGTGCCTTTTAGATTTGAAGGCAGTAAGGAAGGTACAGATAGAGAGAAAGCATAGGTCTAGGAACAGAATTTTTATTTGATTCTGGAAAATTGCAAGAAACAATTTTTTTTTAAATGATCCTTGCCCCGCTTTCAGATGACAAATGAAAATTTACAAGTAAAAGGATGCATGAGGTTAGCACCATAGGAGTAGTTGTTTTCTCTTTACAGTTTCATTTGATAGAAGGTTGTAAAAGAATACAGAGGAAAAGAAAAAACTAGCTGACCATGCACTTTTATTTTCAACATCCTAGATACTTTAAACATCAAAACACCATGACTCAACTAGCATATCTAAATAATTCATGTTCAGCAAAACTCACTCTGTACATTAAGAACTGCGTAGGTGTCAAGTGGTAGCTATCACAACATACGAACTAATATGCCAGGCAAAAATGGTACTGTTCCAGAAAAAGCAGTGAAACAACAGACATCAGAGGGAGGAATTTGCCATTCTTCCAGTGTGATGCTAGTATGGCTATCACCACTTGCTGCAAAGATCAACAAAATAAAAGGGATGTGTACCGGGTCTGGCTGTGATGGAGTTAATATCACAGGTCAAATATCCTAATATTACCCTGAAATATCCTAAATTTCATTGGACAAACACTCAAATGTACTTAATCTCTCATTTCCTACCTGCAAACAACTACGGGATTACATCGGCCATCATTCAAATGTTTGTTTTCCTCTCCTTGTATTCATTTTTAAAACGCGCTCCGTGTGGTTCTTATTGTAAGGTTTTCAAGGTACCGAAGAGTTGTACAAACCCTCCAGTCCTTACCAGGAAGGAATGCTAACACAGGGGTTGTAGGAGTTTTAAATTTAGGAGTTATGTGTTGTCTTCTTAAGGCAATGGAATAATTACTTTGAGGTATCCTAATTTTGCATTATGAATTGGGACTAAGATTTCCTTTGTAAGCATCCCTAATTACAAAACATCTAAAATACTTTACATTTTACTAAATTATTAATCTTAGTTATTAATAAAAAAAAAGAGGGGGGTTAAACTTGGATCATAATGAAGTAACTTTTTGTCAGTTTGGTTACTCCCACCTTTCAAGGTCGTGTGCATGGACTTCTAACAGCAACATTAAGCAACCAGTTAAAGCATTTATTTTGTTTCCAAGTCAGAGCAAAACCATCTAATTTAATCCCAGAATAAGACCCAGTATTACCCAAAACAGTTCATTTTTTTCAGATGGATAAGGAGGCCACCATTAGAACATCGGGTTCTGTACACACAGTTTTAACCTGGAGAGCCAATATTAACGGTGAACTACCCAGAGGAGCCTTCACAGGCATTAGGACTACATAACTTCACCACCGGAAGAGTAACGAGACTCTGAACTTTTCTTTATCTTTTCTTTATTTATGCTTGGACTTCCAGCACTGCACATCAAGTACCCAGGGTCTTCATCTGTCCTCTATCAGACTGCAAAAACACAATGGTTTCTCAGCTGTCCTTGCATCAACAAAGCAAACACATTCAGCAACCCCTTCACGTGAGTAGTTACTTCTATCTTAAAAATGCAGCTCCTCTTAAGGACTTCAACTAATGCTTCTGGTTTATAAAAGATTAAGTGCAATCAGTTAAACTGAAAGTTTATAATGCAGCTCTTGGATTGTATTTTCTGTGCACACATTTACATCAGGCACACGAGTTATATAAAATAGTTTGGAGTACAAAAATACGGTTATAACATAGGAGTACCAAACAGCACAGAATTAAAACAGTTTTATTACCATAATACCAATTTATATACAGACCCCCAAATTCAGGAATTTTTAATTTGAAGTATTCTTCCCAAATTGACAGCTGTAGTGTACACTCTAAAAAACTGCAAATTAACAACACAAATCTACTTCAACCCCTACGCTGTCTATGCAGGCTGCACCGATCCTCTCTCTTGCACACAAAAATGTATTATAAATAATTTTTCACAAAATGTCATGTAGGTTTTATTGCACATTGTACATGCCGATATCTAAAAGAAAGGCTCAAGCCCTTCGCTTGATAACTAACGGTTTAAATAACTAGCAGTTACTTGTGTTATGAATACTATTGCATTTTTCAGGCTCTAATCTTAACTGATATTTTAAAGAAAAAAGCAGAACAGAAAGTATGCTTTAAACTGTATAACTTTTGTGAATGAAATAAGCTTCTTTAATTTTATTCTTATTTCTACTTTATAAAGTTATTAAAAATATCTGACCCGATTAAAAATCCTGTTTCAAAATTTCTGCTTTTTTTTTTTTTAACTAAAAAATTATCCATACAACTGCTTGTATAATCACATGTTCCTTCTTTTTTTTTGCAGAATCAGGTGTTCCCGTGCTGTATTTACTAAAGAATCAGGCTACCTATGTGCTAGAGCTAACTACAATGGTTAGTGTCTCAGTCTCAGCTCTGCCAGTCTCTCCAGCAAAGGAGGAACCCATCAGAGCACCAGAGCAAGTTGGCATAAAAAGACACAGGGCACAAGTTGCCACTAAGCATCAAGGTCATGTATAGATCTCTAGACTAAGGAATATGAGTAATTTACCATTAATATGTGGGTTTATGGTATGCTGCAGTAAAATACGGCCACTAAACAAAGAGGTTGATTCACCTACGACAGAAAACTTGCCAACTGGTAAAAATGCCCCACTGGGTAAAAATCTGCATGTTGAAGGTTAAAACTATGGCACGAAGGAAAAGGTTAAAAAGTCAACTGATCAAATGTTTTGCCAAGGGTTTCCAAAGCTATTAGCCATCAACAGCTCTAGAAAGGGATAAAACCAGCAAAACCAAACTAAAATTGCACTATTACAAAGAAACAAGTCCATGAAAGGGAGAGGCACCAGCTGCAGTTACGGGACAGCCACTTCAAGAAGCCGATTGTTTTTTCGTTTGCAAGTTGGGATGTTGCCATTTTTCTGGCTGCCTTGTATGAACTTCACACACACTTTGTCTTGTCTGAACTGGACCAGAAACCTAGGGGAGGGAATAAGATGGGTGTTAGTTAAAGGTGGAAAAATGCATGAGCGGGTGAAGCCTTTTTGAAGGCCTTTCTTCCATTCACTGCTGTCAACTACAAAAAGACACCTGATCCTGCTTCTCCAGGAATAGTTTATACACAATGTAATAAAATTAGAGAGAAAGTTGAAAGCATCATTAACAGTATTTTTGGTCATTTACTTGTACTCTGTTTTCAACCCTCTACAGTGTGTCAGTGAGCTAAGTGCCTTTTAAAACTAGATTCTGCAGACTAGTAGTCAAAGAAAAACATTAAACATGGTTGTTGGGTTTCCTTTTGATAAAATCATATGTACAAAACCAGCAACAATACTGATACTATTTCATGTCCATAGAGAAATATACTTTCTTGGCATGCCATACAGAAATTAGTCATACCACCACGTTCTTTGTCAGGGAAATAAGCTCTTCTCACACTGAAAAGTGGATAAATATATATAGGGATTAGCGCTCACGGTACCTTGACATCTATCAATTCCCTCCAACACCATTACCCTGTGGCTTAGCAAAAGTTCAGCAGAGGGCAGCTGAAGCCACAGCTCGTAAAGAGATGGCTTCATGGGTACAAAACCCACAGACGCTCAGCTGAGGAGGACGACTGCTCTGTCCGAGCAGCATTTCAAAAGCTCAGCAGAAATTGGGGTGAATGTTGAATCCCTAGGCCAGGAGTGAACTTGTAGTATGTAAGTGTTTCTGAATATCTCAGTAAACAGGGAAAATACTGTAAAAAATAAATACTATAAAATAAATCTGTTTTATAGCTGAGGCTTCCAGGTCCACAGAGTGCCTTCCTGCTGGCACATCAGAAATGTGCTGCAAAATAAACTCCAAGTCGTTGTCTTCTGGATTACACTTACTTAGCATATCTAGCATTTTAACAACTCTCTTATTTCTAATACTTAGCCTTTACAGCTCCCTGCTCAGCAATTAAGAAACTTCATTTCCTCCTCAGCAATCTCCAGATTTAGATCCTTCCTACAGTTCACAGTAAATTAATCTGGATTCGACCCTTCATTTTATACTGGATGAGAAATTTCAATGAATTTGAAGAATTGCTTTAAAAAACAAAAACAAAAACATGCTCATACAGAGCATCAAACTTCTCACTGATCTGGACAGCAAGATGAAAAGCAATAAACAGGGCAGTGCTGCTTTTTGGCTCACATGCAGCAGTTGCTGACCTAAAAAGTCCTTTGTAACCCAGCAGATTTTCCCTTTTAGCATCCTTAAAAAGTCCTCCAGCAGAGGCCAAAAACTTCAAAGAATTCATCCTCCAGCCGGAAACCACAAATCAAGCTGACGGCATTGCCCAGGGGAGGAAGTGGCTGTGCCGTGCCGCGCCGTGCCGCCCCGCAGCCCCGCTTTCCTGCTGAACAGCCCAGGCGCTCCCAGATTAACTTGTT
>CM021737.1:3514117-3619920 GCA_011075105.1 Heteronetta atricapilla
CCCCGCTTTCCTGCTGAACAGCCCAGGCGCTCCCAGATTAACTTGTTCAGCACTCCCCGCCAGGCAGGCATCTGGAAAACGTGAGTTAGTCTCAGAGCCATCATCTCCTGTCACCAACACTGCGCTTTCCTAGACCTTTCCTATGTCTTCAAGCCTTGCCTACAAGTGTGCTGGTGACGTAGGCAGGCAAAATGCATCTTTGGAGTCCAGCTGGCCCTGCTCCTGGGCCATTGCTCCACTGTAACGTGTATCTGTGGTATTTCTCTGAGCAGACATAGGCCTGGATCAAAAGCATTTTTGCTTTTAGAACTTCTCTTCCCAAAAGGTAGTGTACGGTAGACAAAATGAGGCCAAATTTTCTCCTCAATTCTTGGTCATGCCTGTATCTAAACTCTGGCACGGAGATGAGAGTAAAGCTTCACCCTGAACAGAGGTGGGGCTGCTCAAAAAGAAGCAAACAAAACTTAAAATGATTTAGTCTGGATAAACTCAAGAGCAATACACGCTTGAATGGTTTTAGTCTCCAAAGCAAGAAACAAAACCACATCCCAAAATGCAGGGCTCCCAGAAAGCAGGCTGGCAGGCCAGACATCAGGCAGGCTGGCAGGCCAGACAGGTACAATGCATGCTTCAATTTTGTTTCAGTACTTTATTCCTCTGTAGCAATTACTGAACTAGAAACTTACTGGGGACAGCCACAACTCTTCTAGAAGCTAAAGAACACACTTCAGCGAAAACGAACTAAATCACATCTGGCGATGGATGGAACTAAGGAAAACGGCAGATGTAATTTTCAAGGAAATAGCACAATCAGCCTTTATATAAACCCTCAAATCTGAACAGACACAAACTGTAATCGCCATCAGGGCTCTAGAATACAATCAGTGCTGTGCAGCCAGCTAAAAGGATCAATTTTTGCCTGCAAAAACTTTACTTCACTAACATCAAAGGCTTCCAAATGTTGTTCTTTATTCAAAATGAATAAATCCACCAAATCAACGCTACTGAAAACCAGGGAGTACTGTGCACAACAAACTGAACGCATAAAAATAGTGGACTAAGTGATGGAGCCCTATTCAACAGACTTAATGAATTCACACCAAAATATTTTATTCCATGATTGCAAACACTGCAAATTCAGCCCGTACTTAAGGCTGAAATATGAAACTGAACCAAACTATGATACAAACAAACAAAACCCAGAGTAACAAAACACCAACAACTGGTGACTGAAGCACCATAAGCAGGAATTTTAAGAATATATTATTTACCATCACCAAAAAAAAAAGGTAGAGCTTTATAGACATGCATTTTGTGAGGTGCTTTTCACTCTGCTTTTGTTGTTTTCACTGGAACTTGACACCTGGTGTCCACTCTGCCTAACTGATAAACGTCCCAGAGGATCATGTGAAGTTTGCAGTTCACACATGAAAGGATTTCTTCAGATGTATTGTCTCTTAACTGTACCTCAACAGTATTTCGGCTTCACAGCTCTATTTGAAACTATGTTAAGAAAAGGACATTTTCCCTAATGATTTTTGAGGGAATACAAGCCAAAAGGAATACTAGAAATGAGTACTCATTGAATATTGGATCGTCATTTACAAGTACTCTGTCAAGAGAAAAGAAGCATTAGTTATGCAGTAGTGTTTGGTTTCTCTAACACCAGATACTCGACTTTTTAGCACTTTGCACTGAAGGAAATGCACTTTTAAGCAAACAAGAAACATACTCATCGGAAATCTCAATGTTGAGCTTCTGCTTGGTTTGGCTGAGAGTAGTGCGGTAAAGTTTAGTGGCCATTTCAATAAGGTGATCGCTGCTCAACAGAAAATCCCCTTTAACAGCTGCTCCTGAACCCTGCAACAGGAAGGGAAGTAGTTACGTTATTAGTCTTCTGTCTTGTGGATTAAAACAGGGATGCAGTGCAGTGATCAGGCTTAAAATACAATTGAGTCTTAAATAAACTAGAAACTGTTGAGAATTAATAACCCCCCTTTCTGAGCTGAAAGGAGCTGAAAGGAAGGTCACCACCTGTCCTACATTGTGGTGTTTCTGTCTCCCGCTTTTGGCCATGCCACAATGAACTTGTATTTCCTTTTCAGAAGGGAACAGAAACCAATTAACACCACAACATTTAGACGAAGGTGGTCAGTATGAAAAGACACTATATAGAGCATTCTTCACATCCAGTTAAGCCAGCATAATGATTTTAAGAGCAATGCTGACAGTGCAGCAAAGTAAATATAGCACCGAAACGAGATCTTTGGAGCTGAGTAACCAAATGAACCGTGCCATAATATGGATTTATTGGAATCACAAAAAGGGGAGAGAAACCTACAAGTTTACCACTTTGTCTGAATGCTACGAGACAATAAACCATTTGGATATTGTTGCACGCCAAACAGTCACACCACTGTAATATGGAGTTGTAACCAACCTCCTTGAGGTGCACTGCAAAGAAGCCATCATTTTGGGAGCTCATGGACACTTTGGTAACATCTCCCAGTGGAACCTCTGACTTGATATTCCCAGACTTCTGATCCGCAAGGAGAACATTATTTTTGGTTAATAAGAAAATCCTGGATGTCGCCTGTGAAAATACAAAATTGCCAACTATTATCTACACAAAGAGAGAATTGGGCTTTCCTGAGCACCTTCTAAGACTACAAATAGTTTATAGAGTTAATAAGCTTGGCCCACATAAGTAAATACGAACATTTGATGTTTAGTAAAAGCTTTGGATCGCTTAAAATTAGGTCAAATTTATTTGTGTCTAATTATAGATTGAGCTCTATATGAGCTTAGCTCATTTTGGCACATATGCTTAGATATAAACAGTTTCTTTAATTACTAGCTTACAGTTATAAAAACCAGAAACTGAAAGTCAGAAACTATGCAAATCAGGGTAACCTCATTTCTCGTGCTCTACCAATCCCCAAGAAAACCAGCATTCCTTTTCAGTGACAGCCATTTCAGGACTAAGCCTCAGATATTCACTGTTATTCAGCTAAACGGCATCACAACAAATTACACAGGTATTTTTTCAATGTTCTGTTATCCTCCCTTTATCTATCAGAATTATTCTTTGGGAGGATGTACATTCGTGTTTTCAAACTACAAATATTTCTAAAGCATGGATATGTGTTCTTAAATTTATATTGGAAAACAGTAAGAACCCTGTATTTGAAATGAGAGCTTTATATAAACAACCATTTCAACGTGGCAGAAACGAATCCTTATTAAATGATCATCACGGTCCCTTTCAATCCAAAGCATTCTACGATTCTATGAAAAATGTATTTAAAATTGAAATTCTAAATAGCACAACTTATGTTTGGTGTAAACCTATTCTAAGATATAATGACAATGAATTATATAGCTTCTTCTCCCACAAAATTTTAAAGAAAAAAATCTTAGCCATTCTAAGTAAGGCATGGTTGTCAAAAGCACATAGAACCATAGCTCATTATTATTATTATTATTATTGCATTTTTTCTTTTGTTTTGTTTTTTAAACTTTGAGACACGTAGCCGGTGCAAGTACAAGAAAGATATTGTCTTCATTTAATTAGTTCCTTCCAAACTGAAAAAATCATTTGGCATCAACAACAGGCAACCTGATTTCACTCCTACAAATGCATAAATGACATATACATCTCAGAAGTTGAGATCTACTAGTAGCAATATTTAGACAGGTACGGTGACAACAATTACATTTACTAAGGGAGGATAATGAGTTCAGTTTTAATAAGTATAATTTAAATGCAAACCAAGTTCTGCGTTGGCAGAAAAGAAAAAAGTACCCCGGATATTTAACAGCTTTAGATAAATGATACAAGAAACTTGCCTCCTAATTCCAAAAAGGTTTTCGTATCAATCAGAAGGCAGGCACAGCTAGCAAAGTATGCCACTCAATTTAAAAACACAATTGCATGTGATAATCAGGAACTCGAAAGACATAAGTTAAGATTTCCAAATATTTGAACAAGAACAATATTTTCTACGTATTTATTTTCTTCAATTGGCAAACAAATGAGCTAAGTTTAGCACAAAGACTGCATTTAGTTGTGAATCAATACAGCCTGTTACCAGTTGGTGAGATGCCGCTTTTGCTTGGAAACTCACTGAAAAATACAAACCCAAACAAGATTTTAGAAGTCTTTATGTAGATTTACCATGGGTGCTTAGAACCACAAATTTACATAAATCCAACATCTCCAGTCTTGCTGTTAAAAAGTCGACCCTTCTGGATAAAGCAATGCCATTTCGTTACCTTCCCGTTAGCTCTATTGATCTTATTCACAACTTCAGCAATAATGATCTTCTCATCCACAGCATCCTTAAGTTTTTTGTACTTGGGGTTCTTGCTGATCTCCAGGTAAGCCCCTTGAAACGGCTGCCCAACGCTACCGAGCAAAAAACACAGGAGAAACTGAGTTAAACAATGAGTCTCACAAAAAAAACAGGCACTGCTCCAGGCTTTGTGGTGTCAGGAGGTGCACCAAATACCACTTACAGCTACACTGACGGAAGCTTCCTTCATCTTGGATGCACCTCCTGCCAAGGAAAGTCCTTTGCTGTCATGCAAAAGACCCCAACCCAAACAACCCAGCAACCTCTGCTCACAATGTGTCTATTTCAAACAGCAGCAAGGCGAAACGATATGCTCTTGTGTAACGGAATAATTAGAGCAACACCCCTCTGAACGCAAACAAGACTCTTATCGTGGTGTTTGTTTATGCAATGTAATTTGTCCTTGCTCCTGCTGTAGAGCTGGAAACTGCAGCTCTGCCCCAAGACACCTGGGGTTGGTACCAGGTTGGTACACTTGGGGTGTTCAGTGCAGCGCTGCTAGCGTTAATCTGTGCCTCGTGGGCATAACACCTCTGTTGGAATCCACTTGGGAAGTCGTACAGAGTAGCGTGGATGTATCCCCCAGCACGTTATCCCCATGGAAGGAGAGGAGGGTACAAGACACAGCATTTTAGACACAGTCTCTTTTACGTATCAGCAGCACAGTACTGGTGAAGAAAGAGAAACCTGGCTCTCAAGGCAGTAATAGGGTATTTCTTTTCCTGCTCTGGAAACGTTTTCCAATTAAATGGCTCAAATTGTTATGGATATCAGGCACATGTACATCCTTGTACAAGCCCTCAATTTTGATGTAAAATCACCCGGTAATGGGGTAATGGTCACCGTTTGTGAAACCAGAGGAAATCCACCTTCAGAAAGAAAAGCAGCTCTGTTTCTGTGCAGTATTTCAGGCAGACAGAAACTTGCCTCAAAGATGTGCTGCTGCTTGTTAAATGCATAGCAAGTCTTCGCCCAGACTCCCGGTACTTGCAACTCACCCCATCGTTACCTTAGGGCTGTATAACAACAGCTCCCCTATCAGTCACCGGGTGTTTTGTTTAGAAGTCACTTTAACTAATCACTTTGATTAAGTTACACTCCAATTACAGAGTACTTTGCCAAGATGAGCCCAAAAGGAACCACTATGTTATGTACAAGACCACTCACTACCTTTCTAATTGTGTCTCCAGCACACAGGAAGAGAAAAGGAAGGGCACTGGTATTTTAGTAATCACCACAAGTCCCTCTCTGTTCTTAAATAATTACATTACAGGCAGAAAATTAGCCACAGCCTTCAAATCATTATCAAACTAACTAATCAGAAACTTTATAATTTCCTCCACCCACTAAAAGAAAAGGAAAAAAAAACAACAACAGGAGCTAATCAGCTCTGAATACAGTTTACAAGGGAAAAAGAAAGGAAAATGTTTCTAAATCAGCGAGGGGTGGGGAGTGCATTCTAACTTTCCACTAAGATGCAGCTCTTTTGCTTTTGTTTTTATTAATTAGCATTATGAAACCATAGTCACCAAAACCATAGGTTCCCTCTGGATTTTGTCCCTGATCAAATGACAGGGATTTACAAACTAAAAGTGGGACAAATTAACAGTTGCTTCCTACCACATTTACCACTTCAGAATGTTTTGGATAGAAATCGCTCAGCTATACGCCGCATCATATTGCATTGTTCAGCCTCGGTCTTTTCCGTGTGTCCAAATTACCTAACCAGGGAGACAAAATGCCTTCCTGCCCTCAGAGCTGATCATATGTATACTGACTCCAATAAAACTCTTTGCTCCTGGAGAAATGGAGAAATTCAGGGGCAGCATCTTTCTCTTTTCCCAACAGCATAAGAAGAGATCACAAAGCAAGTAAGGAGCAAATCACAAGCTGCCATATACGACCATTAAGTGATCTGCTGAAGGGAAGAAACAGAAACATAGACAGAGCACATCACAGGAAAAAAGGAAATGTCTCAGTAAAAAATGAAACAAAACCAAAGTAACAAAATGCACAAACACCCAATCAGTGCTTTTCCATGCATGGAAATGGCCCCATCAACTGTTGCCAGATCCTGGTCCTGTCTTGTTTAACAACGCCTTGTTCCTGCTCAGTGTTCAAACTCTGTATATACAATGAATCTCTCCTGAGATGGACAAAGCCTTTGTTTTCAAGAGAAATACAATTTCTCAGTTCATATTCATTTAAAAAGCTCAATTTAACTTCTTTCAAAGACATCAGATCTCTATTTTGCCAGTTTTATTGAATACCAAAAAAAAAAATGCATGCATTGCTTAAATGAAATCAGCTACTACTGCACTTCTGTAAGCAATATTAGCTCCACAGATAGCAATGACCGGAATTTGTCAGGTTTTAGGAACTCAATAATCTGAGAAATCAAAAAACTTACTGGTAGAGATGTTTCACATTTTTGAAAGTCTCTAATTAAAAAAAATAATTTTTGAAATGGAAATAAACAAGCACTTTAAAAAAAAATCTTCCTTTCCAAAAAAATTATATTTGCCAATGTATGACACTTAAATTACCCAGACTTCACATTAGAGCATTACACTAAATGTACTAATTTTGAAGATAAGAGCAATCCCTGGCATGCCTCATCTGGGAGTGTCATTGCCACTTTGAGTTTGCTCCGAGTGTAGGGTTGCAGGAACCAGCACGATGGAAACTAGGGAAAAGGACAAGAGTTATTCCCTTCTACACGTTCTCCAAATTTTCACTACGCAAACAGGTCACAAGAGGTTAGAACAACAAAACATCATGGTCTGGGGACAGAAGTGCTCGGTAACACAGGATAAGAAGCCTGCAACAACATCTCATTTGGAGGCAAACTGAGGTCAGTAAAGCAAATGGTGGACCCACAAGTGTTCAGCAGTGCCTACGGTAAAATATTTCCAGGTGTTAAGAATTGTTAAATAAGGAAATGTACTTGCCTGCCTAAGATAAAAAGCAAAAAATCTTGCACAGTTTCCCAATCTGTGTAAGGATATTGAACTTATCTTGCACTAAAAGCAGCAGAGTAGGTAATTACCTGGCTGGATATAAAGCCTTCTTGTCCTTGAAAAGTTCACTTGCTTCCAGTTTTTCTTCATATATAAGCTTCTGTTGATCGGTGAACTGGTCTCTGTACTTCTTACACTACAAAATATGGTATGTTAAAGGAAACCAAAAATTTCCCCCCCAGTTCTGATTTGAAGCAGCAGAACCACAGCCTGATGTTTGTTTATTGCTCAAGATACACATTCTTTGTATGCTTCTGAGATGACTCAGCTCAACCCTCTGTGCCACTCTGAAGTAGTAACAAGCCATGGAGGTGTTTTCCTCCTCACCCATTCTACGTACTTCTGAATTACACCAAAAACAATGTCTAAAAGATCTCATTTAAGCAAAACTGTTCTGAATACAGTGCTAAAAAGGTTCAACGAAACATACAAGCTCCATGCTTGGGTAAGTTTACATAAGCAGCCATAAAGAACAAAACGTAGCTGAGAGGACGAATTTGCAGCTCAAAAATGGAAACAGTTCTTGACAATTCACAGAAAACATAGCCCACAAGCTCAGTAAAATGTCTCATCAGCACTTACACTGATTCTCACCATTCTCTCCATAAGAAGATCCAAAACAAATTACAGCCAACCACAGCTCCTAAGTAAAAAATTCCACCAAGTACTTCCAAAGTCGGGCTGAAAGCTACTCCCAGCCCTGGCCACGGACACAAGTACTATAAGCTCCCAATTAACACGCAGCAGGCATGTGGCTTTAATAGCAAGTTAAAAGCTGATGGCAGAAAGCAGTCCTGTCTCGAGCCCCAAAAAGAAATAGACAGGATAGTTATACCCTTTGCAGGCCAAAGGCAATGATCTTCCAAAGAAATACAGTCATCCTGTCTGGAACGGGAAGAAATGCTTCCTAAAAATAGGCTCTTCAGGAAGGAAACAATCTACTGAAAATCATGTGATAACTTTCTGTATAGACTGGACCAGAACATGCCCTACCCTCCACAAATGGAAAATCCTCTTTAGTTCCTTGTGAGTTGAATCCAAGAAAAGGTAAGGTCTCGCTGGCCAGTTTTTATCTATTGGCGATAAAGAAGGCATCTTATTCTTCATTTCCAAGAAGTATTTCTGCATCTGCGATAAAATTGAAGCAAGATGTTTTATTCATGTTCAAATACCAGAGGTACTGAAATAAGCACAGCAAAGCAGATGCTGTGTGATTAAACGCACAGTTACTGAACTGCAGCTCTCAGCTTTATTAAACCTGACCATAGATTTAAAAGAGCTGGGCATACTGAAAAACTCACATTTAGATATCCTAAGTGTGTGACAAATGCTTAGTTAGTGCTACTCCCACACCTTCAAAACACTGTTATCCTTTCTTTACAACATCAGAAAATGAAGTTACCAATTTTCCATTTGGAAAATGGACGCTTCCTTACAAAGACTACCAAGGCCACAGAACAGCTGTTACCTTTACGTGAAAACAAGACAACAACAACAAAATTAAGCACAGATAACGTAAATAGACTTTGTACGGATATATACATACAAGTCTCTGAAGGGTGAATTCATAAATTTTTCTTCCAGCATTGGCTCTGAAGAATTTCCTGTACTCTCTGCGGACCTGAAAAGTTAAACAAACCCCTCAAAGCGAATACGAAGAATGAATGTGTTTTCTCTGGTACTCTTATAAATCTTTATGGCAGAAAATACTAAGAAAGTATAAGAACATGCAAAGTGTTCCCATAAATATGAGCAGCAACTGGGTATGCTTCAAATATAGGAAGCAGACCGTGGACCAAGAGTTCAGAAAATTACCTCGGGTGACCTTAGTACAGTCAGCTGCACCCTGACGGAGAACTTTGTATCTCTTCCTTTGAAAAGGCAAGATATTCCAATACTGGTGAATTCCTAGAGTTCTGAAACTGTTTCCATGGGCTTTTGCAAAAAGCCGGAGTGGAAAAAGTAAGGTACCACTGGTGGTACATACCGCATTGTGTCTGAAGTGGTACCGAACCCACGTTAGTTACGTAGTTAACCGATCAGCTGTTTCTCTACGATTTTTCTCCTTTACAGTTCTTAAAACATAAAGTTTACTATAATAAAAACAGGACTTTTTTTCAGAGGAGACATATATGAAAAAGTCTTCTCGCCCAGTCTTCATTTCCCCCCAAAAATATGATTTTGGTGTTAAGAGCAGAGAATTAACACACAGGTTGCTTAATGTCAGCAAGCTTGGTATTTGCTACTAAAATTTATTCCAAAATCAAAAAACTAATCACTGAGGAGCGCTTTTACAGGCGATACTACTGTTTTATATATCCTTCTATATCTGATCTTTCAGAGTATTGCTTTTGCCCTTTTTATTTCTCTTAGCATTAATTAGCACAGCATCTGAATTCCTCTCTTAAGAAAACCCCAAACCCCATCTGAAAGCGAGCACAACTGCTCTGGAGTTCCGTGGGAAGCCCAGGCTCATGTCAAGCTAGCTGAAACATGCACCAGCCTTCCTCAAACTTTGGCACGGCCTGGAACACACCTGCTACAAATTTGGAGCAAAAACCAGGGGAAACATCGTGGCTTCACATAATTCACCCCAGAGCCAATTTAGTGGTTTTTAGCTAACTTGCTGTGTGCTGCTGAACCAAAAAATAAAGTGAAATCCATACAGGAAAAAAACACATCAGCCTGTAAGAAAATGAAAAGCTGATTTGGCTTACCCTAGCATATCTTCTACCCCATACTGAGTGTGATACATTTTAAGATAAGCCAGCATTTTGTTATTCAATGATTTTTTGTAAGGTTTATTGCTCTCTAATTGTTATATAGCCCATATTTATTATCCAGTGACAGAAATTAGCACACCCAAAGCTACTCGAGCTGCAGCAATCCCAAATCTCAACGTGTTCTCACAGACTTTCCTTAATGGCAGCGCTTTACATTCACCTTCCTGAGCTGCAAGGTGTGCAAATTAATTTGGAGCACGGGGGTTAAAGCACACCCACAGAGTCCATTTGTGCTGCAGGGAGGCTGTGGAGAAAGCACTGAGAAATGCAAGCACTTCCAGCAAAGCCTACCTCTGGACAGCACCATGAAAGCTATTGAAATCTACTTATCATATAACCCCAAAAAAGGGACAAGTATTACTGGCTTAATCTCAACCACGTGTATTGACTTTAAATCTTCACCTCCGTATGTTTTGGGTGAAAATTCTTTGCCATCAGACAGATGAGAATTGCTTGTGGTAACAGTGGTGAACTGGAACTGCAGACTGGGATCCTGATCAGAAAAACCTGCATGTTTCAGGTGAGGCAGAAGTGCCACTTACACTACTTTAAAAATGCTTTGGAAAACCACACCACAGACGGGCAGAAACATGTTCCAGCTGTAATGTGCCTTAAAGGTTTTGGATTCATTAGTTTTCATTTAAATGCTGCTGTTTGATATACAACAGCCTCTGAGTTCTCAGGAGGGACATATTCTTGTTTTAAAATCATAAAAAAAGACCCACTTTGGCAGTAGTACCTAAAGCATGATTCTGATCTGCAGAATGACTTCTTAAAATGGCTCCTTTGTATTTCCAGCTCTGCTTTCCATGTATATATTGTAATGTCATTTTTATATGCGTAGCATGTCTACATTATATACGATTATATAAGTTTTGTAAGTATTTACCCCCTTTCATCCTTGTGAGGGTAAGTATCAGAATATGGGAGCTGGGCTTTTCATTATGAACTTGCTCCCCTTCACCCTTTTGTAGTCTCCAGCATCCCCAGTTAGCCAAAGTGGCACCCAAGCCAGACAAAACTAATTTGGATTTCTGCAGTTCTTCCGGATCGCATCCATAAAACCACCTTTGAAGAACTATGAGCACAACTGTATCCCTTAAATCACATGGGTACAGACCTAAAAATATCCCAAGTTGCCATTTTCATAGTCTATTCACAGAGCAGAACTACATTTTTCCAGATTACAAATGTGTTTTCTTTTGCCAACCAGTCCTTGAAAGCAAGGGACAGAAAATCAGAGCCCATTGGGTATCGTAGCTTTTCTGGGAACTGGCAGCTGTTACCAGCCATGGTATCTGCATGCAGTGGCATGCCCTGCGAAGGCTGGATGGAAGCACCAGCACCTTGCCATCAGCTGGGCATGCTGGGCTCTAACACGAGCAGTGCTGAGTCAGGCAGCTCCGCCCTGCCTCCCATTCAAAAAAGCAGAGGTCACAATAAGAAAATACATACTTGTAATCTTTCCAGATAGGGCCTTTGCCAACGTAGGTCAGGTTTTTAAGTCAGCAGCCAAAATAGAGTCCCTTTAATCTGATATTTGTCTTGCATATGAAAACTGAAATTCCTGATATGCCAAAAAAAAAAAAACCACTAGCACCTAAATGTTGCATTAAATGAGGCACATTCAGCTTTCCAATTCTGCTGTAAAGTCCGTGACAAAAGCAAGCAACAGAATTTTGTGTAAAATCATCCTTACTAGCGATTCCCCACACCTGCTCATTTATTAAGTGTTAGTAAGGTGCCACGCTGTAGTGAGTTCATGTAGACAGAAGGGAGTGTTTAAGAAAGTACCTTCAGTCCAAGCCAGTAAGCCCAAATGACTGCAACAGCATGCTTACGCCTAGCCTCTTCCTTCAAGCGTTTCAATTCCCTTCGAGCCTAAAAGGTTTAGATAGTGAACAACAGAGACAGCCCGATGCAGACAGCACAATGACCAGGAAAAGGCTTCTCCCACACAGAACAGCCAACTTAAAATTAAGGTACAGAGAGACAGAAGAACAGTGTTTAACCTTCAAAACCCGACGTGTCAGTGTGAATTGGTGTTAAGCCACATATAAGGTCAAAAAAGCCTCAATTTACAATATTTATTTAACGTAAGAGAATTTTGTCTACCTTCTTATTTGCTCCTAGTGTTTCCATCTCATCAGGCGTGCACACCTTGCCATCTACAGTTAGTACCATGTGATCCACATGATGTGCATGAAAATCAAGACCCCACTGCGATCTCACTGTCTTGTCAGTCTTTCCCCTGGCAAGTGCTGGCGCATAACAGAATCAACTCTAAAACTGCGTGTGCGAGGAGGATTACTGGCCCTGCACCGAGGGCTTCCATGCTCAAGGTGTTTTTGATTTTTATGTACTTTAAAAAAACCAGTCTCTGGCCTGGTAAATGATCCCTTTCTCTACGGAATGGAGAGGTAAGCCCCCCTCAGGCTTTTCTTTAAAAGCAAGATCTCTAAGGTAACTTAGAGAAACTTTTGTTTTAAATATTCCCTTGGGAAAGTATAAAATATCAAAGGGTTATCTTTGATTAGATACTGTATGTCTTCTAATCTTAATTCCATTTAGATTATTACAATTACGTTTACATTTAAGGAGTAAGGAATTTCATTTTTCATGAAATTCCAGTGAGCTAATAGTAACTACTAAAACATGTTAAAAATTATCCAAATCCTCTAAATATTTAAATCATGAGCTTTAACACAATTAATACTATTGCATTAATTTCTGGTCTTGTCCTTTTTAATTCTAAAGAACATCTTACACTCAGGAAAGTAAATATCTGTTCTGCACCGCTGGCCAATTTTATTGGTGAAAGGTGTCAAATTAATGTGTTGCATTTCAACACACGTAGAGGAAACAGTGTCTCTGTCAACTTTCACAGCTACCTAAATAATCAAGCTAAGTAAACAGGCTCTTTAGAGTGAGAGAAATTCTGTACATGTTTGTTTGATTCCCAGGGCTCCCGTTTCCTTACATATCTGATAACCTTACATAAAAATAGCAAAGTTCAAACTCAGCGTTCTACTTCAGATGTGATTTGAGCACATTTCTTCATCTTGTTTGCAAGGTGTTCGGACAAGACTCCCCAGCCTAAATAATAACTGGAAGACGGTTTAAACTTAATGAACTTACAGAATACTATTTTCAACTAGGGTAAGAATTTATAAATTGAAACCAGTAAAATTTTGACCTCCAGTGAACAGCATTTCAAACGTTCACAAAACCCACGAATGCAGGCCGGGGATTAGCAAGAATCTTTCAGTGGGACTTTGCTTCTGAAAACAAACAGCTGATGCTGAAATTCCTGGGATTTTTCTAGGGCTGTAAGTTTAGAATTGCAAACTAACATGATTTTCTCCTCAGGTCATAAAGCCACGCTTTCATTGTAATGAGTAAAATTTTCTGACTGGTTTAAATCTCAACCAGAGAATCAATTAAACCAATTAAAACTATAATGTAGTGCAATGAATAGCATTGGTTTGAACTTGTAAATGAAGACTGCTCAGGGTACAGAATATACAGCCTGATGAAAATCTCAATTAGATCTCTAGGACAGTGTCACTGAAAGCACTTGGGGAGGGGGGGAGGGAAGCACCAACACACCACAAGCTTCTCTCCCTGCCACAAACCATGCTTTGCATATTTACACGTAGTTAAATGCATTTCCTCGTTTGAGAATACTGGAGTCTAGTCGTTTTTAATCTAGTCTAATGGCTTGTTAGTGCAAACCACTACTTGGCTGCCATGCAAGGGATTTCTTTCTCTACCAAAAACTGACAAATAGAATGCCGGCAGATTTATTAAGTGTGGCATGAATGGAGATGGAGGCAATCAATGATCATGCTCTATTATTTTTAAGTCAACTGTATTAGTCATTAATTCTTGCTATTTACTACTGATTAATTGTTGATGTTGTTGGGTAATGAAGGGAGGCATGTGACATGTGCATGAAGTACCTTATATCCAAGCCAGTAAGCCCAAATAACAGCAATAGAATGTTTATTTCTAGCCTCCTCCTTCAGTCGTCTCAGTTCCCTTCGTGCCTGTGATGTGTTTGAAAATGGGATATAGAAAAGCTTAGGGAAGAAAAGGTTACTGCAAGTTCCCAATGGTGGAAGAAAGAAAAAGAAACCAGTCACTACAAACAGCAAATATTAAAGCGTGTCCCAGCTTCCCAGATTGCACCGGCTAAAACATGTTAGCAGCAAAGGGAAACAAAAAATCAGCAGTTTAAGCCACTGAAGATATTCCCAGCTAGTTTTACACTCAAGGGCCTTCTTCATTCTATGCAGAGACAATCAAGTGCAGGATTTGTTACCACTTTCTTACCTGGGTACCATGCCAGTAAGCAGCAATTATTGTGGCAGCCTCATTACAACGCTTCTGATGCTTAAGCTCCCGAAGAAGTTTCCGAGCCTGTAAACAATTGAAAGTAACACATTCGACATAACCCAAGATCTCTGACTATCTGTATAATGGCAATGAGACTTTTCTTCTGCCCAGTGTATGCCTCATCCCTTTAGTCTGCAATAAGCAATGAAACACAAGTAAATTGCAAGGTTTTAGGTCACACTTAAGGCTGCTGTCAGATCAGGTTTTTATCCACAGCACTGGTACCACAAAAAATATGTTCTCCCTTGAGAGAACATAAAAAAAATAACAACTTGAGATGATGCTTTTACCCAGTTTTCTTTGAATAACACCCACGGGAAAAAACAGCACATCAACAGTTAGACTGCCAGAATATTTTTAACTGATTAAAAAAAAAAAAAGACAACAAAGTTAAATCTGAAGACAAATAATAAAACCGAATTATGCTAGTTTATCGCTGACAGAGTCTGCTGGGCAGAAGAGGGCTGTTGACACCCAGGTAGTAACTTCAGTCCTTTCCCTGACCGATAGGAAGGGAACTGACTCCAAAGTTAAACTGAGTTCTCTCTTCCCTAAATAAAGGAGAAAGTCACAGCTAGTGGGGTGGAGAAAGGTTACCAAGAAAACAGGGGAGCCCAGGGACATTCTTTTTTCTGAGGCTGCAAAACAGTGCTTGCTTTAAGCACTGTGGCTGTTTCATGTGGTTGTTACCCTCGCCATTACAGCATCACTCCTTAAGCCTCTACTATGGCCACAGGATTCTCTGCTCATGAAGAATAAACCTCTCAGAGAAGAAGCAAAGTTGTTGCAAATTGAGGCAGAGGACAAGCAAGCAATGTCAAGGCACTTGCTCACGGTGGGTATAGCACACTTTTGCCCCTCTACTTAGCACACAGAAGAGAACTAAAGACTTACCCCAAGTAACATACTGCCCAGGTGATCTAAACTGTTTGTTTTAGGCCTGCTTTCACTGACCCAGACTCATGCCAGGAAGACATGAAAGGCAGGAGGTTCAGTGCACTTGAAATGTGTTTTCTTACCTACTCCTTGCTCACCATGCAGGCAGAGCTGTAGCAAGAGGGAACTCACCTTCCACCCCCTGATGTAAGATTGTACTATAATAGCCGAACTCTTTATCTTCTGATACTTCTTTTGTTGCTGTATTGGAAATAAATACATGACGCTTACAATATTGTGACTGCAAAATATTGTGAAACAAAACATTCTTTACTAACACCCGGAAATATAATTACGGGTAGAAGCCATAAATGTACAACAAGTTTTTGAACAAGCAGATCAGAGCACAGATTGCATGTGCAACTCCAGAGGAAACAAAGCCCATCCAACAATGTTACAGGGACAATGCTGCTCGCTGTTTACAGAAACAGTTCATGGTCAGCAGCACAAGCCTTACACGGATTAAATGCTAACAGTAACAGCTTTATTTGTGTTTCCCACCAACTGGGTAGCATGCAAACTGTCACAAATGCTCAAGTTTGTTGGCTATGCTTTTCATTGCTTTTTCATGAGACTTGTGCTGGTCCTGTTACCTGCAGTCACATTATAATACCAAAATACTGATGATAACTTAGGAATAGAAAAAACAAAAACAAACACACCATGAATTTCTGAATAACATGTTGGAATATTATCCCAGTACACCGGTTTGAGCAATAAATTTCCAGCACAGCCAAGTGTTCTTTATCTAAAAAGCACAGTTCTCCGGTAGGCTAGTGGTTCGGATTATACTAAATGCATAACAGTTGGCAAACTTTGCAATAATGCTTCTGGGCTTCACACTCAGCCTGCTCAATTACAGTGAACATCTCTGTGAGTGAGCCAGAAGGACTCAAGACTCAGTAACGGTCTACAGCTAAGAAATCAACAGCGATGTGAACTTGGTCGTGTATTTGTTTTCATTTTGTTACATTAGAAGATGTGTCAACAGAGTTGTGGCAACTCCGTTTTCAATTCATTAAGATCACGAGATCATGAAGTAGACGTAGAGGCACAATGCAATCCAGCTCTGCTGCTGCTGTGCATTCACTCACAGAACTTCAGAGAGAGGAGTTTTACAGCGTAAAAGCATTTCTTCTCAGATATAAATAACCACGCTTTATCCTAATCACCCATACTTTGCTCTCATTATCCAAGATAACTGAACCAAATGCTAAAGGCTTTCAAGATGATAAATGGAAGTGCTCATCAACTGAAAATGAGTGATTGTCAGTTCTGCAACTTCCAATTTAAGATGCTTTCTCTCCATTTCACACGACATTTTATCGGGCTTTCTGATGTGTACACAAAGTTGTCTCGGGAAATGCACCTGAGACACTTCAGAACTTAAAACCTGGAAACAGTAAATCTTGGGCGTCATGTAAGCCCACGTTATTCAGTAACTGAAGAAAAGACACGTGAGTCATGTAACAGTACTGCTCAGCTCGTAATGGCACAGAAGACCCAACCTACAAAGAGATCTGAAACTGTTTGGGAACTGCATCATTAAAAACTACTGAACTATGATTCTTAAGAGCTATAATTAAAATGAATCCTTGGGATCCTCCCAAGCAGCATTCTTGAGCTTCAAATGCAAAGGTTCTAAATAAGGCAACAATACAAAAAGCTTTAGGAATGACTGAATTCCACAGAACTGCACACGTAATATCACCAAACATTTTTACACATTAACCATATGTTTTGAGAGCACTGTAAGTACACAGCATTTGGTTCAGCTTAACAAAAAAGGGTCTCCCTCGCTGGGCCACAAAATCCTGCTCTCCCAGAGCTAAAGGACTCTAGGGAGCTTTTTAATTATTTAAGCAAAGGCATAGAGTAAACACTTAGCAATTTTCTTCTATGGACATTTTTTAGTATTTAAATAGTAATATAAAATTGAATTCTTTCAACCCTTCTCCATATAAATCGAGGAAGAATCTGAAAACCCATATTAAGTAATAAAATTATAAGCTCCTCTTCTCCCCACCACTGAGCTAGAAAGGACAATATCTTACTGCGTATCTCCTGTACCAGGCAGCAATCACAATCTGGCTTTTTTTCATTAACAAAAAGCGTGTGCGACACTTCCAACCTCTGTAAATTTTCTCGATGAGAGTAGCCAGGTCCTCCAATCGCTGCTTTCTCAAATCTTCTAGTTTGAAGAGCTGTGTGCATTTTTTTTTTCAGGTTTATGTTTGATGTTGGAAGAAAAACAGTAGGGGAGAAAAGACAAAAAAAAACAACAACAAAACTAAGTACAGTTATTATAAGAGAAATCTCTCCTTCATTCAAGTCCGCCCCCCTTCAGACACTTTTTGGTTTATTTACCTCGAGAGCAATGGGCAGATACATCAACAAGGTTTACGGAAGATATACTGCCGCAAGTCAGTGCGTGCAAGTTACATTAAACTCAGGCTCACAGCTATTGTAGCATTGATGAAGAGCGAGGAAGAATCAATACAATGTTCAATGTTCATTCATACCAATTTTAATGGGTCTAACATTAAACAGCATTTATTAATGCTATATTTGCCACCAGTATCTCAAAGCCTGGTATCTAGAGAAAGCTGCAATAACAAGCTAGAAAATTACGCAGTTGATAGCAGGCTTTCCTCATGAAAGATGGCTTCATTTTGCAGGGAAAGACATTTTTCACTTACCGTTCTTGGGTTGCGGATGAATATCTTTGATCTACCAAATGAAAATTCTTCTTCAGGGATTTCCAATTCGTTAAACAATACCTCTACACCAGCCCTAATAACAAGTAAATGAGCTTAGCAAACATGACCTCCAGCTCTAAAACTTCTTAGTTTACATATTCACAGACTAATTTATGGAAAGTATATGAAAGCGCATTTTAAATTCTTAAATAATGCTTCACATAAGCAGATTGAAAACCTAACTCATTTACTCCATTTATTTAGCTGAAGGCAAGAATAATCACTGTAAAGATTCAGAATAATTTGATGAAAAAGAAGCAATTTTCATTTAACAGCATCAGCAATGGCCTATTTTTTCCTCTTACTTCTATGATTTTACTTGGAAAAAAAAAAGAAAAAAGGGCTCTCACACTATCATAAAAATGTAGAACAAACACTGACAAGCTAATGTTCCACACTACCAACAGCTCTTTATAAATGCCAACAAAAAGAAGGGACAAATCTTTGTAAGAACTTTAACACAATATAACACTGTAATTAAAACTGTATTATTATCAATACTGTGCTTCTACCACTATCCTGGTAACTTAAAAATTTGAACTGTAGCTAAAGATAGTCATCTGCTATGAAAGAAATCCTAAATCTAATTGAAATCATGTTATCGATGGCCATACGCAAAAAGAATTAAGAGAAGTACATTTGCCCACCCAGGAAGTTATCTGTAAAGGCATATGTGAATATTATGCAATTTAAAATTATATAGTCCATCCAATTGATTTGCAAGAGGTATTATCTCATTGTTTAGTAATTATTATGTAAAATTATTCTTGAAAGGACTGTCTTCATAGAAATGGGTGTTCCAATACTTTGAAAGTTGGTTATTAAAAGTAAGTGTCCTTCTGGTCATCCCAGTCATTTTCATTCCACTCCCATCTCTCTCTGAGACCCGAATCAGTAAAAGCTGTCATCCACTTGAAAAAACAAGGTGATGTCCTTGCTCACATGCAAAAATCTTTTCCATTAGTAGATTAGTTCATCACTAAAACCATCTCCTTTGCCAAGGAACTGTCATTTTTAGACCAGTGAAAAGAGTAGGTTTTGTAGAACCAACCCTTTTCCCAGTGAAAAAACTCATCTGAAGTCCGGAACAATGGCAAGGGAATGAAATGCAAGTAAAACACTTGAGCTACATTGACCTACTTGTCAAATTATATCTGAATTACCTTATTTATATTTTCATTAAATATGAAAAAAAAAAAAAGCCGAATGTATGGAAGATAATCATGTTATTCATTGAAATGGGAGAGATGAGAAAATGAGGATTTCCTACCTGGCTGGCCCTCTCCAGTGGGGCCAAGTCTGCTTACACAGCATTTTGTACCTTTCCAGGCACGGCTCATATGCCTGCCTGAATGCGTAACCTGCCCTCCTGACCCGGACGTTCTCCAGAAGACCGAGGTAGCGGATCTGGTGGCACACCAGGGCATCGTTGAAAATGTGGGCAGCCTTCTTGTCGTTGGGTTTGATGCACCTGCAAAGGGAAACCAACAAGGACGCTTGGTTGCAACACTGCAAGCCAACAGCTATTATTGTAAATTTAAACCTTACACTTCACTTGACTTATCCTCAGATATCAAGATATGATTTAACTTAGCCTAATATAAATTCAAAATATAAAAGTAATTTACCTAATGTAGTTTGGATTTTTTGTCTGAAGATTCTTCATCAAGGTAGCTACCGATGCCTTGAACTGCGACCCTGCCGTCGGTGGTCTCTTTAGATTGATCTTGGCGGGGTTACCTTCGGGGAACAACGCTTTGATAAGGGAGTGACTGGCCTTCCACATGGCCTGGGAGAGGTCACGGTACAGAAGATCGTTATTTTTGTCAACAAATCCTTCCACCTGGTACATAACCTGAACAATACGGAAAAGTCGCATCAGAGCATGTTTTGGACTATGTAACATAGGTTAGTTCTGAGTTGCACCAAGACATTCCTCTTCTTTCTCAGCATTCAAAACAAATGAAAGATGGTTTGGTTTTCATTATAAATTGGACATCTGGAAAGGGTTTTTTTGTTTGTTTTTGTTTGTCTTGTTTTTTCAAACATAAAATTCTGATATTTTTCTGTCAACACCCTTCCTGAGAAAGATGTGTTTTCTCACACTACTAAAAATTCCTTGTGCTGATCAATTCTAGCATCTGAAATGGAAAAGAAAAAGGTCTTCCATAATAACTGATACACCACTGCTTGCAAATATCCCCCCAAAAACTTTTTTTTTTGGTTGATAAAACATTTCCTCCCTCTGTTTTAAATCACAACTGAAAAATGTCCTGCTTCTTCATAGTGCTAAGGTTTACTTTATTTGCCTAACTAAACAAGGTATGAAACATCACCTGTGAAACTGTTGAGAGCTCAGTAGCAAGTAGTTATCCATACAGTCCTTAGGGGACTGTTATTAGAAGGACAGTTACCAGGAAAACAGTCCAATGACAACAACCACAAGTGCAGCTGGAGACCCAGGAGGCATCCAGAGGAACGTCATGTAGATCTCAGAGCACTACTGGCTTTTTAAATTCAGTTTGATTAATTATGACAAGTTACCTGGCTGATAATACAGATTCTTCAGTTTCATGATTTCACAGCTAGTTCTGTGTAGATACGTCAGATGCGTACTCTGTATGCAGAATATCCAACTAATACTCACGTGGCCATATTTTACGCAGCAGTAAGTGACTATGAACTTTGGTGACATTTTTCTTTAAAATACACCTTTCTAGTTCCTGACAGGTGTGACAAATGTCACTAGTGACAATACTCTAATTGAACTTGCTTAGATTTCACAACACAAGAACTAAGCTTTTGTTGTCCAGTGACCAGATCAAAATGTTCTCAGCTAAGGATGGAAGAACAATCCTGAAATAGCTGGAATTTACTGACTGCTCTGTTGTGCAAGTGAATGTCAGTAACTACTGAAGACCCTCTCTGGCTGCAAAGCCGCAGTCTGTTTGCATGTTTTTGCAAAGCATGAGGGTATTTAAAATTTACCTTGAATTATGGCAACCAAAAAATATCTAAGCATTAATCCTTGACAGGCAATTACAAAATCTCCTTAGCAAATACATAATGTAAAGTTAGTGAACGGCTGCCTCTGAGGCTGAAAGTATTGTGTTTCCAGCACTACTTTGAGAGGACAGGTTATCAAGCTACACAAAAATTTAAGATCAAGAAAACATTAAAATCTAGTAAAGAATTAAACAGAACTAGGCAACTTAAATGCTTTCCAAATACTCTTTATCTACTCTGTGAAATTAATAGTTCTGCAGCCTGAAACAAGTGGTGTAGTTTCAACCCCAACTTTCCTTCAAAAACATAAATAACATCTCCTTTTTACGATGGTTTTGCTTTTCGTTAAGTTATGCTGAGCTATACATCAAAACCTATCAGTGCTGTATTTATTCATACTGCTCACATTGTAAAAAGCAAAATACATTTGCAAGCCCTCTGTGTAATTTTCTCTTCCATGTTTCAACACACAGACTTTCAAAACAAGCTCAGTTCCTTCAAACATACAAAAATTCCACTTTATCACCCTATTTCTCATCACCATAATCAAGCACTTCACCTAGTTCATTGACAAAGAACATGCTTCCCAAAATATCTTGCCTTCAGATGCGTGTGAGTTTTTGTCATTCTAAACAGTATTTTTGTTTTCAGAGACAAACAGAACAAACTTTCTACTACTGAAGCACCTGGGACACCAAGCCCCTGTGCTGAAGGAAGCCCTGCCTTTGGTTTTGGCTACAGCAGCGTGATCTCTGAAAATCTTCCAGCCAAAAAGCAGTATCTTAGGTTCAAGAGTGAAAAGGTTCAGGCAGGTTTGGATTTTCACATCGACTACTTACCCAGGCAGTTTCTCCTCCATTACCGTCACATCATTTGCTGGATGAAGAGCCTCCCCGCTGCCCCAAACCCACACTCCACACAGGAACACCACTCTCCAAACACCACATACTCCCCGCATCAGTAGGTACCTTGCCAGCGTAATGCTGAATCCTGAAGCAGCTGTGAGGCAAGGAGGTGTCATTGAGGAACCGGGAGCACTTGCTCATCCTGCTCTCAAAATGCTGGTGAGTGGCACAGACTTGGTTCAGCTTTTCTAAAAAGGTGTCGTCAGTAACAGTTCCCGGTCTCAGGCACTCCTCGTCTAGCATGGCCAGGATTCCAGTTTGGTTCTGCAGTTTCAAGACGGGAGTTTTAGTGTCTGCTTTCATCATGCGTACATAAACATAAAAGTGAGATTGCTTTTTTCTTTGGGGCTTCCGCAACCCCAAAAAATGTCCCCCAAACCATCTCAAGGTATGGCCAGTTCTCTTTCCCTCAGCCCCAATCCCAACAGATTTTTGTATCTCCATTTTTAAAAGACTGTTTCAGAGATTGGAATTTTCTAACTTCCTTTTACTTGGGAATTTCACGTCGTTTACTCAAACCATAGAAATTCCAACTTAAATGGAAGTAGCCAGTTTATGAGTAAAACCAGCATACATTTTATATTAATGGTTAAAAAGTTTTATTTTCTGATTGTTAAGGAATTTGCCTTGCTAAGTCCATAGGAACTGCTCTCATTAGATACAAGTATTTGTTGTAGCTAAAGCACTCAGTAACGAATCACTGAATTTTCTGGTTTCCATAGGAAAAAAAACCAACGACATTATTTCTAGTGTTACATGTTCTATCTTTTAATGAAAACACCACTAAATATAAACTGTTCAGTCTTATTCTTTCTCACGTAGGCGCTGCTGACCATTTCTAATGCAGAAAAACATAATATTATGAAAAAAACTGATAATAAAACCAACGTTTACCATTCAAAATTAGATGATTAATACGAACCGGGGGTTGTTTTATACAAGCAAAGTATCCTGAGGATGTGTACAGATTTTAGAGTTAAATTCAATACGTGCATTATGAATTATTCATGCAGACTGTTAATATAACTTACATTTTCAATTAGGTCACAAATTATAGCGTTGTTGAAATACTCAATATGAGTCCACTCAATTCCCTACAGGGAAAAAAAAAAAAAAAGTTTGAACAGGAAAACAACTGATGGAGCTTTTCCCTCCAGGCAATTTAAATTACGTTCCGGTTATAACTATTTTTGCATTTCGTCCTATACGCTTACCAACATCTTATTTATTAAGAAAAAAAAAAAAAGCAATCATCTCCTGCTAACATTATCTGCGCAAAACGACTGCCCTTGAGCGGCTGCCAAACCCACTCTCCATTCCTTTCCCCCCTCAGTGTCAACTTCCCATGCACTCCTCTGGAGCCGGGCCAGCCGCCTCCTGCCCAGCGCGGCTCAGCGCAGCTCTCTGCACGCTCGCCCTGATTAGGAGGGAAGAAGCCCATTGCAGCACAAGCATCTGAGATCAAAATTTCTAAGCTCTAAGGGTCCTGGGTTTTGTTTTAGGTTTGGTTTTGTTTCCTTTTTTTAGTGGGTGGGAGAAAACGGGCTACATTTAGACGACATCTGAACAATCCAGTCTGTCGTTCAGATATTCTGATTTTTTTTCAAATATCAGCAATAAAATTTCCAGGATGAGATGCGAATGCATATGGAGGTAGTATAAGCAGGGTAAAGGATTGGAACCGCATTTGCATTCCGCAGTGACATCGTACAGTTTATTTTTTTTGGTGTTTCGAAATATCACTCCAGAAGCAACTTGCAGTAATTACGTTTCATGAGTTTCCCAATTTTACACAAAAAGAAAAAAAAAAACAAAACAGGCACATCAAAGCTTCATATTGTATCCCCGGGATTATACGGCAGGAACTTGACTCACTTTTCAAAAACGTTGGCACAGCAGAATGGTTTCGTCCAATTTGAGCACGGAGAGTGCATGGCAGTTTCTACATCTGAGAAGTGGTATTCGACTGAGCTGCGTGTATTGCAGGGAATACTGCTGAACCGTGTTTAAGCTTCGGCTTGATGCTCACTCACATAACAAACACCAGAGCTGGGGCTCCACAGTGCAGTTTATAACTTACCCTTAAAGCTCTCACAGCTCAATCCAACAGTTAATCAAAAGAAAAAAAGAACCAAAGTCTACCTGTAGCCCCTTTGATCTCACCTGGTGTTGTTTCACCCACCCAATTTTTTGAAGTAGACTGAGCTGTGGGTTTACCCCCGATGTTGCTGTGCCACCCCTAACGCATGCTGCAGGGTAATGGCACTAAGACCAGCAAGCAACACCGGTAACCTAATAAATTAATTAGCCCTTGGCTCAGAACTGTCACTCACTGTTGCTATTGTACGTAAGTTGGGTCTGTTGTACTCAGAGAGCTCACTGAATGAAACAAAACCCAAGCTAACGTTCTCGCTTCATGTGAACAGCCCTGCAGTCCCACATGGATGTGCGGGTGTTCAAGGCGACTGTTCCTTGAAAAGAGCTTCAAGCACACGTGCTGATGCAGCTGTACAGGGATGATGGTAAGAGGAGAGAACAAAGAGGGGGATTGAAGCATTACCTCTCGGATGTACTCCTCCTGCTCTTCTTTGAGGGTAAGTTCAATGAAGATCTGCTGCAGCTTCTCATTGCAGTAGTTGATAATGAATTGCTCAAAGCTGTTGTCCTGTCAGATAAAACATTTGCATTTGGCTGTTGTGGAAACACACTGGAGTTGAGCTGGAGTAGGTTACTGCAGCGGTTGCAAGCCAGCGAGCTTCTTTATTACTACTCCTCCTAGTTTTGTGATGTACTGGTTTGAGTAATATTTTATTGAGAGTGAGATTAGTTTGGAAAATTTAGACCTAATCCTTCCCTGAGGCTTTCTCCACTGAAGAGACCAGAAGCTGTTGGTTTATATTCGTGATGCTTCTGTACCAAGTCCTCGGGACAAGGAGGGACTCATAGGGAGTGGAAACGATGACCACAGCAAGCCCCAAAGTAGCCCAAGTAGGGCCCTCCCACACACAAGTGCAACTGAAGCTCTACTGCTGACATCACCAGGGCCGGGTCTGCAGGATCAGAGCAGCTCACTGCCACTTCATCTCCACGATGTTAAATGAGTGCAGCTTGGAGGCCCGATGCCCATTCTGAGGGCCACTTTCAAAGAAAAAGGGAACATCAGCAGCTGTTTTTTTTTTTTTCCTATGCCTCAAGAGCACATTGCTTCTTTAGGAAGGATGAATATTTGCATAATAAACCACTGTACCTTCTTCCACTACGAAATAAGCGTGCTCTACAATACCTGTGAATCTCCAGTTATGATAATAGATTTTTATTTATTTTTTATTACTATAGGCAACTGCAATCATTTAAGTGCTTAAATTAAGGATCCAATCACTACGATTAAGAACACACAAGCGGATTAGAAAATATTGAGGCAGCACAGATTACTTTGATCAATTTAGTTTTAGGGAGAGCAAAATCACAGCTGATCACCAAACCTCCTCAGCCACATCAAATTCCGCCCCTCACACCAATTGCAATTGTCAATCAGAGGCTTCGAAACTCGCACAGCTCTAGATGAGAAAGTTAAAATTTGGCATGCATCAAAACCGACACTGCAAACAAGTCATACTTACTGCATTCTGTTGCAAAAAGAAATTACACAAACTGCAGTCAGTACTTATACCACTTCCGTAGAAACACAGAACAAAAATATCTATTAGCGTTTATTTGACGTACCAAGACAAACAGTCTTCTTTATCACACTTAAATTCCAAGTGAAAACGTCAGGTAGTGCATAGGTGACATACATTGCACGTGTGTAGGTGAGTGTGGGTTTAGGCACTGTCCCAAGGTTACTGAAGAAGCTAAGGGATGGAATCACCTCGCTGTGTAACACTGAGCAGCATTCTTGCACGGCCGCACCTCTAAATCAGCACGTACCTTTTGTCTCTGAAAGCCCCGTATGGAACCTTTGGGAGATAAATCTCAGGGAAATGAAGGAGCGGGGGGAGGTAGGAGAGAGCACTTGAAGAATGAGTAAAAGCTTATTTGACACAAGCAGCTAAAGCCTTCCCTTCAGATATACTTAGTGGGAAGTGAAAGGATCCCAACTGGCATCACCTTGGCAAGAGGAAGGGTCAAACATGCTTGCCATCCTCCTGCCAGGTACACGCCACCAAGGCAGCAAGATCATTCCTCCAAAAGCCCATGTTATCCAGACTGCAAGGACAGCAGGACTCGTATCTTACACATCACACACAGTCCTCAAAAAAACCGACTGCAAATCCAGATAAACCACCTAACTAAAAGGTCATCCCCAGTACCTTTAAGTAACTGCTAGATGCTTTCCCGATTTGCTACATACCTGTGATATTTATGTTTTGACAAAGAAAGGAAAACCAAAACCCACAGCGCTCTTTGGAAATCACTTATTTTAAGCTGGAAAATTGTACCTGACATTGCCAAGCCAATGCAAATTGCCATTCTGGGAAAGAGGCACTGAATTTCAGCAGTGATTTTGGCATTTATGTGCAATACAGAGCAAAAAGCTAGCTGCTGATTACAGCACAAAATGAGGGAATATGTTTCGAATTAATAAAATTCTCTAAACACTTAACCGAACAAATCAGCAGACATTCAGTATGTCAAATGTTCTTGGAAAGAGGCATTTCCTTTCACAGGTTTTAAGAAACACTATGTGAAAAACTGATTGCAGTGCTTGTTCCTGGGTAAAACTGAATAAAGTAACAAAGATCCTGTGAATTTAGTCACTCTTATTGGAAAGCTGTAACTTTTAATTATGCCAAGGCTTCCCAAACCAGAAACCCAAGCACACGATATTTTAATGATGCCTCCTTGAAATTAATGTGACAGAGCTAAGATGGGATCTAAAGGACACCTGGCATTAGTTTGTTAGAAGACAATGGGGAGTGATTAATACCACTGACGGTACGGCACAAACCCCTTCGGAGAAATGGGCTGGGGGGACCCAGCAGCCGGAGGCTCTTTGTGCTCCTTGTGCTGAGCGTCCTCACTAAGCACAGAAGCAGCACGGTCAGACACCAAATCTGGAATTCTTAGTAAATTTAAATATTCTTAGAAAAATTCAGGAAAGAAAAAAAAAACTAGGCTAGCACTTCTCACACACCAAGGAGTGCCCGTTTCTCTTCCAGGCCATAATTCTGCTAATTGGCTGTTGTAAGCATCACGTCACTCACTGCATTTTTATAGCAGTGTTTCAGCTAGCCCTTGGAAAGCCACTATGGAATACAAAATATAACCTTTGGGAAAGAAAAAAAAATAGCTCAGTCTCTCAAATTAAAGAGAAAATTAAATTAAACATTTCCCTGTGCTGGGAAACAGAACGTCACCTGAAGTGGGCTTGAAGTCACATTAGATTTATAGATACAGATCAAGCAACCACCCTCGGCTTATCCTATCCATCTTTTATTGGGTGCAACAATAAATTTAGACAAGTAGAAAAATGCACTGACAAAAACCAAAGCCTGCTTCACCATGTTTTTCACTTCACCAATAATGGTGTCTTGTACATGCAGTTTTATTCTTTATCAGCCCACTGGGCGTCAGGGTGACTGCTTGGCAAGCAGCAAGTTTTTGATCTCCATAAACAAGCAGATCATAACGTTGTACTCACTGAGGTGTAAGAGTCACCCACGGAAAGATAAAAGTTTGGAACCCCTGATATTACATGCATTACAGACACGTGGCTTTAAAGAAAGAAAATATTTTTTTGTTCCTTAATATTTTACCTAATTTCTTCTTTGGAAGATTCCGGTCATGCAAATCATGGAAGCATACAAAAAAACATGTATGGACGTTCCTGACCTTGTGCATCTTTGTACCCGTAAAACATCAATAACAAGGAAAAAATATAAAATTACGTTTGTCAATAATAATAGGGCTAAATGTCTCTTGCTAGCCTCAGGCATAAATGTCTCAATATGCTGATGCGAAGGGTCACCTCTTGCATTAGATTCAAGTGTTCCATTTTCTTGTGTCCTATCCACTTCAGCATTTTCCACAATGAAGTATATTTAGGTCACCCAAATCTATAGCCTCAGCTACGTCATCAGTATCACACATACTCATGATGTTTCTCAGTATTTCCTCTTCTTTCTTAATCCTTCTCCCTACAATTCTTGTTGAGAGCCAATTCAAATATCTACACGCTGCTCAGTCCATGTCCACATTGACAAAGAGGTGTCCAGCACGCACCTCTTCAAATATCTTCTCTGAACACAGACAACAAAAAAATACATGAGAAGTATTGAAATGAAAAGCACCATTTAAAACCAAACTCAAAGATCTCAACTTATGAGATGGAATCAACAGACCCAATGCCATTACAAAGAACTTTTTGATCAAAACCGGGGAGGAAAAGCACATACAGAGACTGACATTTCTGGCCTAACACGTGAAGCCACAGAAAGTAACTTTCAGCCACTGGCATCAAAGTCCCCGACCTCCTTCTACCGTGGACAGGTGAGCCCAAGTGGTTCCGTCAGGCCCCTACACTACTATTGAGGCTCCCTATAAAAAAGCCAGATGGCGAAGGTAATGATGAAAATAGACCAACAAGTGCACTTCGCTGAGACGGGCGGTGGAATGAATGGTGAATTGAGCCAGCAAATTTCATCTGCAACAATAACAGGCCACACTGGGGGACCACATAATCCTGACCACTCTCTGTAGTCCAAAGCATTCACACATAGTTGCAAATGCAGGTTTCTGAGCCTTAATACTGCTATTTCTTTGTTAGCCAACCAACAAATTGGTTTCAATGTACCTAACGGCAGCAAGTAACAAAGATGTCCAAACCTCAGGAACTATCTGGTTTCCGTATTTGCCCAGCACAGTCACCATCAGTCAGCCCTGATGCAATTGACAGTGGTATACGTGCTCTCACCTGTGTTCTCTGGACATGGGGGCCAGAGCAAATTTGGAGTTAAAAGGGCAAGTGACCATGGTGAACCCAGTGCATACAATGCACGTGTGATCTGCAGGGACACCCAGACAAAATCGCTTCGACAATCTCAACCTGATAAACGATAGTTCAGAAACAACAGGACTCACAAAGCAGCAAGAGCCTGCTACATCATCTTACCCATTCCTCTGCTAAGACATGATAGCTGCTCGAGGACCAAGTGTTATTTCCCCGGCCTCAAGGAGAGCATTTGTGTATATTTGCTCCAGCATTTCTACTAATTCCTCTGCTGAAAGCAGACTGCCAATGGGATTTACTTCATAAACTTGCCTTTTGCAAAATAAGCCTCTCTAAATACTTAAATTATAATGTGATCAATCACATGGTGATTAACTTCCTGAGATGAATCTCTGCTTCTGAATGCTAGCACATAAGGGGAAATGATTGCTGCAGATCCGTTCGGAAGTCTCCCTAGCACCTAGGAATCCAACCCAGGGCCACTCAGCAGAGCTCCCCGCTCTCACAACACTTGCCAGCACACAGAGTTGATCAATTCCAGATTAAAAACTCAATTCTCCTCTTTCACACTAGCCTAGGCTTTGTCCTGTGCGATCAGATTGAGCAGAGGGCTGGGTATGTGCACTTTGGCACCGCTGCTTGCCAGCATATGATGAGCTGCTGGGCATCAGAAGAGGGTCGAACAATTTCTAAACAGAAATCTGCTGCAAGGTATAGTGACTAGAACAAATTAGGTTTGGGAGATTAAGGCAACTGCCAGGACAACAGATAACCACGGCTGAGTTAGAGCTGAAGTAGAGACATGGAGAAAGGGGCCCCAGAGCCTAAAACGATGAAGATAACAGAAGATCCTGATAAGCCCATCTGCTCCGTATGCTTTTTTCTCTATTAATTCTTCTTTCTAGGTATTTGTCGTTTCTCCAGTAAAATCATCCTTAGGAAAAAAAAAGCCTGGGGGCCAGCAGCAATCTCTCTGAGCTCAGCATGGTCTGCGACTGCCATTTCCTTCATTTAGTGAACAGCAGAGAAGCAGGCAAAGCGACTGGGCCAAGCTGTTATGCAGGTTTATGGTAAAAGTGGAAATGCCTCCTCAGTTTTATCACGCCTCAAACATCTCAGAAATGTCTTTCCAATGTTTACGCTCTCCTTACTCGGTTGCCTTTCTCTAAGCAAGAGATAATTATCAGAATTGTGAATATGTTAATATAATGCAATGGCATTTTTCGTATTTCTCATGGAATTTCCTCAGTGAAGACATTGCACTTATCAATGCCCAGACGACAGCTGAGATACAGCTGTACTTGCAACATGACCAAGCTTCTTTCCATCACCACAAGGGGCTTCTGTACACAAGCAAGAAGCTAATTGTGCCTGAAATAAACAGAAGCGCTGTCATAGCGCATCACAGACTGAGAAAAGGACCTGGTTTTACTGCTGGGCAGCTTGTTTGGTTCTTTTTTGTTGGAGGCGTTTTTATTTACTGCTGATTTTTATGTATAATATGGTAGATGCTCTTGTGAGCTTGGATCAAAATGAGCTGAACAGATGTTGTCCCAGGAACTTCTCCTGACACTATCAATTCAGCCAGGGAATTTGTGGAGATGTTTAAAGCCCTTCCATACAGTGGATGACACCTCTCCCAGCCAGAGGCAGGCACATGTGGCCAGTAACACGGGAACACTGGCAAAGACGAAGCAAGTGGGAACACCGAGAAACCCAGCCGGGGACCCTGCTCACCTGGGGGCTGCTGCCCACAGCAGCCCTGATGCTGTATAAGGGAGGCAGAGCCTCTGACAGCCTGGAACACCCCATGTGGGGATCCACCAGTACCCCTCAGCCACATTATCCAAGAAGTTTACCACCAAAGAAGCGAGATGAGGCGCACCTAGCACCTCAGAGCAACCCTCAGCGCATCTCTGAGGGCCGGCAGCAGGCCTCAGGCCTTCTCTGGCCTCTACTTTACATCCCTGTCACAGCCCCACTTCTCGCCCAGCTAAAAACCAGGCACAAGGTGCTGTGCCACGGGACCCAGCGGAGTTTTTGAGCTCTCAAGCTGTCTTCTCTGGCAAGTCTAAAGAATAAGCCTTGTTTGGCAGCCCCAGCTTTCAAAAGCTGTGCTCCAAATCATGAGCTTCATCTCGTGGACCTGCTACACAGCGGCTCCTGAAAATTCAGAGTAAAGCCTTTAAGCCAAGTAGCACAGACGTCTCTATCTCTAAAATCCAGGCAGGATGAAATATTCAGACTTGCTCCGTGACACTCGATTTTGCATATCCTCGCCTTCGTCTGCGCAGGAAACGCACCGGTTGGCGCCCGCGCTTACAGTTAAAGATGGGAGCACCCAGCAGGAGTCTCCTGCCTGCCTCTGCCAGGCCCCAGCCACCTGCGGCCCTCTCCTGCACTTCCTTGCCACAACCCCACCATTTTGCAGAGATGTGGAAACCACGTCTGCCCCACACCGCCACACAGAGCGTGGCGGCCAGCATCCCAGCCGGCTCTGGATTTCCAGTCCCTGCCCCACCTCAGCTCGCAGCCCAGACTGCACGTTTGGCTGCTCCAACCTTCAGATAAATTCAGACAGGGACAGGCTTCAACCCACTGCCCGAGCTCCGTCAGCATTACTCAACCGGCCTGGTCCTGCAGCCTGTCTTTTTGCATTTAATCCTAGTCCCTAATCCTTGCCCACAGACAATTTGTGCAGAGATGCCCAAACTTTCAGCATTCAGCTTGCAAAACTCTCAGTCCCAAAATACATCTTACTGCAAAGGGCATGGCAGAAATCAAAAACAAACACAGCTTTACAGCATCTCTTTTGTGGACTGGTTAGCTCAGCTCTCTGTTGAGATCTGCCAAACCCACAGAGGCTGAGGATTATCAATAGATTTAAATTGCCTAATCTGAGTTTTTGGACAGCCCAGTCCTTAAATCTGTGTTCATGGATAGCTTTGGGGTTTGTCTGGAAAACAATTTTTGTGCTTGATAAAAACACCAGTAGAAACCAAATACAGAGAGTATAAGGCAGTATTACCATCCACCATTCATTATCTTCCCTTTGCTAAGCTTCAAGAACCTTCCAGTTACTTTGTAAGCAAACTTCACCTTAAATTACAGAAAATCTCAGAAAAAAAAAACAGCAGCCAGTATGTAATCATCGCTCAAAACCAGCTGAAAGAAATCTCATTTACATAAACTTTAATTTGTTTATAATAAATCATCATCAAAAGGTCAAGTGTAGGATTTTTCAGAATGGTAAATCCTGTTTTTTTATTATTATTATTATAGTAGGAACTGTAGGATGATTTAAGGAATCATCCTCAATAGGAATAAGGCCTGGCTGGGACTTATTAAAAAAATCCAGTTTTTGCAGTGGAAGCACATTATTCCAATAACTTTTAAGTGAGAACCTCAAAGCAAAACAGCTATCATTAGTTTGCTCTCAGAGTGAACCTGATGGGCAAGTGTAACATTAAAGGCAAAAAAATACAAGTTAAAAAAATCAGTAAGCAGGTATCCTGCCACTTATTGCAAAGGCGTTAATCTTCACATGTAAACATTTAGCATATATATGAAAAACTCCTGCTACCCCTGCTATGATTTTTTTTTTTTTGCGAGTTCTGTCTCCATTCATGATCATAACTAGACAGAAACAGATTGGGAATTAGATGATCTTTAAGGTCATTTAATGATAGATCTAGCTGCTTCCTGAGTAGAAACATGTTTAAAGCAGGTCTTTTTATCTTCAACATATCAAACAGTTTACAAACTTAAAACTTTGGCTTTTTTTTTAACCAATTTACAAATCAAGTCTTTCAAATTTATTTTAACCAAAAAAAATATCTTTGTGATCATGTTAATTCTAACATTTAAGAACAAACGTAACAATGAAAATATGACTTAAGGTTCAAAAGGGAACTGCACTGTTTTTGTTAGTGGTTGTAATTGATTTTTCATTAGATGGATAATAGTCACTGCCATCAGCTATGCTTCAGCTAATATTGGAATGTTTAGCAATCATATTTACAATGGCACCACACAGCAAAACGCTCCAAATTTTACTACATTTTTAATGCTAAAAGTCTTAAGACATTATTGACTTTTCCTCAAGTTTCCTTTATTGACCATCAATGGCATTTCATTCATTTATTGATTGGTTTATCATTAATTTTAACACTATATATTTTCTGTGAAGCAGTTACTTGAGTTCTCAACAATAACTGTTGAGACACCGTGTTTTCTCAAAATCTTTAATATTTTTTGTGAGGCTTGATCATTTGTTTTAAGACTCAACACCCTCTCAATTGGCTGGCATCCTCTCAATTGATGTTACTATATATACATTCATTCAATTGACCACAAGAACAACCACGCTTTGTCTCTGCAGACTTATTTTACTCCGTTTAAGGATTATGATATTACATCTTCTTTTATTCCAACAAGAGCTGCACAGAAAATGAATTTTCTTTTGCTTTGAGAAGAGTATCTTTCCTTTGATTCATCAAGAGATTCTTTGCCTTTGAGAATAAATCAGCAGTTTCTGACTATAAAATGAACCTGTCTGGAAACACAGGGATGGCTAAATGGGAAATACACCTGATGCAGGATTTTCTGAGGGATTCTTCTCCTGTCGACACCCTCTGAATTACAGTACTGCCACGCAGTCCCAATACTGGTAGCTGTACTCTGTAGTAAACCCAGAAACCTAAATTAATCAAGTTGCTTATTCAAACAGCTTCAAATTAAAATTTGGTATAATACCAGCCACATGTTTCTCGCATGCTGTCTGAATCCCATTTTGGATGTTCAGAAATAATTCCACTTATTTCGGTGATACTGAACCAAGATACTTGGGGGGTGGGCCCTCACCAGACCTTAGCGCATGAGAGGAACGGTCCCATCTTCCATGAATGTGTTTATGAATTGCCTTTCCCACCTCTTCCAGTAGAACCAGTGCTCACCATTTAAAGAACTGAAAAACAACTGTCCATATCATTCTAAATTTTTTTGTCTGAATTGGAAAAGCTGCCTTGTAATTCAGTTTGCAAGGTAAGGGAGAAAAGCCTTGTTTTTCTCTTTTTCTTTTGCAAAACTACATCACCTGTACTCAGCCACTTATTTATAACATTCTCAGATGTTGAACTCCTACAAAAAACAAAGTGACATGGGAGAAACAAGCTTTATTTAGCCTGTTTCTGCAACACCATCCCACAAACACCATTACACAGTTGGCATACGCTCTTCCACAAGCTTCCAGTTTCCACCTCCCCCTACAGACTTACCCTTAAGTCAAACAGAACAGAAAGCTAATGAAAACAAGGGTCCTGCCCCAAGATGTCAGTACTGCTGTTGCACTGCCCAGCTTGCTAAGGGTACACACCACGGACCAGCACCAGAGATGTGGTGGTGAAACCTGAATTCAGCCACATGACTCCTTGCAATGTATTTTCATAAATACTCTCTTATGTTTAATACAAACAATATAAACCTAGCTGAGTAAACCCTTGAAGCAAGTATCAGCTTTGTTTTTCCTCTTCGCAGAGGTATTTTGATTTGCACATACTTTGATGTTGTGCTTCTGAAATAAAGCTTACACCACCCTCCCACATGTAATTACTCTTCTTTAGATTGTTCCCATCTTCTACAGTCTAAACATCCCTGGATTTTCAAGAATGAGGTAGGGAAGTGGGTAAGGTTTGAATATTTTCTGCTCATGTTTCTCCCCAGTTGAGTTTCTGGTTTAAATAGTATTCTAATATTTCCAACCAAGATCTATAAATCTCTTAAACTGTCAGAGCAAGATTTATGAAGACCCCCTCTCCCTGATGTTCTTTAACCCAATTAAAAATTCCTCATTTATTGTTTTTGTTTTAGAATATCTCCAGTCTAAAAATACTACCATAAACAAACAGCAGTGAGCCACAGATCATCAGCTAGGAATCAGTACAGAATATTTATCTAAGTGAACCAAAATGAAATGGAATATAATTCATTTTTTTGGTTTTGACAGGAAAAAATGTAGTTTCTGGTTTGATTTTTAAAAGAAACAAAACTTGCTCAAAGACACCCACAAAACGCCTGGGTTTCTCTTATGCTCAGAAGGTACGTCACAACAAAAAGCATTTAGTTTATTGTCATAAATATTTACCTATGGTGTAAAAACACAAGTTTGTCTTTCAAGAATTTTTGTTTCAGTTCCCATACACACCAAGACATTCTTTCTCTGGCTTACTTTTCTACTGTTTTTTTGTCAGTATGACACATGTATTCTGATTACATATTCATAAACTACTCTACTTTAATAACAACTCTCACATTAAATGGTTACTACTATGAAGGTCTTACCTCAAAAATTTCAAAGCCATAGATGTCCAGCACGCCCATTACCTTCTTTCTCACTTTAGTTTGTGCCTTTAAATAATAATAATAATAATAATAATAATGGGTTATTCATCTGTACTTTTCATACTGGACAGTCAAGAAAACTAATATATTTCTTAAGTAGGCTGTCAGGTTGTGTAAACTAAGACGTTAAGTGTGGCTTCTCAACGTAACTTAACGTGAATGTTCTCAGGAGCTTACAACAGAGCAGACAGCAAGTTTTTGAGCTGTGATACAGTTATTCACCTGTACCCTAACACCATACAACCAGGAAAAATGAAATTGGCAAACGCAGTTTTACCATCCAGTTTAATTTAATTCAATTCTATTGATTTTCTTAGAGGCATAAAACAGCAATACCTTAATGCTCTCGTTGATTCTGGTAACAAGCCAAGAGAAGAGCCGACTGTATAAATTCTTAGCCAGAGCATCACGGGCATAATAAGCCTAAAGAGAAGAAAGAGGACAAACATTATAAATGCTGAGCTAAACCCAAGGTTTTTTTGAGTTACCACAATATCTTTAAGGTTCTGTGAACTGAGTGTGCATGCCTCAGGTGGCAGTGCCTCAGCCCTAAGCAGACTCCTGAGGCAGAGCAAAGTGCCAGGGCATCTCAGCAGTGCGGGCAGTTTGCTGGTGCATCCCTCTATCCTCCTGGCCACAGGCTGGCTGGCAGAGCAGCTGCAGCCAGGGCACTTATTCTGCCTTCCTGCTTGTCTGGAAATCCCCTCAAGACACACATCCCCCATCCTGATCCTAAGCAAAGGATGAGATCAACTGCAGTTAGAGAAACTGCATTCCTGCTAGCCTGAGCTGATGAGACATGGGTGGCAATCACACTGGCTTTGCAGTATGGCAGAAAGATAAGTTCACACTGGCAACAGAAGTTTTTCAGCTGCCCGGGGCATACAACTCACCTGAAATTAACTCCAGTTGCTCTAAACAGAACCAGGCTGCTACACCACAATACTTTCAACGTGCCTTCTGTGCAGAACTGCCTTAGCTTTTCATCCACTGCAACGTTTTCCTATCCCTTGTCTACTTTATGTAATTAACACATGAAAACAAAACACCCAGCATAATTGAACATTTAGAAACTGTTGAATAAAAACACACTCATGATAGTGATGTTTTACTCAGTTCAGCCTCTTAGTTGTGGTTTTATTGGGGCAGATGTGGACTAGTTACGTAGAATAAGATGCCATTTAAAACAGTTCTTCCTGTTACAATCAGGACCTCTTTTTACCTGAGCCACATTCAGCGTTGTTGAAACTTTTTCTTGCTTGGCTTCAACTGTCCGGAAGCTGAAAGCTCTCTCCAGTACCGACTGGTCTATACCTGTCAACTCGCAGATCTCCTTGAGCTCTAACATGAGAAAGGAGGGTGGAAATATAATGAACCCTTTCATCCCACTGTTCTTATTCCCCAAAACTATTAGCTTTAAAATAGGTCAGTGTTTTCCCAAAACAGGTTTTTCTTCAACAGAAATGTCTCTCATCCATGGTCCCTCCCCCTCCACTGCCAAGCAAAGTTTTATTTATTTATTTATTTTAAAAGGCATAGCATGAGGATGCAGGATCCAGTGAGTTATGAGCTTGAAAGCACTTTCTATTTGGATATTTCTGCAAAGAAAACTTTTCTTCCATTTGTCACAGACTACTTTTCTTGATGAAAGGCTTTCGAATGAAAATAATTCAACTTTCAAAATGTATCAACTGCTAAAACACGCCACCAAATCGCCAAATAAATCTGAGACTGCAGACAGAAATACACTACTACTACTACTACAAAAAAAGTCAAAACACCTTCACTGCAGAATAATCAAGCAGTTACAGAAATGCAAAGTACCAATCAACATTTCAGAAGAAAGCGTTAACAAAGAGAAAAAAAAAATCAGTTTTAGAATTTCAATCACAGAGCGATTGAAATTGCACAAAATTCAACCCCCATTTGCCTGTGGGTGAGTTTTGGAAACAATCTAATTAGGAAACAATCTAATTAATCTAGGTATGTCTACAGAAACGACAAACTTCATAGTGACTTCAGACAAATTAATGTTTTCCCTCCCATCACTAATCTCATCTTACCATTTTTATCTTTGATTTTACTTTCATCTAAGCCATTGACGCGAGATTCAGGCTTAAATTCAATATTTCCCAATTTTAAAACTGCTGCCACCACTTCAAAAACAGACTGAGTTTCGTGATCCATAAAACCAACAATCTGCATGGCATTCTGGAAAGGAGACAGACAAAACTGTAAGATAAAAGAATCTACATTCAAACAGAGCCTACTTGCAAAATTCACCATTTATCCATCTTAGCATAAATTAGAAATGTTTTATAAACGCTTATGTTACAAAAACATAAGCGAGCTAGCATATCAGCCCAATCCACTTCCAGGATTCACATCAGACTTCTGAGAAGAGCTTAAGGGTTTTTTAAAAAGCAGTATTTTTTTCAGCCATTGAAGTTTATAACCCAGCCACATTAACCATAGTCAAATGAAGAGACACTGCTGTCTTCTCAGTCTGCTGTGTTGCTCTAAAAGCAGTAACTTTTAGAATCTAAATTTGTACATGTTGGTAACAGGGTCCCGTTCTTCTCGTCCCTGAGTGCAGTTTAAGCAAAAGCATCATGGTAAATCAGCTTGAGAACCATCTCCCAGCCTTGTTTTTTATTTCACCTCCACCAGCATCACCTGCTTCGCAAAGCCCAGCCCCTGCCATCACCTACCCAGTCCCTGGTATTTCTTACCCTAACTGTTCTGAAGTTTGCAGCATCATCCACCCCATTTACTCTGGCAGAGTCAAGGCCCAGGTAGTTGTATCTGCTGAAGTCCCGCTCCAGCTTGAGTTTGCCTAATAAATCAAATAAAAATACCATTGTAACAGCATGCTCATTAGCAGCTATTTTACCCCCAGAACCAGTATTGTCAAGAACTATTTTTATTAAAAGGATTACATTTTCTTTAAGGATCTTTCAAATACAAGCATCTGGGATAAGAGTAGGCTTTCTTCTTTGTCTGTAGCACTTTGCAAAGCCATTTCTGACTCAGGTATCTGGATAATATCACGCCATATGTTTACTGCAGGTACCACCACCACCACGAATTTGAAAAATGAAACAGCATTGCATTTCCCACAAAACAAGGCACAGGTGGAACAGTCCATAAAGGAAGCTCTGTATGAAAAACCAGTATGTCTCATACTTACAGAGGAAGTCTTCCGATGCACCAGACAGTATCTGATAGAAAATATGAAAGTTTCTTTCACCTCTTGGCTGCTTAACAACCCGGGACTTCTCTAGCAGATCTAAACAAACAAAAGAAACCCCACAGGTCAGGGAAAGACTTAGGAAAACACTTCAGTGTGAATGTACTGCCCCATCTTTTCACGCTACGAACAGAACTCAGGTCATAGGAGGAGATGTGCTCAAAAGACGTCAACCAATGTAAGTACGACCACAAAACCAAGACTTGGTAAGAATTATTGTATTTAGAAAAAAAAAAAATGAAAGGCTTTGCACGTGAAAGGAAGACTTGTGGGCTTGCTCAATACTTCCCCTGCATGGCTTCTACGCTATCCAGCGCGTCTCATACCACCCCTTTCCTCAAATTTCCATCTGTGCTGAAACCGATCCTGTTCAGCGCTGTTGATCCCTGCTCCAGCCCCCAGGGAAGAGCAGCTGGGGAGCTGCTGCACCTGCCCCGAGGAGCAGCAAGAAGGAGAGCAGAGCAGCATCTGTTTGGCCCCGCGGCAATTAGCCAGGCTTAAGCACCTTCTGATGGAATAGGCACCAAAGACAGGGCTTCAACCCACAAAACTACACAAGCCTTTGCAGGCTTCGCAAATAAACCACAGCAAGACAGGTTCAAAAATTAATTCCTGCTCTAATAATTAACCAGTGACAACAGTAAGAAAAGCAGGGGAGTATTATTCAACTTCTAGTTGGCTTATATTAAGAGAGTCCCCAAAACCAGCTCAGCTACTTCATTCCATAAGGCCACAATTGCCGGAGAGAAGCGTTTCAGGTGCCACAGCAGGTGGCGGTGAAGGCAGCTCCCACCAAACAGCACATCTGACAGGGTGAAGACTGTACAAAGATGAATCTCCCTGCGCCACCAAATGCTTGGGTGACCAAGAACTTTAGACTTTTTTGAATAAACATTGGTGGTTTTGTAACGCGGTAATCCTACAGCTGCTTCCCATGGCCAATGACAAAGGTACACCCGAGCAAGTGGCTGTCCCATACTGCCAGCCGTTCATCTTCACAGTAGGATGGGGCAGGCTACAGGTTTGCACTTTTGCTTTTCCGTTTTATTTATTTTTTCTTTAATTAACAGATAACCAACACCTGCAGCCTGGACTACCCCCCTGCCTCTGACTTATCCTGAGGTTGGAGCTCTCCTCTCCTTGAACTGTGGTTGAAACCCAGAGCCATCCACGCCTAACCCGACCCTCTCTCACTTTCCAGTCCTCTCTCATGGATTAAAAACCTCTCGAGGGGCGAAGCCAGTTTACCACCCAAGCGTTAGCATGGGGGCTGAGAGAGGAAAGATGCAGGTAAGGCAGCTCGGAGTCACGCTGGCTGTACAAGGCCTTGGGCTAAGTGTCGGAGCGGATCGCTGCCAACTTGAATCTCAGAGAAATAAACAACTTCAGCTCCCGCGGTGGCTACAGGCACTTCAGGAAACGGCTGTATTTTCAGAGGATGTTGAAGCAATGCAGTTTGCAAAGTGGTTTGGCTCAGCTGGGTTGAAAAACAATCTATCTATAAATTGACTCAAATGCTGTCATAAAAGCCTAGCTACGCATCCTGGCAAAATATTATATGTAAGCCTTCTTCTAATTACATGCATGCCTTCAGCAGATTTAACAAACAGTTTTCTTGGGCGTATGCCTAATTTAACATCTTATGTTATAGCAATAGCTGTCTTGGATTTTTCACCACAGTTTATTTTATTTATATGATATATTTTTAGAAGGTTGGGTAATTAACAGCCAGCCTTCCAAAGTCCCAATATTCCACATTGTCTGCCTTTGTAATTGAGGTTAAAAGCTCCAAAAAGCAGGAAGTCGGGTATTTTACCTTACCAAAGCAACTGCTAACCAGTTCTTTTTAAGGCTGTATTCTTTCTCTCCTTTTTTTCTCTTCTCTTTGTCCACATGAAGACTGAAATCAGACTGGAAGCAAGGATGCAAACCATCTGAGCTGCTCTCAAGAAACTTTTTCCCTTTGTTTGCTCTATCAGCATTTTAATAAATCAAACACATTTTCTTTAAAGCTAGGATTGCACAACCAGTTCTGTATTAACTCTCATGTGACTACAAACTGTGTGGATGAAGCGACCAAAGGAGAAGGCACAAAGAGGCACATCCGACTGCTGCACGCTGACCCTTGGTGATTCCAGCAGGTCGCAGGGGCATGGGGAGACAGATGGTGCTTATCTCTACGAGAACACACACTAACAAAACAGAATTTCTACCCATATTATATTCGTATACGAATTAGGAAGAGGGACTCTACAGAGCGTACAGAAGAATATATGGTATATTTATGGGTTAGGTATTCTCTCTGCACTATACACTGCTGTGTAACACTGGTGTAAAAGCAGGATATGTGTGCCAGCATCCTGCCAAACTGAACTCAACATAAAAAGAAAAGGGACTGATGCCAAATATAACGCGTACATTTACGTGGTTTCTTTTTGGTCACTTGCCCAATGCAGAAATATTTAGGATATGTATATTTCTCTAAATAGACCAGGAATCAAATCAACATTCAAAAAAGGAATGAGTAAACACCACAAGCAAGAAAAAATAAAATACAAATTTACACTACCTTGGTACATCCTGAATAATCTAGAAAAAGTTCATTTTGGTCATATCCTCTTCAGCTGGCCATTACCAAGACTGAAGTTCCAGAACATTTTCTAGGCGTGGAAGCTCATCTCTACATCCACGTTATATTAAATCATATTCTGTTTTCCCACCTTGATTCTTCAGCTGTCATCAAAAAGAGTTACTGATGAAAAAGAAAATACAGCAGTGGCTTCTCGGGAACTTTTTCCTATTATTCCTACTGAGCTGGTAACAACATTCTCTTGGAAGAAGTGACCAGTATTGGATCGGACACAAATTACTGCGCAGATTGTGTATGCAGCGAAAGAAATTAACAAAAAAAATAATAATTAACTAATCAAAACATTTAGGGTTTTCTTCCAAACAGTTCTTAATTTAATTTAAGCAAGACAGTTGCCTAAAAGGTGACAACTGTGCTCACTGAAACACCAAGGGAGGCACCGGGACAAGCTAAGGTTATTTTTTAAAAAATGAATGAAAACAACAACAACCACCAACCAAACAGGAATAAAACTCTCTCTCCAAAACGTCTAACTTGTAAAATGCCTGTGCAATATTTCCCTGAGCAAAATAACTGACTAAGAGCAATCACATAACTAAAATCAGCAGCCCAAGCTGTTGATTTCTCAGGAAAAGGGTAATTTGCTTTCATCTTTTATACTGAAAAAACAAGTTGGAAAGCAGAACAAGTTGTAACATTATCACTATCACTTTGCTCATTTGAAAAGCTGTTCATTTAGAAACACATCGTAGGCTTCTTTCACCCTGCTTTTGGAACAGATGGAAAAACAGGGTCCTTTCTTCATCCCCTATTGTTTGGGCTTTAAGTACACCACGCTGGTTAAAAATGGCTTTTCAAAAGCAGGCGTGACATATACTGTACTTCATACGCACCACCGTTATCTGCTGGTTAATCATTAAATCAAGGGCTTAGGTGGATCAGGAAAGATGACCTCATGCTAAAAAGCTAGGTCTCTTTCAGCAGGAAATCCCAGGTGAAATGAGAAAATGTAAGGCTTGCTTAATTCGAGCCCAGAGAAGGGCGACGAAGCTGGTGAGGGGCCTGGAGAACAAGTCCTACGAGGAGCAGCTGAGGGAGCTGGGCTTGTTCAGCCTGGAGAAAAGGAGGCTCAGGGGTGACCTTATCGCTCTCTACAGGTACCTCAAGGGAGGCTGTAGCGAGGTGGGGGTTGGTCTGTTCTCCCACGTGCCTGGTGACAGAACAAGGGGGAATGGGCTAAAGTTGTGCCAGGGGAGGTTTAGGTTGGATGTTAGGAAGAACTTCTTTACCCAAAGGGTTGTTAGACATTGGAACGGGCTGCCCAGGGAAGTGGTGGAGTCACCATCCCTGGAGGTCTTTAAAAGACGTTTAGATGTAGAGCTTAGGGATATGGTTTAGTGGGGACTGTTAGTGTTAGGTCAGAGGTTGGACTCGGTGGTCTTGAGGTCTCTTCCAACCTAGAAATTCTGTGATTCTGTGATTCTGTAATTATTCTGGGTAAGATATGGGAAGATCCCTGCTTCTGAAAAGCTCTGAGCAACTGCCAGCATGAAACATTTTGGACTGCACTGTGAAAAATTACTTCAACCATGAAATTTAGGGTACACCAAAGTGCACAAAACAAACCCAGCGCACCCTATGCTATGCACCGTGCGAACGTGGCACTGAAGCGTAGCGATGGGACTCGGTAAGGCTGGGTGATGGGTCGGACTTGTTGATCTTCAAGGGTTTTTCCAACCTAGATGATCCTATGAACGTACACGCACAAACATCATCTTGAGTCCAAGACAGACAGCATTTCTGGATGAAGTATTTCACAGCTAGATAAGCTGTTGCAATTAACACCTAGTGTTTTGCAAACGAACACGCCCGTCTTCAGTTGCAAGATGAGTTATTCTGTTCTTACAAGAGAAAAAAAGCTACTGTACTCCTGCTCCCATCCCCACTAACACAGCAGCTTTAATAAAAGGAAAACCAGGAAGAGTGCTGAGGGTCTATGTAATTCATTTCCACAATATTATACCCAGGGGAAAGCGCGTTAATTACGAAACCCTCCAACTGCCTTTTCCTTCAAGTGCCTTGGAAAAAGGCTTTGGGCACACGAGTGCTCACAGGAGCGTGTGCTGCAGCAGCAGCACCCTTACACCATGTGCCGGGACAGGAAGGGAAGTCCTATTTGCTTCACGGAGACCAAACGCAAATGCCATTTACCTTGTTGTAAATGCTGGGGCCTCCACTGAAAACTAACGAAAAGGACTCGGGGCTTCATAAATACTACAGCTTACTTCACCCTCATGCTTCAATTTGGCATCTGTAGGGTCAAACTAGTGCAACATGCTACCCAAAGTTGTTTTTCCTTTGTAGTCTAAGGGGAAAAAAGTCTTGGCTGAAGTAAAACACTTAAAGATTGCATAAATCACATTCATCTCAATTTTTCCACTGTTGGTTTCTTTTTTTTTTTTCCTGATTGTACATCATTCAAATGCCTTACAAATCAGCGCGTTCAGAAGCTGTGAGCGGCTCTGCAATGCTCGTGTAGTGAGCCTGCGTGTATTTGAAGCTGTTCAAACACAAAATTATCTTTAGTTTGGGAACATACCAGTCCTAGCTTAACAATCATTACAAAACTCCTCCGTTACAGTTGCCTCCATTTTATTATTTGCATTCTCACTTTACCAAAAAGGTTCACCCCTCTACTCAGGGCACACGAACATTTCACATCTACTGGCTCCCACTACAGCTGGGGGACATTTCCATTCACTGAAAACCAGACAGGACCCACGTGCAGAAAGCATTGTCATGGTAATTTCGCCCTCTAGCTCCTTCCCCTGAGAGGTTCGCTTGTAGGTGAACCCTTGTCATTATGGAGCAAGAGTTCATTGAGGGACACCACAAGAATCGCTCCAGGGAAGGTCACGGTAGCATCAGTCACGACGCAAAGAGCAGATTGACTGGTCTCTCACAGAGACTCAGAGCACTTCAGACTAGGACAGACCTTTCAGACAAGCCTTAATGGGTCTCTGCTGATCTCTAACGGCCCGATAAAATTGGTGGTGTGTTTTCATTTGCCTTCTTGCCACCAAAACACAGCAGATGTTCGACACGCCTGCTGCCAGTCCCTCACCACATGAAATGCGGCTCAGTGACAAACGCTGTGACCCACAAAGCCCACTGACTTCCTTGGTGGTTGGAAACCAAGTTCATCAGATTTGACTAACAAAGTTTAATCAAAATATTATGGTATCATCTTCCCATGATGTTAACACTGAACCAACAGATGGTCCGAAAGCAAAGAATATATATTAACAAACTAATCACACTTTCCCTTTTAAGGGTAGGAAACTTCAGCACTGCTTGACTCCTTTATGAATTAAGATGGCGAATCCTAAATTTGAGCAGAGTAAATTCTAAATGTTGTAGAAGAATTTAAGCTGCCACTAACTCCAGAATGGTGATTCACTAGAAACATTTCTCATCCAAACCAACGCAATGCTGCAGGCTTCTGCAAGCATGGAAAAATCTAAGGTGAGACAAGACACTTGCTTTAAATTGTGCAGAATCCAAACCAAGTCTTAAGAGACGGATGGACTATCAAGTTCTGTGAATGTTAAATCAAAGATTGTATATATTAACACCCAGCTACAGGAGCTCAGCATTTACCTGAGGCTTGCCCTATTAGTACAGAGTAGTTCACAGTTCAGTTAGTATCATTTTTCCACAGCAGGGTTTACACATAAGGTCTCTTTAAATTTAATATTCATCTTCGTGCTCTTAGATGCTTATTAAACATGAGAAGACCAGGGGGAATGCTTAAAATAAGCATCTTTTAGGAAGATTGAAAAATACGTCTGCCTTTGATTATATATGTCATCACATCATTATAATTACACGCAATGTTATAATTACAACGTGCTAGGATTTGTAAGGCAGATAAACTACAGAGTAACTCTTTGGGTTGCCTTTTGATAGGACAGTGTGCTAATTGCATGACTCAGCACATTATATTCAAAGACAAACTGCTGAATGTCCACTCTGCAAAGCAGAGTTCACTTTTATGTCGCTATTCTGAATGAGAAGTACAAAAAAAACCTAAGCACAAACAAAACAGCCTGCTGAAACCCTTTTGTTCAAAATTAATTATTGATGAATACACTTTGTCCCAATTTAATTATTGATGAATACACTGAGTGTATTTAGCTTCTAATTTTCTTGACTGCTGAATGTCAAAGTTAATAGATAGCCGTAAACACTTCAAGAATGACTGCTTTGAGTTTCAAGATCTACTCCATCACAAAAATAATGCTCTTTCAGGCCCGTCTGCAAAAGGTGACCTGGGGAAAAAGGAAGAAAGAAAGAAAGAAAGAAAACCTTCACCTTGAAAGATTAATTATTTCACAAGCAGTAAAATGGCAATGGAATCGGAAGTCAACCTTTAGAAACAGTGCTCAATTTGGCCGAGTAGGAAGAGATGTCGAAGCCAGGTCAGGGACACCTAGTATAGTCACTCACTGCCCTCCTCCGCCCCTCCCCTTTTCAAAAATAAGGAAAAACAAACAAGCATGGCTTTATATAGCACAAAAGAACATTTTTTTAAAAAAAGCTGCACTTAAGCTCTAGAAAGAAAAGCAAATCGAGGCATCCTGAAGTGGCACTCGCTCCTTAGTCTTGTTCTTTCCAACTGGTTGAAGAGCTGGCTGAGGTGTCTGCGTTGCTACAGATTTCCTAGCAGCAGCCTTACTTCCAGCAAGATATTCTGAGGTCACCTTCCCCACCCTAAACTCAACGGGTTTTTATGCTGTCATACTAAGCCTTTTCCCGTACTGTGAGGTGCATGAAAATGAACACAGAATGCTTTGATTTCAGGTAAGCACAGCTACTCCGTGCTGATCTCCGGCGTGCTTTGTGTGGCTTACTAATCATAAAGCAGCACATCTCCAGTACCCTCTGCCATCCATCCACAACCCATCAAATCACATAACATGACTGAACCCGGGGACTCAAGTACAAAAAAGACTCAGGCACCCTCAATCCTTCTGCTGCCAGCTTCAGAGGCAACATGTGGACCCATGCATCTCACTCATTCCCCTTTAAAACAACACATTGATCATTCATACGTATTTCAAGTCGCTTTTCACTTACTCTCGTATATTCAGAACCAAAACAAAACTAAGAAGCAGAATTTGTCATATAATGGGGGCTGATTCAATCAGACAAACGCAGCTATTTCTTTCAATGGTTGAACCAACTTCCTTTTAGAACAAAACACTGGAAGCTGTCAGTATGCTGACAGCAGGAGCAATACTCACAGTTACTGATAACTCCTCCAAGTGGATCGCCCTTGAAATCAAACTCAATATCCATGTATTTTCCCTGTGAAAGCAGCACAGTTTAACACTGTAAGTTCCGTTTCAGAAAAGCTCTCGGAGACATTTTTAACAGTAATTTGGTATTTTTTTCCAGGCTAAAAGAGCCATGTGGCAACCCCCTGTGCACGCTATCAGATTTTGAGAAACAGAAAATGATTGGAGGCTTCTGATTTCACTACCACAGATGGAGATTTTCATGACAACTGCTTTACTCAAGTCTATAACGCAACCCAGTAATTTGCTCACTTGCTAAGCAAGACAATTCTGTTGGTTGTATCAAGAAAACCTAAATTACATGGACTTTCACCTGAACACTAACACCACCAAGAAGTATTTGTGGCCGCGTAGGCATTGCCACGCTTATTAACGGAGGAATGCAGGAAGAAATTAGGTCCCAGCAGACTTATTTTCTCAAAGCAAAATCTCCCTGGAGCGTGAGTCAGAGCACTTAGAGGCTCGCCACTCGGTCTGCCTCCAAGGACCGGCTGGCAGCGATTGCAGCTGGTAATTGCGGGCTGTCTGTCCATCGGTGCGTGCCTGCCCTCTGAAAGCGGTAGGTTTTTCCCCCTGAACTCTGCCTCGTAACTCAGGGGACCGGAGGCAACAATTAGCAGGCTGTCACCACGAGAGCCACCCCGCTGTAGTGACGCAGTGCATTTCCTCGTGCGACTTCTTCTGCATCACACTGCTCTTTGCATGGTTTTCATTCACACGCCGAGCGTTCAGCGGGGCAGCAGCTATGTTTAACAGTGCCAGGACGGACAGATCCACGCCGCGAGCGCACCTCACGCTGGCAAGGAAGTTTAGAAAGATAAAAAGTGCTGCTGGGAATTCAAACCAATGCCCCAAGCCACGGACAGAAATGATCTCACCGTCCTCTGGTGCTTACTTAACAGAGAACAAAAACAATATATTGAAAGAAGCATTGTGTTTGTCCTTCCTTAGTGTATTTAGGAAGAGAGTTCTTTTTTTTGCTTTCTTTTTTGATTTTAATTGCAGAACATGAAAATCAAGCACTTTACACTGTCTGCCTCCACGATATTTTTTTAATTTACTGGGTATTTTGGCAAGATTGGCATATTAAGCTCCAACTTAAGCTCCGTTCTTCTTCTGCTGGCAGCTGAAGAAGACTAGACAGGACAATACTTGTACTTTCATGTCTGAAGTTCATTCTGAGCTGATTCAAATTTTCGAGATAAAGAATTAAATCAGATAATTAAATCTGAATTTCCCAAGGACTGGGCCAGCTGGCTGTTTCCAGAAGTATTTTTAGCTTATAAGCAAGGACTTGAAACATGAAATACTAGTTGGTTGCACTTTGTCCTGGAAAGACTCCTGCTTGCACATGCCACCTCTTCTCCTCTTCGCTGTCTCCTCCTTTCCACTGGACGTCATCTCTGGCAGCTGAAATTTTTCTGTCTCTTCTTTCAAAACCTTTTTTTCTGCAGCGCCTCACACGTTGGCCCTGACCTTGCTTCCACAACAAGCGTGCAGGCCCCACGACAAGCACCCTTGGCTCTGCTCGCAAGCAGGAGCAATTACTGCCGCAGGAGCGCTCACAGCCAGCCCAAAACAGCGACGCCGACCCTTCAGCATTGCAGGGGAAGGGCAGGGAAGTCTCCCTTTTTTTTTTTTTTTTTTTAAAAAAAAAAGCCATTCTTTAGTATTGTCATGTCCCAGGCTTTTTTTTTATCCGTGTGCTTTGTCTTCCAATACACATTTTTGTCCACATATCTCAATCCCTATGACTTCACCCAAGTGAGCAAATTACAAAGTTGCATTGAGCCGTCTGATTTGAGCAGCAGAAGTTGTGACTACACATGTTTGAGTCTCCCAGCTCTAGCTTCTCCCCCCTCCAATGGTCAGTTCTTGTAATTTCACATTCAGTTTCATGCGAAAACACCCCCAATTCAACCAGTTGATTATAAAGAACGTAAGCAAAAAGGCAACATTACAAATTTTTATTTAACAAGTAAAGGTGTAAACACAGGTTCAAACACCAGAGGGGTAAAATTAGAACCTCAATTAGGAATGTTAATGAAAAAATGTAGGCATTTAGTTGGAAAATGAGATCACACAAGGATCAACCTTCTAAACAAGCCACTTGTGAGGCACATGGTCACTGACATTAAAGCCACCAGTACCAGCATATTAAAGAATCCAGCTGTGCTGTATTTATGTCTTCATCTGGTCACGGATTTATTTCATTTTTTCTCCTCAGCCAACTACCAGAACATTCTCTCACCAAATTATTCATTCACTCTGTGATGGCTGATACAGGTTAAAACAGAAACAGCGAACAACTTAACATGTTCTCCTCTACTCTTCTACAAGGAGTTCGGATTCAGATTTGGAGAAAATACTTACAAATCTAGAGGAGTTGTCATTCCTCACTGTTTTGGCATTTCCAAAAGCTGGCAAAAGAGAAAATCAATTAAAACCAAATCTATCAGTAAAAAAAAAAAAAAAAAAAAAAAAGATACTTTAATGCAATAATATTTATGACTTTTTATACATTTAAAAGAATCAAAAACTTCTGAGGTAAAATACCCCGTTCATGGCAGAGATACCAGTCACTGCAGATAGACTAAGCGTGACAATATCTCAATCAGGAAAACACCTCCGGAAGTCCAAAGCAGCTTTGTGCTGACGCTTCATTAACAAAAGTCAAAGAAAAACATGAAAAGTGAAATTGTTCCAAGACAAAACCGCACCTGCATTTACCACATATCCTCAAGCTCGAATCACCACATTTAAAATTAATGATGCAAAACGCTCAGACGGGCGGCCACCAGCTCAGAACATACACAGGCCAAGAGGACAACTTAAGCCCTTAAGATCCCATATTGTCCAAGCTAAGTCAGACAGGAGCGCGTCCCCCGCATTAATAATGAGAGCGCTCCTACGGCAACGGGAGACTTTATTTATTGCCAGTATTTATTTACATAGCATATGTATTTTCAAAGATCAAGTCAATGTTTTTTGGGCAGAAACAAATACATGCTTTTAGGCTTCAACAAGCTTGCATGAGTAGACTTATTCTCGATCAAAGAACTGGAGCCAAAAGGAAAAGTTTCTTGCTCCTGAAGGCCAAGGATAAGTGAAAGAATTGTTTTTAAAATCTTTATGCCCTGCAATAAATCATCTTTTCAACAACCAAATCTCTGAGCTGCATTTTCTTACACGCAGTGCTGAACAGTAGAGTCATTTATAACCGCACAGAATCAGACACAAACGTTCCATTATAGAGCGTGAGACACGTTCCTCAGTTTTCCCTGAAGTTCATTGTTTCTGAAAGTTAATTGACAGTAGCGACTGTAGTTAAAAAAAAAAATACCGAATTCCCATAAGATAAATGCTGCATATGTAACATTTATGCCATTTCCTTGCACTGCAGCTTGACTGAAGCAGAACTACGTAACCAAAGGAAAACAAATCCAACCACAAATGCTTAATTCCCGTCTAAAACATATATAAGCGGCCTGGCTTGCTCAGCAGCCTCCTGGAATAATCCAGTGTCCAAAAAGCCATATAAGCAGTTACCACAGCACCGAGTAGAACAAATAATACCTTAAAATGCTAAGGTACCTTTTCTGTGAGCTTACAGTATTCCTCTTGCATTAAACCAAAGATTCATAAACTAACAAGAAATCCAGTAAATTTGGCATCTGAGGAGAGCCACCTCACTTCACCAAAACAAAGCTTCCATAGTCCCCATATTATTTCTGCCTATATCTGAAGCCTGCCTTCCAGAACCGGGATAAGAGCAGCACAGCTGTTCTCTGGGAACCCAAAACCATTTTCAATATTTTAATATTGAAATATTAAATTTAAATTTTAATATTTCATCCTTTGTTGCAATCTCTTGCTTACAACTTGTGTTTTGTGTACAGCCCATGAACGTATTTTACCCACCCGTTCATCGCCGCTCTCAGCTTACTTTGGCTTACCCTCCCCTCTTTTTGTCTCTTGTTCCCACTCACAGAATGAGTGGGAACAAGAGAAAAGTGGGAACAAGAGAAAAGTGGGAACAAGTGGGATATCTGTAGACTCCAAATCCTTACATATATATACAGATAGCTAAACAAGAAATAAAATGTTGACCGTCAATAGTCGGACAAGCACCGTGTACCTTCTGACCCTAGTGCCACACCTTTGTAGAGCAGTTCCGAGAGTATGTCTCAGTAGCTTAAAGAACGGTGGAAAAAACCACAACACAATAGACCCACAGAAGTCAGCACTAAGCAAGGCTCTTCTGAAGGCAATTGTTAGACAATGGGACAAAACTGCGAGCTTTGAGGACCTTCCAGCCTATCTCCAGGAAAAATGCGGATCCTGTTTCTGGCAGCCAACCACTTCAAATTGACTAATTAAAAAACAAAACTCCAGACAATCATAAAGCCCTTGATGGGAGAGCAGGAAAGAGAGTTGTCAGGAAGACGGGCTGACAGAGGCACCAGACCCAGGGAACAATAAGTACTGGGGAGTAACAGGCATCCATATGGATTGGGTTAGTTTTTACTAAGATCCATTTCTTCACTTTTTTTTTTTCCTAAAAGAAAAATAATGGCTTACAGATATTATTTGTTTACTAGGGACTGTAATAATATAATTTGGAAGGAAATGAATCAGAGGGACTGAAGTTAAACCTTTTGATACAGCAACCATCTTCAGGCCAGGATTAAGAAAGGGTACACCCCAAGAGAGAAGCAGGAGGAGTCTGGGAGATATGACCTAACTTCCTAAGTTAGGAAGTTTAGGAAGTGAGGGAAACAATTTTGTTTTTAAGACAACCTCTCTGTAACTGAATAACTTGTGTCCGTCTTTGTCACAGACAGCATTTTCCATGGTTCCAGACACCAAGTAAGCACAAAACAACAGCGGATCCGGTTTTCTAAGCCAGCTCATGGGAGAAGCTGATACATGCAGAGGTAATACAGTCAGACCTACATGCTCCAGGAGAAACTTACCTTCAAGAACTGGATTTGACTGCAGAAGTTGTTCTTTTACCTGGTTAACCTCTGCCCCCTTGCCACACACTGCAGCTACATATGACATGACAAGTTTGCTTGCCTCTGTGGGGGGAGAGCAAAACAAAACAGCAGTAAGTATTGACAACGAGTCATAAGGGGATTTGAAGACTTGATCTGCATCACGTTTTCATCACACCAGACAGGAATCATAAGCACATTTCAAGTCAGCTTTCTTCTCCATTGCTGGACCACCTGGAAATAGCGAAAGAGCTCATCCTGCCACCAGAGCCCTGCCAATACACCAGTTGACTTAAATACCTGGAGTCCACCCAAGCCAAAGAGGCCACCAGGATATGGCACACTACGGCTACCTCTTCATTTAGCCTCCGTAGTTTGGAAGGAAAATAATCTGTAGCTAACAGGCTGGAATATTTAACCTGAAGGTTTCAGCCTGAAAAACTAGGCCTGAGCAGTTTCAAGATACAAAATTCAATCAGTTTACATCTGCAGATACACAATAGCACAAATGTAAGCACACAACACAGAATGCTATACACATGTAATTACAACTCAAAGTAAACTACAAGTAAATAAATAATGGCAATTCAACATTGCATAACATTACGCAGCCGGTTTCAAAGTATAAAGTTTAGAGTAAGCAGAGACTTCATTTAAACAATGAAACTGTGTTCAAAGTTTATGCCTTCAAATAGGTCTGGAACAATTTGTGGACTTCAGGCTGGGCTCCTATGGATGTCGATCACCCAAAGAGGAATGAATATTTCTGATGGAAAAATCCATCCAACCCTTATGTTTTTTTGCTGGTTAGGACAAAGAGCAGCTGAGAAAGGATTCTGTTTATAAACAGAGTCTGTGAAGTTCATGTGACACAAGACAGTGAAATTTGAGGCGATATCAGCTGATGTACAATGTAATGACTAGCAGCTGGAAGCCCTATCAGCTCAACACAACGGTCATAAAAAAAACATTACTTGTTATTCAGGGATCTGTTGCAAATTTGAGGGTTTCGTTTTAGGAAAGAACTGGCAAACAAAGTTATCCCTTGGATTTTGATTCTTTCCTATTTAATCCAATTTGTTTGCCAGTATTAAACTACTATCCTATATTGCAAGGAACACAGAGCAAACCTGCAACACAGCAAGCAAGCAAGCACAACCCTAGGGGTGTTCATGTGCCTTCCCATCTCCCTTAACCAAGTAATTCCTCAAGCCCAGCTCTCATTGCTAAGAAACCCTTCCCTTCAGAGCATGGAATTACCAAACTACTTGATTTGAAACATTTGCTAAAACAGCCAAAATCTCTAAGGAGAGCTGCTCAATCAAACAGACAAGAAAGCACTGAAGCAGCAAATAAGCCATTATAAAATAATGTGCAACAGGAATATATACAATGGCCTCAAGATAGGCTTTGAACGTCACTGAAAGAGAGAATAAAGGCCCTTTCTTTTATTAGGAACTCTGCTTCATTGACTAAAGACACCAGGAAATGAATCACTGCCTTAACATCTAAAAACATCTAAATACAATGCTCATTCTGTTTATGTACCATGTTTTCTTGCACAATATTCCTGTTACTATCAATTATCAATATAAACAAGCTGTGAAACAAGTTTAAAAAAAAAAAAGTGAAATAAAGAAAACAATTGGAGACGGTTCAGATTCAATCCTCCCAGCCCAAGCATGTCAAATGTTCTGGATACCAAAAACCATGTTTTAAAACAGAGTTTTATTGGATCTGTACTACCAAGTTTCTTCAGCTCCAGGAATTTCCTTTATTGTCTTGCTTTCTCTTTACAATGGAAACCTATTCTCAGCTAATAGCCCCATTTCAGCAACTATAGTTATGTCAAATATTAAGGAGAGGGTATTACAATTTCTGAGTCCATTATTGTCTTGAATTTCAAACCACGTTCCTACGTTACTCTGTACTTACCTTTACAAAGAGGGAATAATTCAAATCACGGCCCATATAGCTATGAGGTTCTGACTGTGTTCAGTAATTTTATATACAAATCTGAACCTATCAGAATCCTCTTTACAAACAGAGAACTTCAGAAATTCAGCCACTCCTAAACCCTTCAACTGAACAAATACATTAATGAAGATGCACTTCAACTGCATGGTAACTCACTGTTCCTGAGGAAATCAAAACCAAAAGAGTTTTGGTACAGAACTCCTTTCTGATGTCTGAACTCCTAGACAGAACCCATAATAATTGTATTAATAAGAACTTGATTATTTCAATATATACTTTTACTGAACACACATGCATTTGTATGTTATTGAGCTGGAAAAAAGGATTAAATTACAAGAATTCGAGACCTCTCACCTGAATGCCACTGATCAAAAAAGGAAAACCAGACATCATTCATGGAAAAAAGGAAGCCAAAAGCATTTATCTCAACACTCTAAAGATGAAGTTTGTGCTTCAGATTTTCACTAAAAGCTTGTAAAGCAACTTTCTGTTACACATTCCAGTCTTGTTCAGCATAAGCAAAGCTTCACATTTTCTTAGATTCAAAGAAATCTCTTAAATGACATGAAAACAGATGTATGCATTCCTACCCACCTTTTGCAAGTCAACTCAGTTTTAAGCTGTTGTTTCAGAAATAACTGGTTTTTGTTTGTTTGTTTTTACCTTTTTAAAGTCATTCTAAAGTATTCTGCAATTACGCAATCCTCACCTGATTTTCACCATTCCAGTTTTAAACTTAGCAGTAATTTTCAAGCTAATTTCAGTTTTGCCCTAGAAACACAGTGTTCTGGTACACCAGCCAACCTTAGAGTTGTAGCTCAGCACAGCACACAAAAGACTGATGAAATTTCCAAAGTAATCAGCTACTGCTATTTATTTTCTTTGGGTAAATGGTATAAGCCAGCTTAAAGGTGTATATTTGTTAAAAGACATGCAAAAGCTTCAAAGGATTGCCTTGCAGTCTACCAGAGCAAGAGCGTTCAGTTTGCACTGTCTTCAGTGTTCTTCACGGGGAGAGCCTCAAAGTTTTCAGGCCCTTGCAATACTCTGCCCCAAAGCAGCATTACTGTAGCGTGTCTTTGCATAATTATAGCAAAACTGTATTAAAACGTGACAGGACTACAGGACTACAGCATGGCAACAATGTGAAAAAACCTGAGTTTATGGAAGATCACCCAGACAGCAACGTGCATAACAGCCTTCATTTTCTGCAACGGCCAGGCACAGAAACATACTAGTATTGCTCAGCTCCTACTGCCTCTAGTATCGCTTTGCAAAAGAGTCTGAATAACTCCGAATGCTTTTGAATGAGATCAAAGCTGTTTATTACCTGTTTTACCAGCTCCGCTCTCTCCTGTAATAAGAATGCACTGGTCTTTGTCCTGGTCCCTTAAAGATCTGTATGCTTCATCTGACAGAGCAAAGCTGCAAAAAAAAAGAAAGAGACAATTAAGAACCAGATAGCCCAAGTAGCAACGATCACTATGACCTGTCCTCCATAACCAGGCAAAAAAAAAAAAATACAGATCCAAGCACGTAGTGTTCTGTAAGGGCTGAAGCTTTCCATGTTCAGAATACGAAGACCCATGGAAGCAAAATGTGTACTTCAGTGCATTGGTTTACGTAGGCTTTTCTCCAGGAACAAACAAGCAAAATCTGTCTTGTAAGTTTTCATACAGATATCAAACTCAAAGCAAATTCAGAACTGGGGGCGGGGGGAAGTATTTAGGTAGCGTTCCTCAATGGACAAACTCTCAATGCAGTGAGACATGTTCCATGCGAAGATACTAAGAGAAAGGACACCGGGAGCATCCTGACCACTAATACCACAAGCTTCAATTCCTACTTTGACAAGTACAAAGAAATCTCAGAACCTTATAAAACATTTTAAGCATTTGAGGGCATTGTTGGACTTTTGCACAAATACACAGAAGCGTTTCCCCAAAAATGCATTCTATTTTGCCATTCTATTCTTTAATAGAAAAATTAAAGAATATAGTAAGAATCAACAGCTTTCCTGCACTGCAAATGCCTTTCTATGGAACACAGGACATCAGGAGACCGAAACACCTGGGCTGCCATTTGAATCCAAACGTGCTTCACCACCACGTGGCAACGCATGTTTTGGAGAAATACAGCTACGCTCTATTTGTTGTGTTTGTAGCATTGATTTTGTTTCAGCAGCATTTTTTTCAGTTAATGAAATAAGGCACTAGGGCAGCACTAGGACCTCTTGCAAAAACTGAAGCACTACCTGAGAAAGGACTTGCAAGCATCATCCACACAAAAGGGCACGCTCGCATTAACCAACTTCAGGAAATAAAGCTGCTAGTAAAACACGCCATATTTTTACACAAAATGAACATCCATTCAGCATAGCAAGAGCTTTGTTAGATTACTGCACCTAGTAAAATACTGGGTGTTTGCATGTGTATAAAAGTGGATAGTGTTTATTATTTACAGTAAATAAACCATGGTTGAAAAATATAAATGAACTCTCAGGCCAACACCAACTACATGATGGTTGCAGATCCAATGCATCTTTGAGAAACCTGATTTATTCTGTAACAGCTCAGGAGCTTTGCATTCATCTGACAGCTGCAAATACATCACCACAGCCGCATGGAGTTCTCATCTCACAGGAAACCACAGCCCCCTGATAACTTATGTCCAAGTCAGCTCATGCCTATTGCTTTTTGCTAACACTGTCCCTTAGCTCAGGCAGTTGCTCTTCCTTCTGGCTTCTCCTCCCCAGTCACTTCATAGGAACATGTCACCATGTCCCCAGCTGGTTGCCATGTGCTCCTCCATCCTCTCCCCTGCACCACACCACGCCGACCCGCGGCTCCGGCTCCTCCAAGGCTTTCCTCACAACTTGCATTGTCTCGGGCACAGAGCCGCCATCCTTCCCTGCACAGCTGGGCCAGCCATTTAACAACCACTATCGAAGGTCACCGCTCCTTTTCATACGTTTACCGTTGAACCCGAATTAACTCTGAGCTCTCAAAGCTTATTAGCGCTACGGCGATTGAAGCGTTTCAACTCCGTAGTTCAACCCGAGGTGAAAATGTGCTTACGAGAAAGTAGCAGGCTGTAATGCTTTTCGTATTACAACAAATTCAGTTTGTGATGTGGCCAACGTGCTAGAGAACTCAAACTGGAGAAGAGAAGAAAAAAAACGCAAAAACAAAAATACTCTTCGGCTGCTGAGAGACCGTGACACAATTTCTGGCAGCTACTTTACTGTCCAGCATCCAAGCCACAGTAGCAGTAACACTTTACTCTCTTACAGGACTTATTTAGGAAATGAATAATATATGTTGAATGCTGCTGCAGACAGACTCGTAAACTGCCGAGTATAACGCATGGCATTCAGTAAAGCTTACTCCAGCACACGTTTATTTAACTTCAGTCACCGTCCTTTCTGCAAGGAAAATAATAATAATAATAATAATAAAAAGCAGTAAGATGCAGAGGAAAGAAAGCAAGCTACAGGGGGCATTCACGGGCCATGTGAGACACCATCAATGGCAATGCCATGGCTTTTCCCTGACTCAGGGAAGCAGCTTTCAGCTGGAAGGTACAGCTCCCCGGTGCTTTTCAGACTCGCAGACTGGGTGGCTCATGCTGAGCCCGCGGTCCTGCAAACCATCTCAGCCACCAGCTGCTACCTCACTGTTGAAACAGCCTTCTTGGCAATAGTCGCACACCAGAAAATGAAGTCAGCGTCGAGCACGGAGAAAGTATTCTCTTTCTGTTGATATACTGAGTTTTGAGTTCATCAGCCTAGCAGCCATTCATCTTTTCTAATACACCCAATTTCTAGTTTCCCAGCAGCCCCATCCCAATATATTTTAGCGCTTGGTATATTAACTCTGCCTACGCCACGCAGTGACAAAAATAAATAAATCACGTTCCTTCCCCTCCCTCAGCAAAGGAGCTGGAAGTTTACTACTCCAAAGAGATCTGTGAAGTCGGAGGAGCGAGAAGGACCTCAGCCGGTTCTGCTAATAACACCCAGCCCAGGCCAGGATGCTGGGCACACGTCCTCCAGTCTTCTTCCAGTTTTCTCCAGTCTTCTACACAACCCAGCAAAGCAAAAGTTTCACAAGTAGCAAGATTTAATATCAAATATGATCTGCTAGAGAGACAAGGAAAAAAAAGAAGTCATTTTAGAAGTCTTGTGTACGTACACGTTAGAAGTTAGCCAGAAGCTTTCTCAAATTTACTCCTGACGTTTCAACCACTGCTCCAACAATTCAATTGGAGGGGGCAAAGCTAAGAGCGTACTTAAATAACGGCGTGCCAGGTTTGTCTTCCCGGCATCGCAAACGGCCTTGGACACGTTCGCATCAGAGCACGAATGCAGATCACAGAATCACAGAATTTCTAGGTTGGAAGAGACCTCAAGATCATCGAGTCCAACCTCTGACCTAACACTAACAGTCCCCACTAAACCATATCCCTAAGCTCTACATCTAAACGTCTTTTAAAGACCTCCAGGGATGGTGACTCCACCACTTCCCTGGGCAGCCCGTTCCAATGTCTAACAACCCTTTGGGTAAAGAAGTTCTTCCTAACATCCAACCTAAACCTCCCCAGGCACAACTTTAGCCCATTCCCCCTCGTCCTGTCACCAGGCACGTGGGAGCACAGACCAACCCCCACCTCGCTACAGCCTCCCTTGAGGTACCTGTAGAGAGCGATAAGGTCACCCCTGAGCCTCCTCTTCTCCAGGCTGAACAAGCCCAGCTCCCTCAGCCGCTCCTCGTAGGACTTGTTCTCCAGGCCCCTCACCAGCTTCGTCGCCCTTCTCTGGACCCGCTCAAGCCCCTCCATGTCCTTCTTGTAGCGAGGGGCCCAAAACTGAACACAGTACTCAAGGTGCGGCCTCACCAGAGCCGAGTACAGGGGGACGATCACCTCCCTAGCCCTGCTGGCCACACTGCTTCTTATACAGGCCAGGATGCCGTTGGCCTTCTTGGCCACCTGAGCACACTGCTGGCTCATATTCAGCCGACTATCAGCCATCACTCCCAGGTCCTTCTCTGCCCGATCTTTAGTTCAAAGAAAAAAAGCGATCCACTCGTCTGCTGTGTCAACTTTGCTGCACAGCACCACTTCGCTGCCCTTCCCGTTCATTTTCTTCTTCTGCCTCTGCACTGAAAAGCTTCGAGGCCTTTTGTCCAAACTCGGCTTGTGCCAAAAATAAAATTTCATGCTATCCCCTATTTGTTACAAACATATCAAATAATTTCATTTAAGCCCACTGTAGCTTAACATATTTTAACGATCTGTCGGCTGCAAAGAATCCTTTCATCCTTTTCCTCTCGGCAGCCTGAAGAGGCCCAGCTCTGGAAAGCCAACGTTTGCAGCTACGGCTTTAAACCGCATGCTACTATCTGAGCTGCCTCGCAATTACAGAGCCTAAGTACATTTTTAAAAATAGTTCATAATTTACAAGGCAGTTATAACCCATGTGTTTTGAATTAAATGGGGAGTGTGTCAGCAGTGTCCTTTACCATACCTTATAATAAACTCTCCTATGATTTTTAGGTTATCCTGGAAGACGACGACATTCTCCTGCCACAACAAACAGAGCTATTTACTGGAGCGCTCTTACAGCTAAGATTTAAGTATAGAAGCAATTTGAAGTCGGGACACCACCCACACCTAGATCACTCAGCAGGCTCTGCTTTTTTATAGCACCCGCTTCTCCGGCCACGTGGATCCAGATGGCCAGACAGCTCTACAAAGAAACCCAAGTCCCAACCCAAAACGCCAACACAAAGGGAAGGGAAGCAGCGAACGGGCCTCCAGGGCAGTTCCTGAAGGGCTGGGGCAGCTTTCAGCAGCACCCCGGCCCCCTGAGCGCAGAGCACGGCTCGCAGCCACCCACCCCGTAATAGGCATCAGCCGCTAGTGCATCACCCGGGCGCTCACAGCTGACCCCAGAGCAACAGTGGCAAAAAGCCTTAAATCAGAAATCGAGCTCACAAGAGCCAGCTCTTCTCTTCCACCACCTTCCTCCCTTAAGCCAAAATCACCAGGACGAGCCCTCCTCAGCCGGCAGGACTTCTTCACAGCAGCGTTTTCCTGCTTCCCCTCCCTTCCTGCAGCGTCCTCAAGCAGCAGCTGTTGGTGAGCGCTAACCAAAACGCACCGGTGGCCTTCCCCAGGCATTAATACGGCTCCCTTTGGCTCATCCTTCCTGGCTGCTGCCTCCAAAGGAAACGAAGAAAACCTCTGTCCCTGACCGCTCCAGCTCCTCAGGAAGCAGAGCCCCAGGACCCCTTTGTCTCTACCCACCTGTCCCTAAACACACGGGCAGGGCATACACTATATACCCTATATGCAGTGCTTTACCATTGAAAAGTATGGGCTGCACTGCGCTGAAAAGAAATGCAACACAATTTACATTTGACGTGTCATTTAATGTAAAATTTACGCACTTTTTAAGGTACGTTAATTCTTTCAAGTCTAATTAAAGCAGAACATTGGAGTTCCTTCCTTTTCTTTATGACTGCACAGAACAGGATGACAACGAAGCTGTTTCTTCCGCTCACGGCCTGCTGTGGGAGAACATCATGGTCACAGTTTGCTCTGGTATATATATATATAAAATAGTAATAATAATGGATGGGAGAAGTGGAAGCACGTTTTATAAAGTGCTTCGAGGCTTTATGTTGTAAATCATCACTGTTAGTTACGTATTCCCCCACCCCACTGAAGCTCGGTGGAAAAATCGCCATGCAGGAAAAACAAGCAGGGGGGATTTTTTATGTTCTTAGCTCGCAGTACAGAATCGTTTCATCTAATTGCCCTACGGATACAAAGCGTGCTCCCGTTTCCCGGAATTACAAACCGACTCGTGCTCAGCATTTTGACACTTGCAAGGTGAAGGTTGATTAGCTTGCCACTGGCGTGAATGAAGCAGCAGCTGCTGGAGCACGGGCTAGGACAGAGCTCCACAGGCGAGCAGCTGCTCTTTGAGAAACGCCCATCGGGGGAAGCATTAAGTGAGTTTACACACTGGGATGAAGAGGTGCGCCACGACAGATGGAAAGGCTTTTACCCCATTCAGAATACTTCTGCCTTTTTAGACCTATTTGGTTTTCAGCCCATCTGATTTGTAAGAAGCAGCCGCAATTTATGGAAGGCCAGGGAGAGAGGGAATGGGGCGGACAAGGCCACTCTCCGTTTTTAAGAGGAAAACACTTCAAACCACAGCCTGCTGTTAAACCAGAGACATTCATCTTCTGGTCCAGTAGGCCGGGAATATAACATCCTCTCAGATGCTCACATAAGCACTTTTTATTTTAATTTAAAAGTGTTCTTTCTGGAGACCTCGCCTTCCTCAGGACGAAGCAGCTTTAGGACATGCTTCAAACACGTCGTGCTGCAGCCCTGCGGCTCCCAGCAACCCGGCCCCGGTCCCTTGCCTCCCCGGGGACCGACCGCTTCCTTTTCACAGCCCGAAAAAACGCGTATTTTCAGAAAGCACACAGTGGTCTTTCCCCCGCTTGCTCTTCAAAGCTGCTGACCTGGCACCGTGCGTAGGACAGCACCGGGTGGCAACGCAGTTTGCTGCCGGGAGAAATGCCGAGTCCTCCGCCACGTTCATCCTGCAGCATCGGAGAAGCAAGGGCGCTGTCACAGCCCCTCAGCTAATTAAGCTTGGGCAAGTTGCTGATCAGCAGGCTGGCAATGCAGGCTTCGTAACGCTGCAGCACTGTTCCTCGTACCACGCAGCTACCCGCAAGTTTATCAGAGACTGCAGCAACAAAACCACCAGTAAAAATGATTCGGTTCCCCTCCAAACATCTGACAGGTAACTGCAGCGCTGTGTAATTACATAGGCATGTGGCCACTTAACCTTGCTTGGAAGAGCTACTGAATTGTTGGATTTTTCAAGTAACTTTAAGTACTCTTAACAAACCCAGGAGTTTAAGCAGCCTCACATAACTTTATTTCACCTCCAGCTCACTTTAGGAAATAAAGTGCCACTTGGGAACCCCTGGGTAAAGCAGGGACTGAGGCTGCACCTCAGAGCTCCTCATTAGCTCAGGCACCACGCCACGCTAACGAGCCTGTCCAGTCTATACATAGACATCTGCTCCAACTTGCGCATGGGATCTGGGGATACGTGTGTGCCCTTGCTGCTCTGCTACCCCTCGACACGGCCGCCCACCGCACACACCTCTTCCGTCCTGAGGTCGCAGCCTTGCTGCGAATCGTCTCGGAGCGGTTATGGTCACTTCTAGCTCGAACTCCACAAGGCTCAGCGTGTAGAAATCGTTTCTGTAGTATACAGAAGGAAACCGGGTATACAAGAAAAGCGCAGATCTGAACTAATTTCCAAAAATGACCACAACTGAACTGTCTCTGTAGTTCAGAGCTTTATTTGAAAACCCTGGTCCCAGCCCTCTTATCTATCCAAAACATAAGGAAAAGATTATTCAGTGTGCTAGACGGTAAATATTAAGACTGTGTATTTCCTAATTCCTACCATGAAACAGTTTATCTTTAATAACCCAAACTACATTAACCACGAGGTACTCAGAGTTGTAGAAATCAGAGCCTTTTGCACATAGTCACAGACAGAAGGAGACCGAATGGAAAAAGTGCCTCTGATGGTGGGAAGAGAGCTGGATTTTAGCTGAAGTTTCAAGGCTTTAAACATTAGCTTTGTCTATGCTGCCTCTAACCTCATGAAAAAGGCTCCTAGCACAGCAGATGGGCATTTGGTGCTGTGCTGTGAATTGCTTAAAAAAAAAAAAAAAAAAAAAAAAGCACCATTAAGCACAATGAGACATTTCCCCCGAAAGAACGACAGCTGTTCTGAATTGCCATCTGAAATCCCAGCTCTTCAGAGGACCGTGCTGCCGCTTCAGGGAAGGCCTAAGGAAAGTTTTGATCCACGTACACACCGTGCATCAAATGGGATTTCTCTCGTTTCCAAGAGAGCCTCTACCTGCCCTCACTTGTACGTCTGGATCTCAAAACCGACACACAGCAGTGTCTCCTTTAAGTACTTCTCATTCTTTCCAGCGTTTCAATGAAAATCCTTTCTTAAAGATAATCCTTTCTTTAAATACAGTTACGCTGAAAGCTGCACGAGGCGTTTAAAATAGTTTTTTATTTCCAAGTGCTACCATCACATCAATTTTCTACCCAGGAGGACGTCAGGGTGGTAAGCAGCACACAAAAGGTTGATCTGACTTCTGGCCTAGACGTGCAAGGGAACGAGCTGCAAAGGGAATGGCTCGCGACATCCAAAAGACACAAAGAGCAGCCACGGACTGACACCGTTGGAGAAGTGCATTACAAAACGGAGAAGTCATTCAGTTCCTCAGTATTCCTCTTCCCTGTTTAACGAAGGGCCTGCTTCATTCAAAACATGCTGAATGGATTCCCAAGCCTTTGGCGTGCAGTAGCGGGATTCGACTTTGTGCAACAGTGTGAGTTAATTAAAAGAAAACCTCAGCACTCGACGGCCTAAAAATACCAGCGGAATAATACGAGCTCTAGACAGAAGTTTCGGTTCCAGGAAAATGAGAGAAATGGGATCTGGCAAAAAAGTTACCCTGAGTTTAGGCTCCTGGAGCATTACCGCACATCTCCAAATAGCCAGCACACAGGACGCTTTTTTCTTCTTCTTTTTTTTTTTTTTAATAATCTTGGCTTTAACAATCTAGCCAAAACGAAATGTTTTTATGCTTACAAATAAACACAGACTATCCCAAATGCACTCACATCACACAAAAAAAAAAAGAAAGAAAGAAAGAAGAGAGAGAGATCGTCACAGATAACTAAAAACATTTGACTCTTAATCCCCGACACGACTGAAGTGAAATGTGAAAGTATGCTGTGTACAGAGGTATGGGTAAATATTTGAAAACCGTACTGAAAACAAAGTGATTTTGCTTAGGCTCTACGCCAGCGGTTAATTCATGAAGGATCCCCCCAGATTATTTTCCTTCGTGCACCACGATGATGATGCTGGGTTGCAGAAGCATCTGGAACCGATCTCCGGCTCAGCGTTTCCCTTACAAACCCGTCCTGCTTTCAAGGTACCGATTCTTGTGTTTTTTTGCAGGCTTTTCTGGCAGTGCCCAGCTCCTTGTAGCCGGCGAGGACCACGCACGGCGGCTGAGGGACGGGCACGCCGCCAGAGTGAGGTGGGCTCTGCCCGGGGCGAGGGGCCTTGTGACGTGCTCGTGACAACACTGCCAGATGGAAAGGAAACACCACCCCTAAAACCCCCCAGATTTGGGGCTTCTGAATGGCTTTCTGGTGCTGTAAACGCTCCGGCAGCCCCAAGCTCTGCGACTACAAACAGCACCGCGCGTTTTCCTGGTGAAAACCTCCCGTGCCGAGCTCTCAAGCCCTTACAGAGGAGAGACAGCACCGGTGCCACGAACAAAAATGTAAAGGGCCTTTTCATTTCTTCAGTTAGACAGAGCTCCTCAGAGGACAGATGCAAAGGCTCCTTCCAGTGAACTTTGTAATCCAGTCCAAATGTCACACCGGACCGTTTTAAAAACTAAAATAAAGCCCAACATTCATCTGCGCCCTGCTTTCCAGGCTGTTTATACTCCTTGGGCGCTGGGTACGTTCTCTGAGCCTCCTTACAACCCCACGACCTGCCATAAATCAGTTCCTGTGTTATTTAGGTATTGTTCCACAATTTCATGCCATCTAGTAACAGCAGCACACAAGCAGCTACTGTTCACGCTGATAAGACTTGCATTCACCTCGCAAGCACCCAGGTCAGAGGGTTGCATAACGTGCTACCCAAACCTACCCAAAGAGCCCTGCTCAGGTTTCAGGAAAATGCCTCCCGTATTGTTGCATGCAAGAAAAGCCTCCCTTTACGTCCTAAGCTTTCAATCTCACCAACTTCCCAAATGCTCTGCAGAAAATCGGACGGCTGCTTTGAGACGGCCACGTCACAGCTGCCTTCCTCAGAACTCTGCTTTCTCCAGACTTCGGGGGGCTCCTGACAAAAAATTCAGGACACGGTGCACCCGCGGGAGGTGGGCCGGCAGCCTGCAATACAACAGGCTCCCTCCTCTCAGGCGTGAGGTCCTGCTGGCTCTTGAAGCAAGGGTGATGCTTCATCCTCTTGTCGTCTATCCGCATGAGGGATTTATCTTCATGGATATGCCGTATCCAGTACTGCCACTCTGTAGAGGTCAAGAGCCTTAAGCCTGACCCCTTCCAAAGTATTTTCTGTGCTTTTTTTTTTTCCTTCCGCTTTCTTCTTTCAACTCATTCCTAGGGTTTAAATATTACATACAGGCAGTCTTCCTTAGCCGCTATTTACGATTTCTGCCGGCTGCAGACCCTCCCGCCCTGCCCAGGGGCTAATTTTGCCAAGTAACCTTTGAAGTGCTCAAAGCGATTGCCTTCCCTGACCATGCAGCTCTTCAGAAACAGGCACGCTGCTGAGCCAAGTGAACGAGTCCAAAGGGTGAATTCCTGGAGAAGTCAGGAATTACTAGCAGGAGGAACCAAAGGACTGTAAAAAGGGGTACCAGGAGCTGAGCAAAACCTCTGGGGTGGTGGCAGAGTTGTCCAAATAAGGAAGAAAGGGGAAAAAAAGGCATGTGAAGATGAGGAAAGGACAAGATGAAAAGGAAGTGTTAAAATAAACATGCAGGGTCAATGAAGGACGCTAAACTACAGCACAGGCTCTCACCCCGCCAGCCCCTTCTGCAGCAAATAAAATGCCTTACTGTGTGTCTTAAAACTGATGGCCACAGGGAACGGCTTAGTTTTACATGTAGGCAACCACTGTCCCTCACAGCTGAGACTTCGCTGTCCCTTCAGACAGAAATATTTGCTTTAAATCAATGAGAGGGAAAAAAAGTTACTGTAACCTTAGTGTTTCTGAAGACATTAAATCCTGGAACACCAACAGAAAAAGCCAGGAGCAGAACTTCTGTGTTCACTGCTTACACTGGCTCAAAACGGTCCTGACTTGAGTAAGTAACAGCCAGCTTTGCCTGCTGTCAGTGTAACTGCAGATACCCGTATGAGAGTGATTTGTCCCGTGAGCGATCGATACATTGACCACTGCAACGAGGAACACATAATGAAGTTCCTCGTTTTAAGAGGCATCAGGCTGGTATCTCTGTCGTTGCATCCTATGTGAAGACAGACCATTTTTCAGGACTTGCCTGCAAATCTCTATAAATCTGAAAGCTTTCAATGAAAAACCATTGTCTATTCAGAAAATATTTGCCTCCAAAATACTAATAACAAGTAAATAAAATGTACAGCAGAATTGCCCAAGTGGAATTCAATAGACTGGCAGATCAGTCACATTTCCAACATGCTGTCTGATAAAAATCTCCTCCAGACATTTTACTGATGTCCCAGTTATTCATCTTAAATATATCGGTGCATCTCTATTAAAAAAAAGTGTGTTTTCTACAGATTCTTACTGGCTCGCACCTTGTCGCTAGCAGTACAGCTACCGCTTTCTATTTTGTTCCTCAGCTTAAAGTAATTTGCAATTCTGAAGTGAGAAGTTAAGGCGTTTCAGACTGGGAAGGGGAGCAGAGAGCCACACGGCGTGTCACCTGCCAGAGACGGAGAGCTGCTGGTAGCCAGCAGCTGCTGTCAAGATAGGAAATGCAATAAAGCACCTGCTCTGCAATCCTACAAAGCGAACCTGTTCCTGGTAAGAAAGCGATTCGGCACCACGGCTACAAATAAATGTACGATGAACTGTTTATCTCATCCTGCCTTCGCTCTGGAGATTCCAGCGGCCACCTCTGTCACTGGTGGAAGTCGATGTCAATTAGCAAGGGAGACAGCTTGGGTGTCTCTCACGTCTGGGCTACCCAGGAGGTAAGCAAAACAGCAATTACATCACCTGAGAGGGTAATTACATCAACTGGAAAAGCAGAACGCCAGCGCGAGGACTGCACAAATGAAGCAGCAAATTGTCTGAGCACTGAAATGTCATACCCTGCCCTGCCGAGTCAGGGACAAGTTTGATCCTGCCTCACCGATGAAGACAAAAACAGCAAGATTAACAAAACACCGGGGGAATAAATAAATAAAAAGCTTGGTAAACTTCCTGCCGCAGCTATGCAAATAGCCACGGAGTAGGAAAACAAGCATTCCAGAGGCCTAGAAAAGTAACGCTTTTTTACACGGTGCCACAACAACAGTGACTTTAGAGAAGAATGGACTACAAAAATAAAAACTCTTTGATCCAATTTTAACCAGTATAACGTTATCCAAAATCATCTGGCCAGGAACTCCTTCTGCCAGGGATCCTGTGGCTGCCTAGTCAAGATGTGTTCGCAGCCTCTCTGTTTTCCAAAGAGCGTTTAAAAAAGACTTTAAAAAGCCTGAAACCTGCAATTAAGTATTAACTAGCATCACCAAAGCACTGGGCACTCTTGTAGACGCTGCTGAGGAAACTCAGAGTAGATGGGAATGTGATGACTCCCCTCGTCTTTCGGATTAGGGTTAAGAAAACACAAGAACAGATTTCCACTCACATGGTTTTGTGTTTCCTTCAGTGACCATGTACGGAGAAGAGTCTCGAGGTATGGATTTCCTTCACGTCATTATGCACTTCTCTCCTTGTCCTTCCCTTTTCATTTTCTCACCCAGCCTGCTATTTCACTGGGACAGCTGGATTTCTCAAGCACACCCTCCCTGTCACAACCCCTCACGTCCAGACGCTTGCACGTACCCCAAGCACAGACAGGAGGCCATATGAAACTACTGGAAAACAACCAAAACGTGATTTTAAATCCTCGTTTCCCAGAAATATATTAGTTTCCCTATATATAGCCACAGCACAAGGGAGAGTCCCACGTCAAAGAAAACCAAGCGTGTAGATCTCTACAAACCCCTGTGGTTCCCCTCCACACACACACACTGGCACCAGAAGGAATACCCCGCGTTGCGATGTGCCGCACAACCCCTTCGCTAAAGCCCCTGAGGCTGTTTAGGGTTTGTCCGACTTGAGTAAGGCAGCACACGTAACCCTTATTTATGCGCCCACAGTACCTTAGAAGCATCTTTTAAAGACAGACAGACAGAAGTTCACCGGTTTTGGAGGAGACAAGTGGTGCTCCCATCTGCAGCTCTCATTAGCATCTTCCCACAGGTGAGAAGGAAAGCAGGGTCACCACAGGGTAACAGCTTCCCAACCCCAGAAACATGAAATGAAAACACCGCATCTCCGGAATAAACTGTAAGAAACTGTTTCATAATGCTGGACTTTTAAGGATATTTTGTCTAACGGGTGTTAGAAGACAAAAGCAATACCACATAAAGGAAACCTGTGGAGAGATCACGTCTGCCCCAGACAAATCAGTCTTGTAACTTTCCATGCACTGTAACTAAACTTGCGAGGGAAATTGCCTTACTAATACACAGCCAAGATTTCCTGACATAAGCCAAAGTTCAGTATTTTCTCCCCCCAGCCTACTGCTCTCCAAGTGGATTTCCAGTGCTTGGATTCCAGGCGTTCTCGTTACGAGATGGCAGGCTGACCGTACAGTTACTGTCATTAGCAATGAGTGACATCAGTGAACAATTTCCTGCTCAGTTCAGGTTCTGCTTTGTTTTCCCTGAGCCTCTCACTCTAAGCTTCTGACGCCTGCCCTTACCACCTTGAAACTAATTTACATTTTGATACTGAAAGGCAAACATTTCTCTAGTCAAAGTAGAATGTATACTTGATTGGATTAAGCAATGAAAAAATATGTGCCGGAACGATTATTGACCACTTTTATTCCGGAAAACTCTCTTGCAGGAGAGATGGAGAAGCAGAGATCCATGTATTACTTTGTCCAACTGGTCACCAAGCCCTTCGTGCTGACTTTCAGAATGCCAGACAAACTGTTACTACCAGTTTTTTTTTGTTTTTTTTTTTTAAATCCTCCATCACATGCCAGCAAATTTTATGCAACTGAGCAAAGTTAGCCAAGCAGAAAGTTCTTTCAGCAAGCAACTGTGTTAATTCGGCAAGCAACTGTGCTCACTAAACAAAGCGGTGAAGAAAATCTGAACGCAGTGGAAGTCTGGATCCAAAAGGAGCGAGAAAAGGACCAGAAGCTCATTCGATCTGCTTAACTGGCTGTCATTTATCCCACCAGTGAGCACTCCAGACAGCCTCCTGAACGTGTGACTGCAAAGCGTGCTGACAACCTCACAGGACGCTGGAAGCACTTCCCTACCCCAGCATCGCGCAGCAAAGAGGAACGGCTGGCTCTAACCCCGCCACGACGACGTCTAACGAGATAAAACAATTACTGCAACTGCAACACACGGCCTTGAGGACAAGATGCCTCATATGTCCAGCCACACCACCACGCCTCGATCCAAGTCTGGGCCTGTTTTGGAGGGGGTTTCACCAGGGCTTCTTCAGGAACTCTGACTGTGCCCGGATGATACGGGTCACGTCTGGTCCTGACAGCCACCTCCCAGCACAGGAAAGCGGCGTTGACACCGGCCAGGCCGCGGGCTTCTCTGCAGTGTGCACCCCCAGGGAGGAATTGCCAAAGGTGAACAAAATCGGAATAGGAGCTTATGCTTACTTTTCAGCCTTCCCCTCCCAAATACAGACCTGGAATTTACATGGTATGCAAATCATATTTTGTAATAGACGACCTGTATACTGTATGCCTGCAACAGTATTTGTTGTATTTGTACAAAACGTATTTGCAATACGTTTTAGCCTTACCATTTATATTACTTATTTATGGCACTTGGGCTGCCCTCTTAGAATTGGCTCATTTCCACCCAGAACAGACCGGAGGAGACAGTTTTTGTTCTCCCACAGATACCATTCAGACACGACCGATCTGTTCCACAATCGTCATGAGGGTTTTTTTCATTTTTTTGAACTGTGCAGAGAGAAATTAACAGTTTCAAATACCCAAAGGAATACTATGTTAAACATATTTAACACTTGGAGGCTTTCACCAGGCAATCCGGACTTCACAAGAAGTGGATTTCCTTGAAAACAGACTACTTACAATGCAGTTAGAGGAAAACGTTCTGAAATTCATGTGTCAGCATCTAAATACATGAAACACAAAGCGTAACTCATCTCAGCTTCTCTTTAAAATAAGGGTGGACTTTTTTCTCTTTTTTGTTTTTTTTTTTTTTGGTGTGTGTGTAGGGGGTATTATGTTTGCTTTAATCCACGTAGACCTTTTGATGAGAAAGACAGCTGGCACCATCTGCTCCAGGACTGCATGAAAGCTAAAGCTTCTACTTACATGTGAGGGCTGAGCTCATAAAAGTTTCGGTTTCTGTATTCTTCAACTTTCTCCGGAGTATAAATGGGTAGAGGTCGGTAGGGGTTTATTGATATCACCACACTGCCAATGTACGTCTGTTGAAAGAAAAAAAAAATGCACAAAAATCATTGTGGGCTTTTCTTTTATACATCATTCTCCTATTTACTACTTATGCAGAAAGAGCAATGACAAAAAAGCCCAGTTGTAACAATGAGTAAATACGTACACGTGTTCTGAAATGCTTTGCAGATCTCCTCGCCAAGCGATGTCGCTAACCCCGTCGCTAATTCTGCAGAACGGAATGACTCCCAAGAACATTTTTAAAACAGACTCCAATCACACAAGTACTTCTCTGACTAATCCAGTTGGGGAGGGAAAGGGAAAAGGACAGAGACGTTCACAAAGGAACATGCAAACGTGGCACGAGCTTCGCTGCAGCCCTCGCGCCCTCATAGAGAATGGCGCAGAAGTGATGCTAGAGTTTGAGCGTGGAAAGAAAAATGATGCTTCACGGGAGCAGGTGCTACACAAACTTCCCGTTACCCATGGAAAACAGCATGGGTAATGCACTGGTTTTCCTCAGCACCAAGCTGAACGAAGAAGGCCATCCTACAGCAGCTTACCGGGCACAGCCAACCCGCCTCTGCAGCTCTCCGTACCTGCCTTCAGCTGCAAGAGCCGCGACCAAATCCACCCGCCTGGCAAGAAGTGCCACCGTCCCTCCACGCCCCGCCTGCAGGGACCTCTCAAACACAAAGTCAGACCCAAGCACTTGGTGTCTCTTTCCACAGCCACGAAATGAATAAAAACACCTGGGAAAATGTTTTTTTTCAGTAAGCGGGGGCTCCCCTGAGGTGTAATGGCTACACTCCAAAGCCCCAGCTTCCCGTTAGTGGGGTTACAACTGCTAGTAAATGCTGAAGAAAACCCAGTGATGTTTACATCGATCTATGAGTTTAAACGGCTCCTTCCCCGTGACACCTTAGCACCTCACCATCACTACTTGGACTTATACCCCACAGTTTTTCGTAGAGGGAAGTGCCATCATAAGCATTTTCTAAATGGGAACAGAGGTGCAAGGAGCCCGAGTTATTCCCCAGCGGCTTCGGCAGAGCACAGGACGAACCAGAAGCTGCTGCCGCTGACACCTCCTCGTGCAACTGCCGCTGCGACGACACACATCGCCCCGCTCACGGGGCTCTCGTCTCCCCATTCCCAAACAACACGTGCTTTTCCCCTCTCCTCTGGAACTGGCCAGCAAGCCTTTGCTAAACATCCCCCCGACGCAGCCGAGCTAGAGCAGCCCACGAGCCCTGGGAACAGGCTGGCTTCATCGAGAGCCCGTGGAAAATGCAGCCGGGCCGCGGCGCGGGAGAGGGACAGCCGACAACAACCCGCCCGTCGGGGGGGGGGCCCCAAAGGCTACCGAGGCAACTGGAAAACAGATCTGTGCCTCGCTAAATTTGCAGATTTTGGCTCCTTTCCAATACGCAGTCGCGTGTACGTTACACACGTCTTCTTCAAATGCGAAGTTGTTCTAGCTTGGTGGTCGTGCTCCCCTCGACACGGAAAGTGTTTTCCGTTTGTGCCTCTCTCTTGCACCAAAGCATAAGAAAACCCAAAACTTCGCTTTCCGTAGCCAGTCTTTGCTCTGGTCTCTCTACAGCTCCGCCACTTTGCAAGCCTACCGATTCTTGGCAAGAATAAGCAGCTTTCTAGGTTTCACAAGTGCACGGACACCCTCATCAGGGCTCCTTCCTGCTAACACATTACTGTGTTAACTCATTTCCTCATAAATCTTAAGAATTTCTGAATTCAGCCCATTGTGAACCGTGTGTTGGAAAGTACCAGGCGAAGACAGAGACGGGCCAGGTCTTGAAGTCTGTATTTAGAAAGAGGAATTCTCTGCGACTCGAAGACCTGCCCTTTCCAGCTATCCCGCTCCCAAAAATGCCTGAAGTTTAATTGCTAAGTTCCTTGAAGCGCCCTGAAATGCCAAGGCAAAGAAAGATGGGCAAAAGCAAAAAGCTTGATTTTTAATTTTGAATGCAGGCATTCAAATGAGATTTATTTAGAAGCATCCCTTCATAGCTAAGTACTGCCTAGACAATGTATTTTGGGAGTTCAAGTCAGCTGTTTATTGTCAGACACGCACAAACACGGAGCACTTCCTAAAATACCAATATTTCAAAAGGTCAAATGACTACACAGAAACCAAGCCGTGCACATGCCCGTTTTAAACACCAACCCAAAACACGCCAAGAAATTGCTGCTCTTGCTGCAAAGTTGCTTATGAGAACTGCCACACTCCCTCTTCTCCAAATGCCGCTACCTCGCGAGCGATACCTAACAGCTCCTTGCTAGCGGTGGTCTGTGAGATTCCACAGGGCTGGGATGAACAGATCCAGAAAAGAGCTTTCCCACGTAACATCTGCCTTCCCACCAGACCTCTACGATAAACAAACAAAATAAATGGCTCAAACCCTTGAGCGAGCAACAAGCTCAGAAACATTCCAGCGCTGGAAGAGGAGAAGGCCAAGGAGTAGCAGGAGACCGTGGACCGGCTCCCCAGGGACCGCAGAGAGCCTTTATTTTCCCTGTTTAAGGAAAAAGCAAACCCCCAGAGGAACAGCCTCATGATGAAAGCACCAAGCACAGTCAGGAAATTTGATTTCTCTCTTGGCTTTGCCATGGTTTTGTTATGCGAGTTTGGACAAGACCCGCTGTCTCCTCAGGTTTTGCTAACGAGAGGCTCCTGATTGCGCTCCTGCCTCTAAGTTCCTCCTTTATTGCAGCAAGCCACAAAGGCAAATTCTGCCTCCTCGGCGCGTTTGTCCCGATCCTGGAACAAAAGGACTCTCACTCGTACGTTATCAGGGGACCAGCCGCGTAGCACGGTAACGTGGCCGGGTGCTCACGCGGCAGCTGCGGAAAAGAGCAGTCAAATTTCCGTCAGGTCGAACGGCAGCACGTCCCGCCTCCTCCACCAAAGCGACACAGCCAGCTCACCCCTGTGAAACCAAGGGCTTAAGGCCCTGAGCAGAAGGAAACTTTAAATCCCAATCCAGCGGGAAAAGGAGGCGATGTTTGCCACGTTGAGCCTCCGTCCTGTCGAAGACGCAATTTCTCAGACCCTTTGATGCCTAATTCTTCCCTCTAGGAGAGGAAGCAAACCTAACGTGCTGCCTGGGGCAAGGTGTTACCGCTACTTCAAGCTTGTCTGCGCCTTTGTGGCCCCGCAGCTGGAAGACTAGGCGGAAAAGAGTCCTGAGAGAGCAAGACTGCAGGAGGCTCCCCCTGGCACTCAGTGGAAAGCTGTAGAACAGGAGCTGCAGGGCCGGGGCTGTCCTACCAGCCTATCTGTGACAGCTTTTCTGGACCTGTGGCATTCTACACAAACTTAAAAATCATTGTGTGTCTGCACTGACGTGCTACAAACCTTCCGGAAGCATACATTTGGCAGCTCTGGTCGAAACAAACGCCCTGCTTCTTGCCTCCTTGGTAGCCTGCAACAGTCCAGAAAAGTAACTGCTGCAAAAAGGTCTCCTGCTGTAAAATGCCCGACTGGGACAGGGCCCTGCGAGCATGTTAAAAGCGTGCTAAATTCCCAACAAGGCTGCTCCATTTATTTGCGTATCTTTTTAAATGCTGCAGCACAGAAACAGAAAACAAATTCTAGTCAAATAAGATACGGGTAATTCATTTTATGCAGACCGACTTTAATAGCCCAGCCACACACGCTGCCCGTTCCTTCAGTGCAGATTAGGCTCAAAAGCACCGGGTGGCTGTAATTTTGATCGGTTTCAGATCACTAAAACTATTCACTGAAATTAAAAGACATTAAAGTAAGATCAAAGAGAAGCACGACTAGGTTTTTTGGAAGGAATCCAGAAGTAACACTTGGGCAGCACTGATTTTATATATATATATGTGTGTGTGTGTGTGTGACATCAGCAAGACTGTATTTCTAATATACTCATTTTAATTTCCATTTTGCCTGAACGGTTGTGGTTCTGGATTTTGCCAACTCACGAGCACGTGTGCTGCAGCACGCTCAGAACAGCTGAGGCCAAGGAGACGGCAGACGCAGAGGCAGCCTGTACTTACACCTTCCCAGCTTTCTGAACCATCTCCAACGCGGACCGAACCTGTCAAATTTAACGCTGCAACGCTGCTCCGTAATGAAGCTCCTCATTTTAATAAATATTAGCAGCTAGATCAGTACCATCTCAAAACATCATCTGTTATTTGAACAATCGTGACGCGTGCTCAAATTTGTTTTTTTTTGCTGTGGTTGGCCACAAAAAGAAGTAGTAGATAAACGCACTCTGCTTTCGGACCCGTGCGTTTTTCAGGTCTGGAACACCTGCAAAGCTGAGAGAGACTAAGTTTGAAAAGGAGGAGGAAAACAGGACCCAGAAGACCAAGAGCAAAAACGCCTCAGAAGCTTGTTTCTGGGACTTGGACCGCGGTAGCACAACGTAGGTGTTTTTACCGTTTGGTGGAGAGGGATGGGCTGGGTACTTGAACAACGCATAAACAAGCTACGATTTCATCCTACAGTTTCCATCCAGGGGTTTTCCGGCACTACTTAATAAACCTCCACCTGCGATCCAAGCCCCGCAGCTGCACCCTGCACTGAGCCGGGGCTGGGCAGCGCTCCTCGTGCCCGCCGGGAGCCTTGGTCCGTGCTGCCCACGGCACTCCCGGGGGAGCAAGGCTACGCCGTCTTCGGTGAGCGGGGCCGTGAGTAGAACCTGGGGGCACCTTCTGCAAGCACGGCCCCGGGATCTCACAGAGCAACAATCAAGTGGAAAGACCAGAGCTAGTAACATTTTACCTCCTTGAGCGGGAGCTGCTGGGAGGTTTTCCTAGAAAAAGCAAAAGAAAGTTCTGTGCTTTGAGTCCTCAAATGAGCATTTCCTGGCAAACACAGCACCTCTCCGAAGCTCCTGATCGGCTCTGAAGTGGCTGCACTCATCGGTGAGATGTTCCCGATAAGGAAGCCGGTTTCCACCCCCCTCACTCAAAGAGAAGCCAATGCCAAAAATGTACTTTTCCAAAGTCCAGTCTGTGGTAAAAACTGAAGATACAAAGCAGACTGCCACTCTGAGTTTTACTCACTCTCCATAGAGAGGGGAAATCTCTTAACATCTCCTTCTCTTTGATACTCCTGAATGCTTCTCACTCTTCTTTGGATGGAGTCATTTCTAATTATGTATAAGTGAAGAAGTGGAATACTGGATTTCTGAACAAACACAGCTCATATCTCCCACGATGACTAAAGCAAGGCTGGAGACCACCCTCCCTCTGGACGTTGCATTTGAGCCCCAGGAACACACTGGGCAAAGTCTGTACGTTGGAACAGAGAAGAAAAGGAAAACAGCCCTGGTAGGATGCCATATGCATTGCATGCATTTATTAACCACGATTGGCAACGTCAACCCAAGACACAAAGCTCAGACGGGTTCCACAGAGGCAGAATTGCCCAACTATATCCCACAGCAAACAGTCATGACGCGGGCAACCTGTGTCAAAAAGGAGAGCCAACTGCTACGATACCCCGCTGCGGGCTTGATGCTGCAAGTCCCAGCGCAAACGGCAGCCCCAACAAGCTGCGGGCAGCCTGCAGCCAGCCCTTCACCGCTCCGCAGTCAGATTTAGAGCCCTGAAGGAACGGCGGAGCCTCTCCCGGAGAAGGGCACAGGAGCACGACAAGTTGCAGCAAGTACTTCAGGAGGACGCACGTGCAGAGATTATCGGGTTTCTAAGTTTCTGGAGGGCACAGACTTTCCTCTGCCGATCGCTGAATCTCACTGCCGAGCTCGCGATCGTCATGACGGGCTCTAATGTTGTTTTGTTAATAATGAGGCAGATTAATCACCCCAACCATCCACCCCTCTGACTGCATTCGGGTGCTTGTATGGCAACAAGCAGAGCTCCTGCGCAGGATGCAATTACAGGTGGCATCTGGAAAGGAGGTGACGGAGAAGTCAGCCCAAAGCAGACTTGAGAAACTTAAGGAAAGCATTTAAATACCCCGGCACATCCACGTTTGCTAACTTTGGGGAAGATAAAGACTTGTTTTCATAAGCAAACAGCAACTGGAGATTGGATAGAGGCTGTGCCAAGAAACCTCCCCTCTCAACATGCACAAGAAACAATAGCAGAAAACATTAAAGAGAGGACTCGGTCCAAAATATCCCATTCTTTCTGTATGAATAAAAAGGGGGCAGACACTGTATTTTTACAGTACTTGGACATTTTTGCCGCTATTGGCCGATCTTTCATTAATCTTCCTTTTGTGTTCCGTATAACATGCGCTGAAATCACCAAGAAATGCCCCAGAAGTCTTTGTCACCTCAGTGAAGGAACACACGGCGAGCTGGGGGCAGAGCCAGCTCTGTGGCAGTTGCAGGGGCCCTATGGGAGGCATCTCCCACACCAGCCTCTCTCTTTTTTCAAAGTGCCACATCAAAGAGACAAGGAGTGTATAGGGAAGAAGACCTCTGTGCGCAGCCCACAACATCCACGTTACTTTCTGTGATCCTTCCTGATGTTTTCTTCCTTCTTCATGAAGCCAGCACACACAGCCCTCAAATAAACGCCTCCACGGCCACGCTCGGCATCGCGGGCGCCGTACAAAAAGGAAAGGAAACGAGGCGATGCCTTGAGATGAGCAACCTTCCTCCCACACGGTACCTCAAGGTTAAAAGCAACCAACCTGCTGGCTGCAAGCATCTTCACTCCAGGAGGGCCGTCGAGTCGGTTTTACCGGGGTGGGCTGATGCGAAGGGCCAAGAGGATTTCTGATGTGACAACAAGCAAAGCGAGATTCACAGGGAGGCAGAATACTTCTTATTAGACTGCGAGATGTCGCTGGAAAAGACGTGCCTGAGGCACACACATCCTTCTGCGCATCTGAAGCGGCAGGCTTCAAGGCCCTCGCCTGTGGCAGCTGCAACAATATTATTGCTGCGAGCCTGCATCTTCCCTCCTGAGGGAAACTGCGGAGGCACCGCTGGGAAAATTGTTTAATCCGGCAGAGGCGTCCCCTGAGGGAGGAAGAGAAAGAGATCTGAGGAAGCTCGGGTCCCCTGGGCTACCAGCGGGGAACAGCAAGTGCACCAGCGAAGACAGCTGGGCTGAAAGCTGCTGTGTGCTCTATTAGACGCTCCTCAGCTCTAAGAAGGTTTCTTCACGAAGAGGTTGATCAGGAACTGGCTGGCTCTTGGGAAAGGGCCAGCACACAGCACGCAGGAGCACTCAGCTCTCACCTCCAGCACCCAGCCCTACCCCAGTGCTGCACTGCTCAGCTCCAGCCCCGGACTCTTCAGGTGTCCCTTTCCCCACGCAAACACCACCACCGCATCTGCATGAGCCCTTCAAAACCAACCAAGGACTCCATCCAGCCTCACAAACAACCTGGAAAGACCGACAGGATTACGCTGGTATGATCCAGAAAGTAATGAAATTGAGAACAAAACCGAATTTCAACCAGCATGTTGCAGGTAAAATTCACCCAGCCAGCTGCATTTGATGTAACCCACTACCACAAAACCCTGAAGAACAGGGTTTTGTGGTAACTCCACACCAGTGGAGTTACACGGAGGGATGATCACACCAGGCCAATTCAGATCGAGGCAACGGGTCTCAGTCAGGTGTTTGTCTTCCACCCTCTTCTTTCAAATGTAGTGGCTGGAAGATCTGATAGGGGTGCAGCAGAACAAAGCCGCTGTGCTTGACAGCGATTCAGTAAACTCCCAAACACTGTAAGGTAGCTAAAAAAAGGAGCGAGGAAGTAACAGACAGTCGAGTAAAGCCAAATCAGAAACAAAAAGGCTCCCCCCAAAATATCCAAACAGTAGAGATCACCAGGAAGCACCTCAGCCGGCAGCACAGGCACGCCACAAGCCAAGCCACCAGCAGGCAGTCACAAGGATGCTACCTCAAGCAGCTAACACTGAGTTATTGTACTGGAATGCCAAATATTTAATAGCTCGGTGATAAAACAACATGTGTTCAGTACCAGAAGGCTGCTCTTGCCCAAAGCAGCCCACAAACTCCATGTGCAGAAAATACAAATTAAACGCTGACATCAGAGAAAAATTCTGTTTTGTTAAGAGAGCGAAAAGCAAACAAACATTTTGTTGTCATGAACAAAACGTTGACCTCGGCAGCTCTGGGAAGACTTCAAGAAACAACACAACTGCAGGGAAAAATGTGCAGGGCAGCAGAATAGAGCGAGCGCTGGCCTCTGAAGGCTGCCTCCCATGCGCCCACGCAGCACCGCTCCCCTCCAGACTGCTCACGCCTCCCTTGCCGCTTACCCGATCCCCCGAGCCTTCAGGTAATGGACGTGATGCTTTTTCTGTCCGCTCACCGCGTGGCCCACGAGTCACGTTTCACTTGGCGTCAAGGAAACTCACGCAGGCTTTTGTTACCGGTACTTTCAGAACTGAACTTTGGCGAGAAAGTGATTTTCTCAACGAAAAGTTTAAGAGTTGCAAAAATAATACCATAAACTATTACAGCTTTTTAATGGGATTTTTCTTGGTCAGACGTACCCCAAGCATTTCCAGACGTGATGAAACTCCAAGATTCCCATTCCCAATTAACGCACGCGTTACCCCGAAGCCACTCGGCGTGAGATTACTGCCAAATCCGACGGTCCTTAGGAGGGTGACTGGCCCTGCTCCAGCCCCACCAGCCTCCGTACTTATTTTTACAGGCACAGCTTCCAGCTTCACGCTCTGCATTGCAACCTAACACCCAAGCCCATTAAATTTTCTATCACACGCATAAAAACGAACAACGGGCAATCAAGCTGTAGTCTGTCCTCTGACTGGTAGGAATACACGTTTCCAACCTCCCCCCCTCCCCTGGCACCATGGCACATGAGCACTTTGAAACGCTGGCTCTTAGAGCTTATCCCCAGACGTGTCCCTCGGTACTGACATCCAAAGAGGAAGCAGTCAGTCTGTACAGCCTGGTGGCCTGGGAAAGCATTTCAAACACAGTCAGGGGAGAGAGGCGCGGTTCTACCTCTCCGTTCCTCAAATCTGGGACCCGTCTGCCTACTGGTTTAGGAGGTGCTATTTTTCACGCATTGCATCCTGCATCAGACCCATCCCAGAAACGGAACCTCAGCTGATTTTTCCTGAAGGGCTTACAAACAGTCGTGCCCAGGATGGTGAGAGGACCACCAGGGACTCAGGTGTACGCTGGATGCTCTTGCAAGGGAACTTCTTGAGGAGAAGACCTGGCATTTCAAACAGAGGAATGGAGCTGGCGCTGGGATTTCCATCGCTGAACGTTCAGCATCAAACATAACTACTGTGAAAGAGACTAGAAATGACAAAATTCTTCTTTTTTTTTTTTTTTTATTGGAGCCTATTTATTTTGTCATCTTTGGCTACGAGGGAGATTTGACACCGTTCATTGAAGGCTTGGCCTGACACGCATCTCCCCGCGGGGGCTGGGTGACACGATTATGCAATGTCTGGCCAACTTCTCAGCATTTTCAAAACCGTCCACGTTACAGGTCTCATGCCTCACAACAAGCCCCTTTGAAGGTCATAACTGCAAGTCCGTCTTAAAACTAACATACACAGCACAGACACAGCTGTCAGTCTACAGAGAGCTGCTTAAAACCTGATGTTGAAGGAGCTGTGGTCAACTGCTGTAGAAGCATTTCAGTCCGTTCATATGGCTTTAGTTTGACTTACATTTTTGCATGGAGGCAGGATTTCTGGTAATGCCTACAACTGGGCGCCGACACACAGGCTGAGTTTAAAGCCCAACCTGAGCCACAGGAGGCTAAAACCGACTCCTACAGCCCTTGAAGGGATCCTGAGGGATCAACTTCTGTAGCTTGTTAGAGCCGCAGAAATCTGCGGTCTTTGTTAAGCACCAGCAGCAGCTCTTTAACGGCCCAATGCAGTTTCTCCAGGACATCATGCAAACCACGGATTTTACATGGTAAAGCAAACATTACTTCCAGATGTAACAAAGGCTTCACTGTGCTCGTCTAAGCCCCAAAACCAGAAATGCAAAGTGTGCTTTCCACGAGTGAGGCTTCGGAAGAAGAAAAGTGGGTGGCGGCAAGGGACAGGGAGAGAAGAGTTTGTGCGTGAGAATTAAGGCATGATGGCTGCAGCGAGCACCCTTCCAACTGTTCCCTACTTTAGCAAACTTTTGGAACAGTAACAGTGGAATGAAGTTTGCAGGGCAGCAGAATTCAGCTGACATGAAAAGGAGACATCCCTTGGGTGATTTGGTAATTAAAACCCTGCAGCATCACCAACTCAGTAACCTGTCGACTTGGTAACAGCAGGCAGCAGGGACTGAAACAGCGATTATTTCCGCCCCTGATGCACAAAACATTTTAATACTTGCAAAGATCTCCTGCATTTTGACTTTACAGCGTGGATTCACAAACAGTGCTTGTAAGACCATTAAAAAAAAATATCACATGATCAAACAAAACCAGAGATAAAAAGGGCAAAAGCTATTGCAGCAAACTACAACTACAAGGGAATGATTCAGCTACCAAAAAAAAAAATCCTTTGTTTTTGGCAGCAGTTCAAGCTTCTCAGCAGAGCATGTTTAAGTATCAGTCTTTCCCACCTGCAAGGCAAAGGATCCTACACTGCTAGAGAAAAGTGACACCTTGTATCACCTGCCAAAGCATGTAATACAGCTGATTACCCTGCACCTCAGTGCCAGGCTGGGCAGAATCAGAACCTGCAGGAAATACAGGCTGCAGTGTCACTGCCTCAAAGAGCCATGTGTCTGAACACGGTTCTCAGCTGGTATGTAGGAGGTGATACAAAAAATAAAACAGATTACCCATTTGTTGTTCAAACTGATTTCTTCCAAGAAAAAGCTACCCGGTCTAAATTCTATAAAAACATGCAGCTAAATACGTTGAATCCGTAGTAGTTTACAGAAGAAGTCTTGAGCAATCCACTCCCGTATGGCTTATGGCAATCCTGATTAAGGCTCTGCACGTCTAGGGTACCCTCACAGGACAGGTTGGTATCCTTAACGCTTGAGATGAAACTTTCAGGTATGACTGGGCAAGGCAGAAGTGCCAGCTTCAAGCTTTAGGCAAATACCTCCGTTTTCTTCTCTTCTCCTTTGTATTTGCTCAGGCTAAGGTGGAATGAAACGATTCAGTATCACCCGTTTTAGTGCAGGTATTAGGAATACAGAGTTAACCCTGAAACCGAGGTCAATTCCACAAGCCACCAACTGAATACAACCCTGAATCCCAGCAGAGGCAGCCACTGCAGCTGTTGGCTACGGAGGGCTTACCATGAGCAGCATGGAAGAGCAGCAAGAGAGGAGCCTGCTACCTACCGGCCTGTATCAGAGCCTAAGGGTTAGCAAAAGGGAACGGGCTATGTCTTCAGGGAACCAGAAGAAATTTAAGACACATTTTTTTTGGAAATACAACTCCCAGAGGTATCGTGGAGATTTCTTTAACCCGTTTTGAAAGGAATCTTTCTTTCCATAAACACAGGCCTTTCTGCTTTCTTCTCTAACAAGGTTTTTATGGATCCCAAGAGTCCTCGTCTTACTTTAATTTTCTCGTTAAATTAAATTGTTGGCCCAAACATGAACAACAATAAATGGAAGTGATACACGAGCACATACGCACAGCTGTATTTTGCCAAGCTAGTATCTGTAGAAAAGGGAACAGGCATGGTTGAGAAGGAAAATTACTCCGGAAGAAAGATGCAGCAGAGAATGAATGGCAGAGGTGCAAAAGCACAGACTGTAACAAAGTACTAACAAAAAGGGGTAGAGGAAGCAAACAAAAACAACACAGATCCTCCCCTACTCCAGTGGGAAAGGAAAAAAAGCATAATGAAACCATGAAGATCTGAATGCTTAGCAAGAAGGGAAAATATAGCCAACGCTGAAAATTAAAAGGGGGCAGGGTTATAATCAAATACAGAACACGTCTATTTGATTGTAACAAACTGCAGACAATTGCTTCCAGATCATGCTTTGACTTCTACATTGCAGCTTTACTCTTGAAAGACTTATCTTTCACTAGAGGTCTTGAAAAGCCTCTACAGATCAGTAAGTTCCTACACCCGCGGCCATGTAATAGACACAACGCCACGCACCTTTTAACACAAATAGCACAAAGGGAGATGAAGCAGGAAATGAAAGGCTTAACCAGAATCGCAATTTGTCTCATCATTCCCAGCCTGTGCTTCAGCTGCCGGTTTACAACCTCTCTCCTATTGATCATCATTCAAAGATTAACATGCCTGAAGATTTTGATTACTCCCACATACACCCAAGCTCATTGTTACCAGTTTAAAATCAAACCCTTCTAATGAACATATGTATTTTTTTTTGCATATCAAAGGCAACATTTAAGGTAGCCCAAGCGTATTCCAAGCATACATTGTTGTGCATCAGCCTGCTCCAGCAGGAGGGAAATGCCTTCCTTGGAAGCTGCTTCTTTGTAGCTGCTTCGCTCTCTCGCGAAAGTAGTATCAAAATCAATGTTACCACCAGTCTGCAACAGTGAAAATGGGAGGCCCACTGTGTGGTGCAATGGGAAAGAACAAAAAGGAAAAACATCCCAGATGGAAAAAGATCAAAAGCAAATAATGTGGTAGGTAAAGGCTGCAATATCCCTACTGCAACAGTCTACGTTCAGGTATTTGGTCTATGCGCATCCCTGTAGATACAGGTGGCTTTCAAGAACGGCAAGGCAGGTCCCGCGGGAAGTTCTCTGTTAGCGTATACTCACATATACTTCACTGTGGTCAAAGCGCTTTTTCAGATTATCGATGAACGAATCTTCGTTAAGTGGCTCTAAAAGAACCATATCTCCCACCCCTATCATGTCATCTAAAAGCGACGTCTTGACCTCCATTTTGGCCATTTTCTCCTGCAAAAAGAGAAAGGAAGAAAAAAAAAAAAAAAGAGAGCAAAGTTAGCTCAAAATTATTATAATTATTCGCAGGCATTAACCACTACTACTGCTTGAGATTCACAAGTAAAAACCCATCAAACGACACTTCTTTAAAACAGTTTTTCTCAGGAACATTCTAAGTCATTCTTTCCACCCAAGCAGTTCATGCAATCCCCAGACTTCTGGCTGTGACATTCGATAATGCCCGCCAGTCTGCAACACGTTACGTACGAAATCGCGTGAAACAGCGGTGAAGACCAGGGGGCACCGCATCCAGATTTGCTGGATGGCTTCAACGCAACGTGCAAGTACACACAAACTCGAGTTTACCAAAAGCAGCTGTAGTGCCTCAAATCAGGACATTGAGGAATCTAAGCCCTAATTGGAATTTCTTTCTCCCCCTTACCTGTGTTTCTCCAATCCAAACAACTTTTAAATGGAAACCAACCAAGCAAACTCACTCAGAGACAAAACCACACCGTTTTATCTGAATTCATGAACGCCACACTCTAAGACGCCTGTATTCCAGCACAGTGCTGCTCTCGGTTATCAAATTATTTAATTTTCCAACAGACTCAATCAAATCATGTATTTATTTGTCATTGTATTGCTTAAGAGAACATTGTAGCCCAGGAGCAACCATCCAGCTGGTGAGCGGAGACCGCATCGACGTAACTGGCGCGGCAAAAGGCAGAAGTGGGACTAAAAGAGCAGGCTGGGGTCAACCCGAGAAACCAACGCCGATCAAGTAATTCGGATGAAGTCATGGTGGGGCCAGAACTCAATACCAGTCTGATCCTCCCAGCTGCTTATCCTTCCGATCCAAACGTTAGAGCAGATTAACCGAGCCCTCTCCAGAGCTCCAGGCACACGGACGCTGCCGTCAGCCTCCACGGTGAGGCTCAGACACGAGCGTAGCAGCAGTGGCTGCCAGCAGACGTGGAAGCAGAGGTGGGGGAATGATTTTGCTGACAGCACAAGCCAAGAAGCGACTATTGCACAGCCGCACATCTACACAGCAAAGCACTCGACCAGCCAGCTGTAATCTCTTTGCAATTGAGTGCTACCAAGCTGTTCCCACTCCTGAGCTGCCACTGCTCATGAGTGAAGCCTTTTATCTCCTGCTTGTGTCCACAGCCAGTGCGTGACTGCGTGCCATTTGGTTTTTGAGCAGCGAGTGACATTTGAGGGACATCAGATCAAGACTTAAGTCACGTTTGATGTTTTTCCAAATTCAACGAAGAGAAGCACAGCTCCCCGGGCAGCTAAGGGAAGTGCTACAAGATCCCCAACCTGAACCAAGCCTGGGAATTATTAGAAATTCACATGGAAATGCAAAACCAGGGATGAACTATGGTAACCACCCAAAGCTGAGTCAACTCTGCTAAACAAACACGAGGGTATTTGTTTTAAACATAAACATTGGACAACGCTATTTCTTCATCTTTAGCGAAAAGGTCTTTGGTTCTTTAAAGTTCACCTCTGTGAAGCACCATGAAAATATTTTAAACACTCACAAAATCTTTCCAGAGGTATCGCTTCAATTGCTGCATCCCATTAAGAGACATTCGTTAAGCTACCAGTCTTGTGTCAATGACCTAATTACTTCCCAAACAGCAATTCACGTTCAAATGATTTTTGAAGACTGAAAAAAAGAAAATTCCTCCTCGAGTATGGAACTTATTAAATACTGGGTTTGTAGCCAAAAAGGAGAGAAAAAAAAAAATAACTAATATAAAAATCCTAATATGGGCAATTGCAACCTAAAATTTAGGTTCTGAATAGCATACCTCATCTAGCATTGTGAAATTACACACCACCTACCACACTTCATGCATCACTGCTTGGGAATTTCCAGACCCCGAGCAGCCAGAGCCATCAGGAACACTCTGGCATCCCCAGCCTCAGAGGCACGCATCGCACAAGAGGTGCACAAAGGCACCACGTCCACAACTAAAAGCTGAATCAGCAAGTTGCCTGCGTGTATTAATTCATCTATGTATTTTAAAAGTTACATTTTACGGTCAAATGATTATTTTCAGCTCTTTTTTTTCACAATAATTTAAAATCGTATGATGGTAGAAATTTCCACCAACTTGGATGCTAGGAAATATTACAAGCGGAGGTGCTGGAAAGCGGACAATATGCCCAGGCAGCTCGTTCAAAGCTGAATTCTCAACATCATTTGCAAAAGCTTAGCCTTTGCAAAACCTCCATTAAGTGCTAATCTCCAAATGCTAATTTTAAGAGTAGGTTTAACTCAAAAAGTCAGCACACTACACGGTTTAAAAAAACCAACTTGATATAATTGCAAGACAAAACTTCCGTCACAATTTTTGGTGGCACATCACTCAGCTCAGAAACTCGATCCAAATCCACGTGCAAGTATCTGGATTTGCCACACGCACACAGGGGTGTCTGGCAGCTGGAAATCTTCGCTCCTCGGTCCCGGTGAGCACGTTCAGCGCAGTTTGGAGAGCTGTACACACGCGTAAGCGGCTCCTATCTCTGCGTGTAGTCTGGCATCCTCCAGGAGGATGAACGTTCCTCAAGAACCATTTTCAAGAGCAAGGGCTCCGAGAGGATGGGACCAAAAGACGCAGCCAGCGGCTCGGGGACCGGTAATGATTAAAAGCCCAGCTGCGCTGGTTAGACACCAGCAGACAGGAAATTAGCTTAGAGGAAAGAGACAAAACGGGTTATGTCCTTTGAAACAGGGACACGGTTAATATCTCTCACGTGAGGGCTGCTGAATGGGAGATTTCGGGAGGGAGGGAAGTGAGGCTGTGTTTGAACTGTGCTGTAATTTCTACCTGGAAATTCAGCAGAAACAAACAAAAACCTACGTGGTACTCCCTCGACTTACCTAACGCATTGCTTTTATGACCATTTTGTTGATATGAAGCAAAACAGCAGTATTGGATAAAGATTACAGCCGCCAATTACCAACATTTTAATATAGCAACCAATTATCTCAGAAAAAAAGCAAAGTTTTTCTAACACTTAGAGCCCGCAAATCAGATTCTTCCTCAAACATTTCCTGAGCTCTCCCACGACTTGAGTTTTCTTCCAGATTTACCTTCCTTATCCCTAAAGCAAACACCGGCAGCTTTTCTTTTCTCTAGTCATTTGTCAAATCTCTTCCTCCTAGCACTGGGCTTACAACTAGACATTGACTCAATGAAGTGTGAGCACTTTCAACGCGTTTCCATCCTTGGAAATATATAATAATAAAAAAAAAAGGTTATTCAGCAATCCCTCGCATCTTGACCTATTTTATGGTGGACAACCAGGGAGCCTTCCTCTCCCTCGTGGCCCCAAATGAAAAATTACTCTGTTCCAGAGCCATAGCAGTCTCATCATCAGTCAACTTGACACGAGAACCAATGACAACTATAAATAGAGGAGGATACAGAGAACAGGCCAACGCTCCAAAAGCCTCGTTCTGCTACGGAGGAACTGAAGTCATACCACATGTCTGATTAAGCATTACGGATCTGCCCAGGTTTTTCCACATCACCCTCGTACGGTCAAACGGGAGCAGCCATCACCTGCATCCTGCAGCCATGCGGTGCTCAGCGCCCGGTCACATTTGCTGCACTGGTGCTGCCACCGGCAGCAGAGGTGGCTCGTGTGGTTTGCTTGTGGCACCACAGGCAGGAGTGGGAAACGAGAAACACAGCAACAGCAGTAAAAGTGCTCCTAAGAAGTAAAACGCATCTGCTGGCTCTCCATCTTTCCTTTCTTTTCCTTTGGCCAGTGCCCGAGTACCTCGTGAACTCGCTTCTGTTCCTCCCACCGAGCAGTGCCGCAGCCCCCCCTCAACACATCAGCATTTTCCAGGCTGAAAAAAATCCGAGTCCGGGGCTTTGAATCAGATAACGTGTGCACCAGGTCAAGCAAGGCCTGTTATTTGAAAGCCTTGTGCAACTCCTCTTTGCTTTCTGGAGGCACTGACCACTACTCATGCATACCGCGTTCCCCGAGCAGTTAACAGCAGATAGCTCCAACAAATTGCAGCGGTGAAGCGCAACACCCCGTGGGGTCTGTTTGTGTCCAGACCGCAGGAATGTTTGCATTGGGCATCGGCTCAATGGGAACGGCTCTTCAGCAGCGTCAGGTTACTGCGGAGGTGACTGCAATTCGGATAACAAAAGATGTGCCCCAAAGGATCCGGTAGGAGAAATGAGTGCTGAGCTGGCTCGTGCTGGAAGCGCCCCGCATCTCGCTGCAGCCTGTGCAGTTTGCAAGGAAGAAACCAGCCAGCAGACAGCTGCAATCCCGTGAAGCAACATCGTCCTGTGGCAGTTCAACGACCAAGGCTCAACTGCAGTTTAGAAGGACTGACAGCCGAACAGCGGCTTGAACTTTCCTCATGAGCACGGAGAGGCTTTGCTTGTTATTGCTGGGATTCTTCCGGGTTTGTTTGTGGTTTTTCACACCAGCTCGGTTACAGTCTCAATTAAACAGTAGTTAGCTGTTATTGGGATCGCCCCAAAGTGAGAGAGATGCCTCCTGCGTGCCTCCTCCGTAGCCTTGGTGAGCTCCTGCCACATACACGGTGCGCGGGACTCACCGCAACAGGGAAACAGCGGAGTTGTGCCCGCAGACACAGCCCCGGTGGGAAGCTGAGCCGGCTTGCTCACACCGTCACGCCAGCTTTTGGGAAAGACGTCCTGTTCCTGCAGCACTGCCGGGGCAGCCTTCCTCAGCACCTGCTGAAGTAGCAGTCTTAAAATAATCCCGAGAAGTTTGGAGTTCCATTTTAGCTCTGCAGACATTCCTTTACGTTTTGGATTATATATTGGCAGGTTTCAAAGACTATAGGTGTGCAGTAAGTAGCCTTTTCTGGCTACTCTGGAGCCTGGACCCCCCCACTCCTTTTTTTCCCTCCTTTAAATTCCTTCTGTTGTACAGCGAGAACACCTTTAGCGTTTTCTGCGCATCTGGAAATTAGGTCTTCACTACCAAAGCTGCTTTGCTGTCCAAAATGCTGGTCAAATTCCCCCTGACTTCAGCAGAAACAGGATCCACGGTGGTTTCTTGCATTTAGGCTTTTCTTAGTCATTGTCTAACCACACCGTCTCACAATCATTCCAGGCCCACCGCTACAGAATAAGGATAAAATATTCAGGAGCAAAGGGGAGTCTCTTTTTTCTGTTCATACCTGGCTATGATTTTCTTAAATCTTTTTCAAAACAAGGGGCAAAACGTGAACGCAAAACCAGAAGCTGTCGGAGCTTCCACCTTCTTCCCCTGAAGGCTGCATTTTGACTTGGCGGTATTCTTCACAGAAGCACATTTTTAACAGTAAGTTGCCAGCACAGGACATGAACACGTAGGGAAAACAGCCTCGTTCTTTAAAACTAGTTAATTAATTAATTAACTAGCTTTTAGTACTGGATGAGCAGGGGATGGCCTTTTGAGCTGATTGTTTTTCAAGCTACCGCTTGCCATTTGCTGCCTATTTTGGGGATACTGCCCAGTCCAAAGGTCAGGTTTGCATAGCTCTTGCAGAACAGGGGCGTGAAAAGCTGGGCAGCGCGTATTTATGGTGGGGGATTGTCTTTGTTTGCTGCATGTGATACGGCAGAAGCTTGTTACCACACCACAGCTTGCCTTCAGAAGATCCCCCCCCCCCCCAGCAGATCCTCACCAAGTACAATTTGGAAACAACCGGCTTCACAAAGTCCAAGCACTTCTTTCAATGAGGTTTCACTCCTCTGGGAGCAATCCAGCCATCACCGGCAATCTGCATCTTTCATTTCTGCCCATATTATTGCAGTGGTTTTTGCTTTCCTTTCGACTCGAGCTGCCGGGCACGGAGCAGGCTGCCGTGCGCTCCAGTGCACGCAGAAATCACACAGCACCGCTGCAGGCAGAAGAAATCTGCCCACGGTGGGGCACGCGGAGGAAGCACCAGCGTGCTGCGTTGGTACGAGATGCCTTAAGGCCAAGGGGTTAGAGCAGAGCACAGCGTCATCTTCTCAAACGCTCTGCAGCAAGGCTTCAGCTGGATGGTAGTGGTTTTCTGCAGGCCAGCCGAGTGCAAGAGAAAGGCCTCCAGGAAATCAGCCTCGGCTCGTCCCGTTTCTCCCAGGACCAGCTGCTAAGGGCACAGGACAGGGCGAGTTTTCGCCCTACAGCTCGCCACCGCCGTGCCTCCTGCACGTCGCTCCCTCTGCGGCAAAACACTGGGGTTTTTATGGAGAAGCAGTGGGGAAGGAGATCAAGGAACAGGAAGCAATACTTGCCCTACCCCGAGCTAAACAACAAGCACCTACTGAAGGGCAGATGAAGCTCGGATAAATTACAGGCACTGTCAGATGTGTTTGCTTGTCTCAGGTGTGGAACAACATCCACAGTTCGGTCATTTTCCATCCTGAGGTGGGGTTCATTAGTCCACCTGAAGCCAGGGCATAAAAGCCGTCAATTTTTAAGGTGAGCCATCACCAGCGATAGCCACGTACCTTAGTGCTCACTGAGAGGTAGCCGGGACAACGCGGGCTGCTCAGAAAGCTGCATTTGGAGTAATCACTCTGCCCCAGCCATCCCCGAGGTTAGAAGCTTTTTACTGAAGCTCACAGCGCGTTTTCCCTCACTGTGTTTCAGCAGGCACCACCGTCGGGCTGGCGCCTTTAGGGTGCCGAGAGCCCCGCTCACGGCGGGACACCTGCAAGCTCCCCCCGGGGCAGGAACCCGCGGCGGGCTACGAGGAGCTCCGGCTGCACCCTTGCGTGCCAGAAGATTTCCAGGGGTTTCTCCCGGAGCGAACTCAGTTTCAACACCGCCTCAGGCTCTTCGCTCACTCAAGGTAACCTCCAGAGTCCTTTGAACTCCCGCGGCCCGACAGCTGGTAGCTGAGCAGTGACGACGGCAGCTCGATCTGTTCTGCATGTTCGAGGCTGGTGCCAAACCCACTGTATGATACAGCTGTGACCGCCGTATGCTACAGCTTCTCCGGAGTGCAATTTTTCAGTCCTCTCACGTTTCATGAGACATAGTGCCTGCAATACGCCTGATTGCCAGTATTCACGGTCAGCTAACATCCACTTCTTGCTTGTCCCAGTGCTATCGGTGCTTTGTTTTGAAGTTTAAATGCGTTTTCTCTCTCCTTAATGTTTCCTTTCCTACGCCACAGGAAAATGTTTAGAGAGGACCTTCTCCCAGTCCTCGTTTTGAATAAAGCATACCCAGCATTTCGGCTTCTCCGTGCCCCGGCCCACCACAGCAGCCCTTTTCTGCTCACTCTCTTCTTCGAACCCATCTTGGCAGAACAGGGTTCACCAAGGACGCGGAGAAGATTCCCGGTACATCGTGGCAGCAGTATTTCTTCACCACGACCAGAAAGATTCCCTCCAAGGAACAGGGATTATTTTCCATTTCCTTTTCCTTCTCCAAAGCTTCCCCTTGACCAGCACTACTCCAATTTACCCTGTACGACAAAAGTCAGCTGCTCCAACGGGCACAGACCTACCGACACACAAAAGCCACTGCTCTCTTGCAGACGCAAGGCAAAATAGACTCCACACAGAAAATGCAAGCTTCCTATAAGAGAGCAGAAACATTTCAGAATGCAACTGCTCTGTACCTGGTCTTCCTCCATTGTCGCAACTCCTGCAGTTTAATTTTCCTGTTCCTAATTCTCAGTACCCTCGGCAGCACTTTAGGACATGCAGTGAAAACCACGGAAAGCTGCAGAAAAAGAAGCAGGGAAAGAAAAGCAAGAGAGCTTGCATACAGAGCATACTTGTGGGCCCAGGAAACTTGTACCACTGCTGACCAGGCTGTGGTCACAAACTTTTTTAAATTGCTTTCTGCTGACAGTAGGAAAAAACGAGTCTCTGCCTTCAGTGACTGTATTTGGAAAATAAAGAAACCTACAGCAAGTAATTCCAACAGCGAGCCACCGAACCGTCGGTTACTCAGCGTTTATTCCTCTTCCTTATCCCCTCTTCCTAAGCACTTTTTCCTGGTATCTTTACTTTTCACAGAGGAGATCTTTGTGACAGCAGACGTTCCTCTCCTGCGCTCCTGGGGACTCTGGTAGTTGCATTCCTTATGGCGGGCCTTCAGCCTGTTGGCAGAAATACCAAGTTTGCAGAAATACCTGCTTAGGCTTGACCGCTTGCAACACACAAACGGGAGCATTAGTCTGCACGCAGGGTTTCCCCTGGGTGGAAAGGTGCTGCTCTCGCTGCTGGGGCCCATTTCTCCTGCTGAACTGCCTGCACAAAACGCTTCCCACGAGGGCTTGCATCTGAGAAGGGGACTGGGCCCGTTGTCTTCAGCTGTGAAGCTCCATTTTGAAGCTTCACTCTCTCCCAGTGAAACGCAGGAGTTTATCAACAGGACTGAAATATACCAAGAAATGGACAGGAGTATGCCTGCCAATGCCACACGGAAAATCTCACAGTAACAAGGAGCTGAGAGAGAAAAGTGCTAACCCTGTCTGCATGCACTTAGCTCTTTACATGCAAAAAGACAACCTGGATGGGCCCAGCCCTGCACTCCGACGATACATTAGTCAAAAATGTCAGGTCTGCAGACGACTCCAAAGACCCTATTGTTACTTAAAATCAAGATAAGTAAAAATGCAAGATAAACAGCTTGGTTTTACAATAGGGTTCTTCAAACCCGGAGCAAAGCATCAAAACCAGCAGGACTGGCTGAAAATGGCCACGCCTGCCACAAAAGCACATTCCAGCTCTACTCAAAGAGGAGTCTGTCACAGGCCAGGCTGGTCCCTGAGGAGCAAGCCACGCATTTCCCTGCCCACCAGATACAGCACGGGACTGCAAACGCATGATAGGCACGATACACCAGTGGCTCCAGGATGTGCGCGCATGGATATGCACGTGCGAAAGCGCGTGGAAGTTTTGAGAACTTCGCCTTTCTCTTCCCTTACCACTCTCTCCCAAGATGGGGATAAAGTCCCAGAGCAAAACGGAGAGACCCTGGCCTCCGCAGTTGGTTCAGACGCTGAAGTCTGGAGTCATGCGAAGCAGAAGAGCAAAGCTTTTACAACCTACAAGCAAACCGGGACACAGCCGCCATGGGTGAACGTTTTGCGACCAATGCTCGGACCCACCAGGAAAAAGACTCACAAACTCGTGCGATTGTGGTACGCTCTGCAGCAGATATCGCACAGCACACAAAGAGCTGCAGCTCTTCCCAGTACCCCATCAACACAAAAGAAACCCCCTTTTTTTTTTTTCCTCACCCTAGGAACTGCAAAACAAATGAAAAATAATGCTATTTTTTACTGCTTCTTTATGACCAAGCACGCCTTGATGTTAGTTTATACATCAGAAATCAAGCTCTGGTTTCCCTCCTGGAGGATGTGAATGGTGAGGTTACATAAGGGTGTAATAGGAGCTGTTACTTCCTTTCCCAGTTGAAGAGAAAAAGCTGTGGATCAGGTTACAGACTCAAGGGCTGGTCATCACTGCTGCAGCCTTCCCAAATTTTGCTAATAAACCTCCAACAAACAAGAGAAGCTGCTTAGGTACCTCTTGTTTCAACGCACTAAGGCTCTGAGAATTTAAAAGACTACGTATATAGCTAGTAGGGGAAGAAGAAGAAGAAAAAAAGCCTTTATTTTTGCGTTTCATCGAACTCAGGAAATTCCCCAAGCTTGAAGCATAGGACAATCACTCAAGTCACCGCTTTCCATTTCAGTTTGTTCTTCATTAGCACAACAAAAAGGATGAATGAAACATAAGGCCAGATTTATAGGGCAGCCTGGCACATAAGCTGCGCTGAACACACGGCGCACACCCCCAGAGCGTTTAACTTAGGGCCGGTACGTTCACATTCGTCCCGGCTCCGACTGCTCTGAGCACGCGGAGAAAGGCGGTGTCCAGACTGGCCCACGCCAGCATTAAGCTGTTCTCCAAACTGCTCCGCTTGCTCTTTCCTCACCTTCCTCCCTGATTCCCGAGCCACTGCTACGACTGCTGCCGAAGGAAGAGGAGATCTGAATCCAGCAGGAGGAATTTCTGTTCCCACAGAGCTCAGAGAAACCGGATGATCTCAGAGGATCATGTGAAGAAAGTCCATGACACTTCCATGAGGCAGAATGTCTTCAGTGTATTGCCAGCAGTTTCTTAAGAGCGCACAGTGGGAAAAATTAATGGCTTTGCTTATGTTTCCAATTTCTCTCTCCCACTTCCTCCTCCCATTTGCCAGACTCCATTCTCCCTTCCCCCAGAAGCAATCGTAGGCTTGCAATGTACATTTGCCCTTCTAAAGACAGTGCAGCCAGTCTTGCACAACGTCTGAAAGGGCTAACAAATGCAGTTGAAGTAAACTCCCATGCCCTGGCGTAGGTTTCTTGCCCATTTCCTCCCTACAGATGGGATGGGATGGGAAGGGAAGGGTCTGTGATGTCCGATGCTTTACTGAGTTCATACACCCTCGCCTTGTGGACAGTGCACTCGATCCCCTTGTGGTGCCCATATAGAGCGAGAAACCTTTACAATGCCCATCAGACACACCACCTAATCCCACACAGGTGTTCTCAGAGACATCTCCTTTCCTAAGGACAGCAGAACTCGTGCTAACCTACGACCTGCTGCACTCCTTGCAGGCACAAGATACTTGCCGCACCACGGCACACGCCGATACCCGTGGTGACCGCGGGGACTAACGGTGATGCCGCAACCACGACACCTCAACGCAGAACCAGGGCAGAGGCAGCACATGTAGGCACTACGTTAGAGATGCCTAAAGCCAGGTCCGGACATCAAAGCACGCCAGGGATGAGCACTGCTAACTTTAAGGAGTTCGAGAGCAGCCGGGCATCCGGCTCCAGCTCCTGCTCCCGAACACCACGCTTTCGGGGCAAGCCCGGGTTTTGTCCCGGGGCTCGACAAAGCGCCGATTCACCCAGGGTCCGACGGACGGGCAGCCCTCGCCCCAGTCAACACCACGGCAGTCAGCCCCTGCCCCGCCGCCCGCACCGCGCGGTCAGCCATTTTACCTCCCCGCCGGTGCCCGCCGACCTGCCCGCGCCGCGCTCCGCGCCCGGCCACCTCCTGACAGAGCCGCCCGCAGCCGGGGGAGGGGGCCCGGCCCCGAACAAAGGCTCCCCGCCGCCCGCCAGCCGCCCCGGCCCCTCGCACCCTCACGGTACCTCCGCAGGCAGCGGCTCCCGGCGCCTCCCGCCCAGCCGCCGGCGGACGCGGGCCCGCAGCAGCCGCGGGGAGCGGCCCCGCCCCGGCCCGGCCCCAGCCCCGGCCCCGGCCCCGGCCCGTGAGGGGAGGAGGCGCCGCCTCTGCCCCGAGCTCGCAGCGCCGCCTGGCGGCCGCTGCACGGCTCGGTACGGCCCGGCCCGGCTCGGGGCTCCGTTGCCGCTTCAGCTTCGCCCTCTCCTTCCACCCAGGCTCTCCAGCCCACCGTGCTGCTGCGTTCTCTGCCAACTAAAAAGGGAAAGCGCGTTCAATTCCTTGTACTCCACACGTCAGTGGAAGTTCCCTCAGAAGTCTTGGTTCTGCGAGGAAAGCGGTTGCTGGCCAGCCGGGCTGCCCCTAGCAGCGCGGCGCACCACAAGCAGCTCGCAGAGGTGCCTATTTCACACTTAAAATCACCGCAAGTCTTTGCACTGAAAACGAAATCGCCTGCCTCGGCCGTGAGCACTCCCCGCTAATTTAGGTAATTCAGCATTCTCACTCTTTATAAAACGTGAACCAGCAGCCTACTGCTACGCCGTACGCCTTTGGTTAGACGTGGCTTAACAAGAAGCATTGACACCGAAAGCTTTTTGTCTTCTTTCCCTGAAGCAAGCTAGTGCAATATAAAGGTTATCGCCACTCAGACTTGGGCTTTTGTTGTCCTTTTTACCACGTCTGCTGGAGTACCACAACCACTGTTGACACAGCCTGCAGTAAATTAAAACGAAAAAAAAAAAGAAAAAAATCTGGAAAAATCTGAAAGAGGTGCCTGGTCACAGAGGAGGAACCTGATCCACCAGGCAGAGCCTGGGAATTCTCTTCCTTAGGGAACACAAGGGCTCCTTTCTGGAAGCCAAACGGTATGTCCCGGACCACGTAAGGGATCAGGGATAATCTGGACTCGGCACACGATCAAGTCTCTTTTGAATGCTAGGTATGACCCCCAGGATATTTAAGGGGGATTTCCAGCCACACCGCATCATTAACTGTGCCCTCTTTAGCATGCACGTGCCATCCGGAAAGGGCGCAGGCAGAGACTACATCTGGCAGCAGCCTACGGCAATTTCAGAGAGAAACGTGACCACGGCTGGATGCCTGTTTTGTGGCTCCCAAATCCCAGCCTCACCAGAAGCTGCAGCAGACAGCCGTGTAAACCAGAGCAGGCTACGAGCTGCTCGCTTGGAGAGGAGTGATTTATCGCTTTCTTTCTTTTTTGGACGTTTCCGCAGCCTAAAGCCAACCAGAACCAGCAGGAACAGAGCCGTCCTCCTGCCGCACAGTCCACTTTGTGCGAGAAAGCAGAACCCATCCCACAGCCAGCTGCCAAGGCAGCAACCCGGGAGCCACACTGCGTCCGTGTGGCTGCCCCTGTCCCCCAGGAGAGCTGCCCTGCTGTACTCCTCAGCAAGCGGTCCCACAGCAGCCTGCTGGTGCTGCTGGCCTTTGGGGAGCATCCTGCAGCCCCCCAGGACATGCCCTCTCCTAGCTGACTGGCTGTCCCCCTCTCTTCTAGCGGGCTGGGCGTTTCAAGTGGCTTGTCACACCCGGGGTGAGGGCAGGGCTCTTGGCAGGACAAAACCCAGCTGGCATTAACGCTGAGGATTTACTTCTTCCCAGTCACTCACCTGCTACTGGGTCTGCCTGGAGATGTGGTGTGCTGGCCTTCTCGCTCACTTCTCCTCTCTGACCCAAAAACCCGTCTAAAATATCTTCCCCCACAGAGACCACATCAACAACAAAGCTTTTGCTTCCCACAGCAGATTAAACACTCTCACAAAGCAAGGAAAATGGTTCAGCTGTGGTCAGTCCAGCTCGCTCTAATTTATGGTACATTTTTGTACCTTTTAAATCCGAGTGCGCTGCAGGTTACAAACCTTTTCCTGAAAAGCAACAGCGGCCTAGATTTTTTTTTTTTTTTCCCATGCTTTTAAGCTCTGTCCTGAAGAGGGACAGATTATAGTTTCTTGATGACAGCCTTAAGGGCTACAGTTTCAGAAGGCAAGCAAGTCAGATACAAAAACCATCAGAAAACTGGCTGCTCCTCAGATTGCAAGGGCACACACCTGGGGAGATTCTGGGTCCCATTTTCACTGCCAAACCACAAATCAAGCACACAACAGTCCTCAGTTTTATCTACAGCAGTATCTGGCAATAAGAAGAGCAGTAGTTAATGCCCAGAAGTACTTCCTGGCCAACCTCACAGAGAAAAGGCACAGAAATGCTGAGGCAGAAACTTTAAAGAACAAAAATAGATCCACTGTGAAACTTAATTTCTACTGTATCTGCAACAAGGCAGCATAGTGACCCAGCCTCGGTCACATCCATGGCTCTAAAGCGAGGCCAACTCACTAGAAATGCAGAAGTATCTGACACGTTGCTAGGTAAAACTGGACGGGAGGTAGGAGTGCTCTCAAACACATTTAGTTGGTTTAACCACGCATTTAAATACATTCAATAACATAATTAACAAGTCTGTACGTCAGGTAGATTTTTTTAATTCGTAACTTAAAATCACCTTTCAGAAGAAAATAAAATGGAAAAACAAACACTCTTATTTTCCTTATTCCTAGGAAAACAAACCTTGTTTTTCCTAATCTATCTTCCAGATACCAAGGACAGTTACTGATTGACATGGTTTATTATTTCATTCTTGTTTGGATATACAGCTCTCATATACGGAGAGATGAACACACTAGGAGACTGTGGAAATACACCCTCCAGCTGTTACGACACTTTCCCAGTCCCACCGAAATTCAGCATTTGTAAGACAAATACAAGCAGTCTCGCTCTAAGCCTGAGCACAGGGAGTTGACAGTAACAGCCTCCGGCTTCTTTTCTCATGGCACATGGCCACAGGTTTGAGCTCTGCCTGCACACCAGACATGGAACAGACAAGCTGCCAGTGGCCAGGAGAATTCTGGTTTTGTGTCTGGCAAACTGGAAGGCAAGGCCTCCCGGTGAATACAGCCCATCCTTCTCTCACCTGTGGCAAGTGGAATCGCACACGAGTTAGAACGGGCGAGGAGCGGTTCTGTACAGCCACGTCTCCTTCGTGCTTTGGAACCCATCACTTAATTCACCGCTGAGATAGATCATCTGCATCCTCCATCTGTGATCTCAGAGGATTGTACTCCCACCTGTCAAAACACTGTCAACGTTCAATTCTGACATAACGCCTCCGCTTTTTGCCAAGCAGGGTCTTTCCCTTTTTGTCTAGTGGCAGCAATATGCCTTCACTTAGCCTGTCATTTTGCTCCATCGCAGCTAAGACAGCCCCGGGGTCCAGACCTACCGACTGAGAGACGAGGTCACGTTTCCCCCGGTGTGCTAGCGTTAAGCACAGGACAGCATCTGAGATCACACAGAATTTCTAGGTTGGAAGAGACCTCAAGATCATCGAGTCCAACCTCTGAATGCAGATGCAGCACTCATATTTTTTTTCAGGCTACATCAGGCTTGAAATCTCTTCGGCCCTTGACGTGAGCTACCGAAGTCTCCAAACTCAGCTCGTACACTTCAAGCTAAAGGTCTTGTGATAGCAAAGAATCCCCCTGGTGTTGCAGTGGCTCAGCCCCCACCTCCTGACACCACACGCCAGGCTCTATCTGGTGGCTGAGTGCTTCCTGCACGCGTCTGGGACCCTCACAAAGGATACCCAGAAAGGTGCCCTTGGTCACTGCAAGCGCTAGCAGGATCTTTACGTTAGCACAAAGTAAAAGAGCAATACGTTCAAAGTTTCATTTCTACAGTTGTTTCCTTTGAAAACACATAGCCTCACACTGCCCACATGGCTCTGCTTTTCAGTTTCACAGCAAGTGCATCCATTACAATTCAGAAAAACGCGGAAAAGCCAAAACCACAAAAGAGAGATGAAGATCTTCCGCCGCCCCCATCATTCTGCAAACTTGCAACATATTTCAAGAGCTTACGGAGAGTTCGGCCAGCAGCAAAGTGTGCCATTTCAGGCTTCCTAAGGAATCCTGTCTCCCCGCACCCAAAGGATTGTGCTGGTGATGTTAGGGAATAGGAGAAAGTCCTGTTTTTCCAGTAAAATAAAAATAAAATAATAAAAAACAACTTTTCAGAGATATAGTTGAACGCATCCCCTCACAAACAGCCTCTGAAGCAACCAACTTAGGGAGGGAAAGGACCCAATGCTGTGTGAGATACAAAAGTCCTCAGATTAGGTGGTAGGGGAAAAAATCTTCATTTTGAAACCATGTAACACTAGGGAGAAGAGTCTCTTTGTGTGCTGGAAGACAAACATCACTGGAGATACAGTTGCGCTGCACTCCGGGCACGCAGCAGAACACAGCCTGAAAATACTTGCCGCAAGATAACTGTGGGTATTCTTATCCCATGGCATATACTTTTCACAGAACTCTTGGATTTTGTAAGGTGTTTCTGTGGTTCCCCAAGCACAATAGGTAGGGGTTTAGTGACAGAGTTGCACTGCGCTGAGATTTCTAGCCACAGGTAACATCTGCTCGTGGGGATTCTCCCTCCGACGTGCGTACGAACACGGAGAAGACATGGCTTCATGCTTTGTTTGCTCATCTGGCTTTCCAGGCTCTGCTTAAAAGGAAAACATTTTCTTGGATCGTGGACATTGGACCAGGACTACTGTTGCAAACAAAAAATTACCCAGCACAAGTGCTGGAATCGATCTGTAGGTATCTGCAGACTTCTTTTCAGACTGAAACCAAGCAGATTATACGAATAAATCCTGCACATCACATACCGAGGCTTCACAAGTTGCTGCACACTAGGAATAGTTATTCCTGTGTAGTAGCATGAAATGACGTGGAATTTCTACAATACATTTATCACGATTTCTAATGAGGAGTTATGCTTTCCTATTGGTTTTTCCATTATCAGAAGCAGGTCTGCTATTTCCACTAGAATTTGAAAGAGTGAAAGCTGCCAAAAAGCTTACAAAGAAAGCCAACAAAATACCGTGATAGAAGAGGGGATGCACAGAAGAATAAAAGCCAATGGAAGAATAAAAGAGGGGCCTTTAATAAAAGGCTGTGAAATCTTAGCAGAGACCTTATAAATCCAATACCGAACAGCGTACAGGTAATTGCATATGAGGAAATTATTTTGCATGTTTCCTTTAGTAACATACAGTTCTCTCACCTCACTGATTTTCTTTAAAAAGAGGTTAAATGGGAACTGACCTTGCAAGTATTAAAACCTTTTTGCCTCCACACGAAAGCGCAGACTGATGAAGAATGCAGTCACACTCCTTGCTGGCTGTTCACAGAATGGTAGCAACAAAGCAAGCACGTAAGTAACGGGGAGAAGAGCAGCACGGAAAAATAAATGGCTAAAGAGCTCAGAAACAAAATGGTTCTGGAAGTTCCCTCCTAATCGTTTTTGTAAGTCTGAGAGCTTTCCATTTCCCCTGCTTCCTAAAGAAAAGCGATCAACTTACCTCGGGCACATAAGGACAGTTTTATTTCCAACTTAATTGCAAGAAAAGCCTGCGGAAGGTAACCCAGCTGTGATGGATGTGACTGCACACGCCAGACAGATGTTGCCAGCATCAGAGTTCTTCCTATGTTCCCCAATTGTTAACTACTCACTGGAGATTGTGTGTGTTTTATGTGCAGAGAAACAGCCATTTCTTTGTTCTCCAGCTTTATTACAGCATAGCGAACTCTTTAGGAGTGCAGCTTTCTGCCAACGAGAAGCAAATTAATAGCACATGGAGGTGGCACGTTTCTGCTTCCACCACAGGTGAGTGCAGTGCTTGTAATAGATGCAATCTGCAGCCTTCTTAAACCAAGGACCTTGGACCTAGCCCCAGCTACGGCACCGTGAGCCAGCTGCAGCTCTAGTGCAAGAAGCGAGACTACGGTGATGTAACTGGTGCCTCAGCCAAACCTTTAACTCCATCCAAATAGAAATGGAGCAAACATCAATGCAGCTTTCCTATGCGCTGCCCTATTAATTCATCATCAATGCACTTACTCAAGCCGTTACACTACCTGGTTCAGTCCAAGGGCTGACTTCACTAAGTGTCAGCACCAGACTCTGTCAAAACACAACTCCCACGAATACTGCCAGCATTCACTGTGCACAATTTCACTATTCTCTGTGATATTGCCCTGTGTGACGTGTAGATCGTCCTTTCTACACAAATGCACTTTTGATGTTCAAAGCCTGGTTCGGCCCAGTTCTACTGCTTCCAAAAGACACTCGAAAATCTGGAATAGCTACCTGACAAAGATCACTACACTCGCAGCACCTGGCATCGTGCCCACTTCCAACACAATGCAAAAATAAAGGCCCGGGGAGATAAGGACGTAAACCAGAGCAGCACACCGAGCTGCGAGGATCTGCAGAGTGCAGGACACGTGAGGTTTGCCGCTTCAGGGGTACTACCCAGCCACACACAACGGTTCCAAAGGTCCCGTACCACGTGCACAGACAGATGTTGCGAGTGGACACTTGCTAAGCTAGCTGGCTACTTGCTTTAGACAGTTCTGAACAAATGTAAATTGAAACAATCTGTAGGACGCGTTATCTCTGAAGTAGCTAAAGATGTTTGCTTGACCTTGGGCTAAATTACCCAACAGCTTCCACACAGAAGAGGCACACATGAAATAAACTGATTTACTGCTTTAATATAAAATACAAATAGAGAGGGTCCGTACACGACCCTGTGGTTTCTGTAATGAGTCTCTGTAGGAAAGCACAACTCAGAGAGAGAAAATAGCTAGAAAGCTGCAGTTTCATCTGCATCATTCATCTGTGAGCTCTGAAGCATCCACTTAAGGGATGAATTACTGTTTCTGCCTTTAAAAACAAAAACTATCAGAGAGGGGTCCTGAGAGAAACAGGTTAAAAAAGCAACCTTTCCTTCAGCACATCACCCACCCCAGGAGCCAGTGGAAGTCACAGCCTTTGAACTTAGCAGAGCACAAGGCCTGGTCCCCCTGTACCTTCAGAAATACTGAGAAGCAGGTGAGGAAAAAAGGTGTCTGCCCCTCCTCTCCGTCTCATTTGCTCCCTAGGCCTCTGCAAAAAGAATAAGAAGAGCCCAAACTAGTCAAAGTTACTTGCTGTGTTGCCTCAAATCTATCAGTTGCATCAGCGAGGACGATGTCAGCAAACCTTTTACTGCAGGACGCACGATGAGGGTTACTGCACCGGACTTTCCTGGGCAACATTTTGTTTCATGGTGTAGCGCCGCGCTAAGCATGCTGCCAGAGTCAACAACGCGCTGGCAAGGCCGCAGAACTGCTGGAACAGGACAACAGGCAACGGGAAAAACCAACAGCGAAGCAGACACTGGGGACACACATGCTACTCAAGCCCTGGAAAAGAACACTCAAGAAAGTCAAGAAAGTTCCTGTGACTTGATGCAGGGACTTCACATCTGGAAGACAACACATTTTCCAAGGTGCCATGGGGCAAGAATCGAGGCTGGTAACTTTATCAACAGAGCACACCAGAAGAGACAGAAAGTCTCCAGAAGGCTGAGTTCTTTATTGCAAACAAAGCTGGTAGACTTGAAGTAAAACTCGTAGGCTATAATGAATGCTTTTGATTGCAGAGAGAAAAATGAATGGCTTGACTCCAGAAACTGTCTCTGCCTACATATAGAACTACGTCTGTAGGAGATCCTTATTCAGCGACTTTACTACAAAAGACATTAATTTACATTTTCTCGTTTAAAGAACAGATAACTTTCTCCACGTGGGAAATTCCTGCAGACCCAGGCTTGCAGGAATGAATGAGCGCTGCAAAGAATTCCATACATTGCATACAGACCCTGGCGGCTGGTGCCACGCACAGATTATAAGGAAAATGCCCCTTTTTCAGGGCAGAGGCTAGGGTATCAGTGCCTATTAGTCTGCAGCTGCTCACCTCCTGACAGTGTAGTTTGAGATGTATGAGGTCTTAATCAAGCTCAGATGAAAGGAAAGGTTTCTTTTAATTGCTATCAATGTTAATGAACAACTCGGTCTTGTTTAAACATCCAGACAGTGATATGGGTGAATACCTGAGTTTATCACGTCCTCAATCTTTTGAGCAGCTAGGTTTTATTTGCTAAGCGTTGGTCAGGCCGAAAGGAATGAGCTTACCCTGAGAGGGATTGGCTGAACTCGAGGCCTGGACTTTAGATAACCAAATGTTTGGGATTTGATGCAATTTTGCCTCCGCCACCTTTGCAGAGTTTTGGGCTGTCTTTGCAAACTGAGCAACTAAAGAAAATTGTCGTGGCACCTTCGCGTTAAACAGAAACACACGTCCTCACTCCAAAAGGCTTTTACTTGGTGGTTCTGTATCTAAAAGATAAATGCTGAATCTTTGTGCCAAAGGTAAAAATACCAACTGAAATGGATGTGCTAGCATTAGCTATGGTTTTGCTAGTTCTTGTGTTAGGTGCAAAGGATTCCAAATTAAAGCCATACTGGGGAAAAAAAAAAGGTATCACACATCAGTTTTAAAAACAAAGTCCTTCATAAAAGCACTGGAAACATTAGTCCCTTTGCCTCATTTCTGCTGCCTACAGCAGCAATATTGTTAAGAAAAATAAAGCACAAAGACATTTAATCTAAAACCAAGTGTTATCTATGCATTTTTAATCAGGAGAATGTTTCTACCAACACTCGATTTTTACAAAACCTTTTTGATTTTACACTTTTCATATGTAGCAATTCAGCTCAGGCATCAAAACACCTCCTGTGAAATTAGAACAGCCCTGTGTAATGACTAAACAACTGCAACAAGGGTTTTCAAATGCTTACTCACTTGTCTGCTCCGGGTACCGTTGCACAACAGCTTCTCATCAATTTATTAATCATGGACATATCACTGTTGAAATATTCAGTATGTCGCACTGGGGCTTCCCGCTCGTCCCCCCAGGGTAAACTCCCTTCTATTGCTCTGGCTCATTCAGCTTCTGTATTATTGACTTCTTTGTAATACTGCAGCTTTCTCTTTCAGGTTTTTGAAGAAAAAAGTTGCACAGGAAAGATGAAATACCAGCTAACGTGTTCAGCTGCCTGCAGAAACAAAGTTCCCCCCTCTGCAAGCTATATTCGGCTATCTCAGGGGTAAGTGCACTCTTACTTGCCAGTGATATTCGTTCCGTCCCCTACATCCTTTCCAACTAGCGTGGAAGGGTTGTAGCTGCTTCTGCAGCCTCTTAGCCTTTTCAGCTCTCACTGAAACAAAACTTTGGGGAAATTTAGTGGAATTTGTGTTCAGTGAATAATCTGTTTTCTGGAAATCACCCTCTGAGACTGGAGCTTCATTGGTATCAGACGGTGGGGGACTTCACCTTTGCAGCTGAATTACTACTTCCTCAATAGTTTCTGGAATAGTTTTGTCTCGATGCTTAAGAAAAAAATCGAAGATAAACTTCCTGATCCACGTAGTAGGATCACGTCCCTGCTTCACGCAGGATTATATTCCCCGCTGCACTGATATCCATCACAAGAATGTCACCTACCACTTAGATAGCAAAGGTTGCCTCTAGGGGACACAGCTTGCCTATCCTCATTAGCACAAGACCACGATACAGCAGAGGAAGCTGCTCTCCTAAGATATTTTCCTAAAGGACCCACAGAAACACAAGCTAAGTAAGAGAAAGGAGCAAAGAAACAGCCTGCCCCCAGCTGCCAGCCGGCCTTTTCAGCTTCAGCTAACACCTACCAGCTACAGCAGCTGGATCCGTGGCTGGGAGCCTCCGGTCACAGCAGAAGGGAGCTTGGCAAGCGGCTGCAGAGCCCAGGTTGTCCCACAGCCCTGCGGTTCTGTTCTGCTTCTGGCCCGCCCAGGTGGAACGAGGGCTGCTTGCGCCAGCTGAAGGCATGATCTGGTCTCCGCTGCCAGCGCAGTCCCTCAGAGCTCGTGATGTGAGGCACAAGCAACCCCCGGTTTAATATCAAGCAGCTCGTAATTTTAACGAGGGAGACCGTGTGCACGTACATCCTTGTCTTGCCAGTAAATAAAAAACTGAGTACTGCTGAACACTGATCTTAGACTTCACATTGTTTCAGTTGTCACTTGCTTTAAAGAAAATCCAAAACTTTTTTTATTTGAAGAGAGAAATCCTGCCCACCTGCATGTGTCCCCCATTAGCCGTGTTACGACATCTTAGGCAGCACCTCCACAGGATTCTTTTTCTTTCTTTGCCAACCAGTTAGCTACAGCTGATTTCAAACACCCCGGTAATCTAGGGTGACTCCTGTTATTTGCACAAGGGAGGTGTCAAATACTGCGCTCTCACACAGCTACAATATGTGATATTCTCTTTTTTCAGTATGCTCTTCCGAAAGAAGAAAGTATTACATATTCCAGCTCCCCAGGATGCCGAGCACAGACGTCTCCTGAGCAAACAAAGTAAGTTCCTCATTATAATGTAACTATAAAGACAAGAATATGAGATTACAAGAAAACATCCCCTAGACAGCTCTAAACACTAGCTGCAAGGCTTACTATTCACCACCATAATATCTTTCTGCCGGGCTTATCCTGATCCCTTCTTTTCACGCTGCTAAAGCAAGCAGGTTTTTTTTTTTCCATCATTATTCTGGGCGCTATTTTTGCGGGGAGGAAGGGACACGTGAATGAGTCACCCGCTCAGAGTCAATCAAAACGAACACGGGGTCATGTGCTCCTTGTTTTAAGGTCTGCCCCCCCCCCCAAAAAAAAAAAAAACAACAACAAGCAAACAAAAAAAAACAGAAGCAAATAGCCTGGGGAGTTTCTGCTTTGGCAGGTCTAGCACGAAGCATTAGCCAAACACATTGCTACTGGCATCCGTTCTTGGGAATTTTAAGCCAGCGAAATCATAGCTTGCTTCAGTATAATTAAAACAGACACTCAAAGGGGGGATTGCCAGGCTAAGTTAAGAAATTATACAAAATACATTTTAACAATCAAAATGTCTTGAGCAATCAGGAGAGGGAAAAACAGTGTTTCTATGCTTGGAAACTAAATCAGGAAAATTGAAAGCATCGCACATAGTAGTAATTAGATGACAATTCTCCCTACGGCCCTGAAGCAGTCAAATTGTGCATTCAATCTCATGTTCTGTGGGTCTTAATTTCTGCAAGCCACGCACCTTTTGCAAGTCTCACGACACTTCACAAAGAGCTGCAAGCCACCAGCCAAGCTCTGCATGAAGGCATGCCGCTCTCTCCAGAACATCGTTAGACATTTTTGATGCCGCTGCTCAGGTGGGGAAAGTTAACAGCTACAAGGAACACGTTAGCATCGTCCACTGCGTGCGCTTCTCTGGAGCTTCTTTATCTTGGCCATGGAGGGGAAAAAAGCCGTTAAGCAATTTAATGATGGGTTAAGGGTGGCTCACATCTAAAACCATTACGGTCATCTCAGCTGGTCTTGTCAAGCTCCATATGGCCGCTATAGGAAACAATTACAACTTTACAAGAACAAGAGTTTCAGCCCAGCTTGTTCAATTTGTAACAGAGTTTGGGCATGTCAGTTCATTCTGCTATTTTGAAGTCACTTTCCTCATTTTTTAATGACTTCAAAACTCCTTCTGAACAGAGCTATTGTCTCTTGGATAGAGCACCACGTCTGATTTCCGTTTGTAGGAAATACTCCTGGAGACTCTCTCCAGCCATACAGACGACCTTCAGCGAACAATATGAAACTCAGATGGATTAAGGCCCATCGCCAATGCCAGAGGGAAGGGAAGGGAAGGGAAGGGAAGGGAAGGGAAGGGAAGGGA